>OX328132.1:2093893-2696393 GCA_946811695.1 Gonocerus acuteangulatus | reverse complement strand
AGAACAAGATAAGAAGATAAGTTTTGGGTTTGTGATCCTAAACTTTTTAATTTAGATGACTCGACTTTGAAAAACTTATTATCTGCTTTCAAGTATATTATACAGTTAACCCCTACGGCTTTATTTACAACATTTAAGAAAGAAGTAACACCTGTTGTTGTTAAGATGCGTCAAAATGTTTCTTAAAGCATCAAATATAGATTCTCCTTGCCAAGACGATTCATTTGATACCCCACATGATGGGTTTTAGAAAGAATGATGGCTTTCCGATGGAACAAAAAGTACATAACGTCATAGGTAATATGACACTCCCGTATCAAGACCTACCTGTGTGGCAAGTTAGGTAAAAATAAGCCAAACGGTGTGGATTTGTATAAGGAACAAACATATAGACAGACAGCTGAAAGACCTTTTTGACCTAGCCTAGTGCTTTCCCCGGACCAAGACCTACCTGTGTGCCAGATTTAGTGAAAATCGGTCAAACGGTATAAATGTGAGTAAGGAACAAACATGCAGACAGACAGCTCATAGACGATTTTGACCTAGCCTATAACACTGCCCGTATAAAGACCTACCTGTGTACCATGTTTGCTCAAAATCGGCAAAACGGTGTGGATTTGTATAATGAACAAACAGACAGACAGACAGCTGATTGACGATTTTGACCTAGTCTATGCCACTTCCCGGATCAAGACCTACCTGTTTGCCAAGTTTTGTCAAAATCGGCCTAACGGTGTTTATTTGTATAAGGAACAAACAGACAGACAGCAGATAGACAATTAAACCTAGCCTATGGTTCTCCCCGTATCAAGACCCACTTGAGTCCCAAGTTTTGTCAAAATCGGTCAAATGGTTCGGATTTGCATAAGAAACAAACATACAGACAGACAGCTGGTATAAGATTTAGACCAAGCCTATATGCGTCTAAATGTTTCTTAAAACATCAAATATAGGTTCTTCATACCGAGACGATTCATTTGATACCCCACATCATGGGTTTCGGACGGAATGATGGGTTTCCGAAGGAAGTACAAAACTGGCAACCCCCCCCCCCCCCGCCCCGGAAGTGGACTCAAACACAACTTTTCAGGATTTTTCGATTTTTTTCCTTTAATAACTCCCTCATATCTATCATCCTGCAAAATATCAAGTCTCTAGCATCATGGGAAGTGCCTAATAATTTTGATACGTCAGTCAGTGAATGAGTGAGTGAGTCCTATACATCCCGATTTTCGATCGCTTGTATCTTAGAAGCTATTCCATGTAGAATTATGAAAATTTCCAGTTTTACTCAAATCTTGTAGTATAATACCTGTGTAAAATTTCATAGCTTTATCTCTACCTGGTTGAAAGTTATGAGAGGGTGAAAATCGGCTCTAAAGCCTAGTACACACTGGGATTCATTGTTGCGCGGCATTGTTGCAGAGCTGAATCTCGTTTGAATCTGGATTGTTGCAATTCTGTCGCGCAACATGTCCCCGTGTATCAGGAGTGTATTGCGGGTCTAGGTGATAAAAGAATCTGAGCCCCGCTGGGTCGGGACTCACGGATACATTGTTGCGCAACATTACCAGTGTGGACGTGTACCGGAGCAGCCCCAAGTCTAGAATCAGCTCCCGGCAGTTCCACCTTACGGACTTGTAGTTCAATTTCACTCAATATGTAGACGACTGAATTGACAATAAAGTTATTAGAGGACTTACAAATCCACATGTTGCTCTGATTATAATTTAATACCATATGTATCCAACTTTAAATCAAAATAGTATATATTATAGTTATTATTAAAAAATAAAAGAAAGACAACGCTAAAAATATATTTTTATGTGTACACATTATCATGGGGGTACAATAGGGAGGGCTGATGGGGCTGTCATAAAAATAAATTAAATAAGATCACTTAGTTTAGAAAAAATAATGTTTATTGGGTGTAATAGCGTTTTAGTTGGTTAACTATTTCAAGTTCTAAATTGTTGGTGTTCCATACCTCCTTAATGCTCCCAGCCGCCTCCGAAATTATTTCCTATATACGCCCGTGCCTTAGGGATGGGCGATAGTCGATATTTACTATCGATATATCGATATTTCATGATTATCGATAGGAGCTATTGATAGTCATCAACTATCGATAGAGTTATTACTTGTTTTTAGAATTGAAGTTCTCAGCATCTGGAGGGGTGTGGTTTTAAATATTATTTAATACCACAGCCCTCCAGATGCTGAGAGCTTCGATTCTAAAAACAAGTAATAACTCTATCGATAGTTCATGACTATCGATTTAATAAATACTGACGTCTGGTGAATTAAATACTGAAAAAGAAACCGTCTCGTGTAAATAACCAACTACATAATGTACCCAGGAAGTAACTTTGTGTTCCAGGCTCATCTGTAGCCCCAGAACGTATATTTTCAGCCGCTGGAAAAATCATTTATGAGCAGCGAGCAAGACTCAATAGCATTAAATTCTTCATTGGACAGGTATGTAAGGAATAGGGGAAGACACTATCGAATAACTATCGATAGTATCGATATTTTTTAACCGATAGTATCGGCCTATCGATAGTGCTGTACTATCGACTATCGCCCATCCCTACCGTGCCTATTATGTTAATAAACAATAACTTTTCGTTACTTTAATGTATGTTATGATTATTGCCTCACACACTTCTGGAACAAATTCAGATAAACTTTGCTAGGAAAATCTAAAACTATACATAAGACTTTTAAACAATTCTTCACTTGCAAGGAACCCTAAAGTAGTAGCACGTTTTACGGTAGGAGAAATTGAATTTCTAAAGTTTGTATATTTTTTAAACACCCTTGGTCCAACCATTTGCAAAAGATTCTCAAAATCTTGAGGCCTAATTCTTATAAAGTTGACAAATCCCATTCTACCTTCAAGTCTCAATGTTTTTGCAGGCTTTATTGTTGGTTTTGAACAATTTTCAATAGCACCACCTTCTTGGTTTTTTCAAATTTCTATTTTTAATTAACAGTAACAACGATAGAGAAACACCTGAGAGGCCAGCACCTGAGAAATGTTCGAGGGAACTGGCTATCTAGTGTGGACGCGATTCATTGTTGCGGGACAGCTCTTAGTGTCCCGCAACAATGATGCGCAACTTTGAGTCTCAGTGTGTACTAGGCTTAAGACCTCCTGTAATATAGACACAGGCTATATTCCAGCCTTAGGCTGGAACTTGGCCTGGCGCACTACCGTGCGCCTAGATTCGAAATATGTATATACATATTTAACTATTTTTAATGAAATATGTAATAAAAAATTGAAAATATTTAGTAAACAAATACTTAAAACACTATAAAATATTGAAGAGAAAAGCATAAATAATAAGTAGAAACTCTGTTATTATGAATGAAAAGAACAAAATAGCTAAAACTCTATAACATATTGAAAAATAAAGCATAGATAAAAATTTTTAAAAAAAATAGTCCCGTAACAAGCCACAAGGCCCCAGAGGGGCAGATACTGCAGAAGGGCCCAGAGGGGCAGATACTGCAGAAGGGCCCAGAGGGGCAGATACTGCGGAAGGGCCCAGAGGGGCAGATACTGCAGAAGGGCCCAGAGGGGCAGATACTGCAGAAGGGCCCAGAGGGGCAGATACTGCAGAAGGGCCCAGAGGGGCAGATACTGCAGAAGGGCCCAGAGGGGCAGATACTGCAGAAGGGCCCAGAGGGGCAGATACTGCAGAAGGGCCCAGAGGGGCAGATACTGCAGAAGGGCCCAGAGGGGCAGATACTGCAGAAGGGCCCAAAATCCATCCCTCGAACGACGATACTAGAAGATAAAAATACTTAGTGCGACCTCGGGTCCTTCAGTTCAATAGTCGAGTGCTCTAACGCTGAGCTAATCTCACCCCGAATAAATTGAAAAGTTGAAAAAACTTGTTTAATTTTTTCAGGCATTATAAAAAACTACGTCTACAAATACCGTTTTTCACGCGTCCTATATTCATCTGAACTAAGATATGTACAATTTAAATTCGTTTCAAGTAGAGGAAGTATTACAAAACAAATATCTTTTCATGAGTTACAAATAGATTTGAACTTTTCACATTTGTCAAGAACGGTTGCAATTTCTGCATGAGATATAGTGCAAAAAATATATGCATAAAATAGAAATAATTGAAAAATTATCGAAAAAGCTGCTGCAAATGCAGGAAGCCCAACATCCTATTTTACAAGCCACGATGTCCTTAATCATTATTTAAATCGATTTATCGACGTGAGAATTTGTCTGTTGGGTAGTGATAATCTAGCAGTTTATATTTTCATAAAACGGTAGCAAAATCTTGATATGTGAAGTCATCATTCGAAAAACTAAAAATAAAGTTCTACAAATGAACCCTAGCATAATTTTCCATAAAACTACCTTTGCCGGAAAAAAACGGTGCTTGAAGTAAAAGTGTTGTTTTCGATCCATTTTATGCATTGCTAACCATACCAGGACTATATGGAAACATGAAGTTCCCTTGAGTCGGACTTTTTGTTTTTGTGGGCTACTGTAATTAATAATTCTGCCTTCTGTGAATTAATACTAATAATAACAGTAAAGCTATTACTTGCGTTACAAATTACCCGGTAACCCATTGAAAGTAATTATAATATTTTCTTCACTTACAGTTAAAAATAATGAGAAAATAAACTTAGGACTTCCAAATAGCTGAACCATTAGGATTTAGTCGAAGATAGTAGAGCTCTTGAAGGAAACACATGCAATAAAACGTGACTTAGTGAAACTAGAGAGAGAGATAGTCCCGTGACTTAGTGAAACTAGAGAGAGAGATAGTCCCTTGCAAATGTGTAATTAAGGCATTTAATTATACTTGACAACTATCTTAGAGCCCTACCTCGTTCCGGGAAAAGGACTGAGTCTCTCTCACTCTTTAGTTTAATACATCTCTGCGCACAAAAATATATATTAAATAATTAAATCAAACATCATTCAAATTTATGAATTGGCGGAAGGTCTAAGAAATTTCACTTCGCACTTTAAATATATTTATTATTTCTCTTTCTTGCATGTTTCACCACTTCAACATGCTTCTTCAGGGGAAAATGTTTCACACGAAAAGGCTTAAAGGCTTAACTTCACAAGGAGAACCTTCCACCATTAGAAAAGTATTATAACATTTCTATATTGACAGAATTCTACTCGATACAATTGAATGGGTCACCTCAAAAACGTTGTAACCAACAAAACAAAAATTTCCAGTAGAGCTTAAAATATCCTGAATCCGCTAGTTGTTTTATTTTTATTTATGGAAAATAGTTTAGTTATGCTCTATATATCAATAGAAGTCATCCTGTAAAAAATGTCAGCCATATGAAGTGCCTGTGGAAATAGAGAACTACAAATGTTGGCGACAACGTTGTAACCCATGTTGGTTGGAACGTTGTTGCACATTTTCCTCCAGACAAGGTGGGGAAGTCGAATTTCTTTTAAGTAAATATGAACCTTCTTCATTCTGTAATAATATTTCAAACAACAAAGGTTTTGAGTTACCATCAGACAAAGTAATAGATTAGAATGCAAATATGATGGCATGTACTCAACATTGTAGCATACCTACCATAGAATCATGTCTTGATAACATATAAGGTTGTTCCGAATCACGAGCTATTTTACGGACATTTCTGCTCTGCGTATAAAGAAAATAATTTCGGGGGGGGGGAGCATTTGGGGTAACAATCTAGAACTTGTAATAGTTAGCCAATTAAAACGCTATTACGCTCGAAAAAATTATTTTTTCTGAAGTAAGTGATCTTATTTAATTTAGTTTTAATGTTTTATGACACACATAGAATACAGCTTCTCAGGATTCCATGTGAATGTGTTTTAATGGTTTCTTTGAAATGCTAATGTTTCTGTCGTATTACACAGTTGCTACTATCATGCTGACTTACATTTTTATGCGAATTACATTTTTAGCTTAAAGTATTAGTACAATTTACACGTCTTGCAAAGCTCCATAAAAACGAGTGCTGACAGCTATAAATGGGATGTGTAGATAACCTAATGGTTTGTTTTCGTTGTTGCAACAGTCCAAACGTGCCGTTCCCAGAAGTAAGCTTTTAAGCTCCTTTTTCAAATTGGTAAAAGTGTAATAAAAAAAAAAGTAGTAGTGTTTACTATTATTTTTATATAATTTTGCAACTTAATTCGAAGTTGAGCGTGTTTCTATACAGTATTTTTGTATGAAATATCTTCAAACTGAGGCCATTGGACGCTAGAGTTGTTCATATACATATAAACAAATGCGAACTACCGGGATTTCCTTGTTACAAGCTTCATGAAATTTAACCCATTTCTGATCAACACCAAAGTTCGTGTCTCCAGATAGACTTAATGAGCGGATTTCCTGCCTATAGGAAGGGCAGTGACGCACTGACAGTTATTTTACCAAATTTTGGAGAACCTTATGAGCGATTGTACAATAACAAACATTACCTTCATAATAAATAGGAATTTTATCAAAATAAAAATGAAAAAATATAAAAAATTAAATTTAGAAGCAAGATAGAAACAATAGAGGACGGACTTTATGTGTTTTGTTAGGGCACGTGAAAAACAAATTGTATCTAATTACCATATGGGTATACATGTTGAAGAGGAATCAAGAAATCTTCTTAGAAGGATATTTTGATGGAGAAATATGAGTCTAAACATAACAGCCTCATCAATCAACGTGACGTATTATTAAAAGTGACCTACGATAAAAGTCCAATCAAAAAATAATCAAATAATCTTTTCGAAAAACTGTATATGGAGAAATATTCTTTTGAAGAATAGCTATTTTTGACAGTTGTTGACTGGTTACCAAAATGACTTCTAGCTTAGCACCTAAACGGAGTTAATCAAGTTTCCATTCAAGAAGGTATAATGCCCTATTAATAATCTTAAACAGATGGACAACGAAAAAGAATTTAATATCGCTCTGACAAAAACTTTATTACAACGAACCATATAAATTAATACCCTTCCTCTCAAAGTTTTCTTGAGAGAGCTCATTTTTAGTGAAACATTTTAATATTATTCAAGTCTAATTTCTATTAAAATATACTGTAACTAACTTTTTATAATAGGGGATAATCAAATTTCTGTAAATATCCTTACTTCTGGTGAGATTTGGAGAAGTTAAATGGAAATTGTTAATTTTTGTTTCTTGAATCTTGTTGTAATTTTGCTGGAACATTAAACCGATGAACTAAAATTAAACACTTACTACAATGAAAACTCTAAGAAAAGGAAAATAATCGAGGCCTAAATGACAAAAGCCAACTTTTCCAATTCTCCAAAGTTCTTAAGAAACCTTATGTATAAAAAAGAATAAATAATACAAGCCCATTTATCCCTAGCTTTAATAAACTCATTTACTCCTAAAAGGAATAAAAACATCAGCTATCAATGATTTGGTAGATTTAGAGTTAAGCAAGTATACGAAAAAAATATTTTATTAAGAAACATGAAAGGTTTTGAGATCTTGGTATATTTTCTTGGGATGGGAAATCGTGGAAATTCTCGAAAACGGTTGGAAAATCGTGGTAAGTGGATGATGTCCATTCGAAAGCTTACTGGAGTAATTTCCGCTGTCAGTTTCCAGTTGTGGTGCCTTAAACTTCCTTCTCTTTCAGATTTTATCTTATAGATTCTTAACGAAAGATCACATCCTCCAATAGATAACGACCCTCCAATACCTGATTGTATTCCTTTACTTATGGCATTAGGTATATGAACGGAACCGTCCAAACATCACCGGCTTGAAGGACATTTTTTCGTTAACTATTCAGGAAATATAATGATTTCAATTAGGCTAGCTACCTAACGCTACTACCTTTATTTTATACATTCTATCCGCTGTTGGAGGAGGTGGAGATAAAAAAAAACGGGACAGGTGCCGTATATAAACGGTCATTAAACATTTACGATCGAACTCATCGTAGCTTAGGTTTATGAACCATAAAGTTCTTGCGGCTGGCCAGCTAACCTCAAAGAAAATAATACATTCAAAAATATTAGTTCCACCGAAGAAAATAGAAAATCTCGTGTAGAAAAAAATGCCCCGCAACTTGCTTTGCCTCTCATCTCATGCTATGGGATCTCATGTAAAATCAAGTCAGTTATTTTCTATAGTCTCTATGGGAGCACATATTCAACAGCTTTCTTATCAATTAGAATCGAAACGATTATTTATCGACATTTGAAGTGACTGTATGGATATTAGACACCTTTATTTCTATAATAATTACAGGAAATGTATGGCATCATATTCTTCTCAGTAAAGTACTTTATTCTTAGATGTACTGTTCATATTTGCTTTTAATTTTTGCGTAGTCATTATAATTATTATAAAAATAAAGGTTTTTTTGTAGAAAAAGAACTGCGTTGCCAGCCCTGTTTCTATTGATTTTTCTCTGAAGCTTTGATGAAACAATTGTTTGCAATTCTGGCCGGTAAAAGCCGATTATATTTAATGATTAAGCTGCCCCCTCCAACCGTACCCAACAGCAAGCCTCCGCAACGGTGTAAAGTGTAATAATAATTATTTTGCATTAAATAAATAATGAAATCCCAGGATTTTTCATTTTTCCTCCCTTTTTACACTAAACGCTAACTAAGTTCAATGTTTTAAGCGTGTAAAACTGTTAGAATTTTGATGATCGATGAGTATAAAGTGACAAAATTGAAATACTTTGGTTAGCGATTATTCGTAAACTATAAGATATAAATATTAGATATATAGTCGGTTAAAAAATAAAACTTTCAATACACAACGGATTCATACGAACAAAAGTGGCGTTAGTCTCTTCGAGAAAAGCATGGTACTACGGCTGTAGTCGACCTGGGGTCGGGCTGAGAATACGAGAAAAGCATGGTACTACGGCTGTAGTCGACCTGGGGTCGGGCCGAGAATACAAGAAAAGCATGGTACTACGGTTGTAGTCGACCTGGGGTCGGGCTGAGAATACGAGAAAAGTATGGTACGGCTGTGAATCAATCTAAATGTAACAGAGGAAACTCTTTCTTAAGAAAGTTAGCGCACATTTTGTTTTTCTTTACAACAGGTTTTTAAAAGGAAATGGTACCTATATCCAGCATTATCTATTTAGAAAAACATAAAATTCAGATTTAAATTAAAACCATTAACATCTTATTAATTATTGTTATTTTAATATTATAAATATAAATATATATATATATATATATATATATATACACACACACATATATATATACACACATATATATACATATAAATACATATATATATATACATATATACATATATATATATATATATATATATATATATATACATATATATATATATATATATATATATATATACATATATATATGTTAGGGGAGAAGGAGAGTATGTAAATGTAAACAAACAGCCGGGCCTATATAAGGCCCGGCAGGATTAATAAAGTTAGTTACTGTCTGAACCTTGTAGTGATTAGACCCGTGTCCTTGTGTATTATACTTTTTAAAAACATCGTCTAGTTCGGACCGGACATAAGTGGTGCCGAAACCCGGGAGTGCGTAAAGTGCGAAAAACTCTTAAGGACCGACTCAACGGAAATAGAATGGCGGAAGGAAATCAAGTGGCCGCGATCGAATGGTTGAAGTTGAAAGCAACGTGCGCTCAGGACACCAGGATCGCTATCAGTCAGATCGAAAAATTCACCGGCGACGCTGGCGAGTTAACGCATTTTCTCAAGGATGGGGACAGAATAATCAAACTTATTGATAGTAAGGAGGAAGCGGGATGGTTGGACCCTACCGACGCCGCCACGCTACGAGCAGCCCTAGCAGGGCGTATCAGAAGACAGATCCTCAACCAAATACAAAGCGATACAGGAACGGAATGGGACACTATAAAGGAGCGACTGAAGAAAGCGTACGGAGGAGGACGGTGGACAGCTGAAGAAGATTTTGTGAAAATGTTACAGGAGACCAGGAACTCTCAGCAATCCAAGGCGAATTTTGCGGGGCGCTTACTCACCTGGTATAACAAAATTGAGGATAAATTGCTAGATAGAGAACAAACGGATGCGACCAAGGCAATAGAACTCGTGATGAAACGAGTGCTCAGAGTCCACCTCGGCAGGGAGACAGGACAAACCTTAAGCCCCGAAGGCGATTTCCGCGAAGCAGCACGGGCCCTTATAGAAGAAGGGGAGAAGGACGCCGAAGCTCACGCGGCGATACAGGAGGAATTACCATGGACCCAAGTGAGGGAAAGAACACGGCGCGGATACGTATTGCCACAAGAACGAACGAGGCGGCCGCGGGAATTCGACAGGAGAATGGAGCGCGGGCCCGCGAGGCGCGAATCGACCCGGCGAAGTGCACCGCGCCAGAAGGACTCAGTCCCTGATAGGAGGTGTTATGAGTGCGGGAGACCAGGACATATCGCGGCTAGGTGTCCGCAAATTAAGTGTTTTGAGTGTGAAAGCCGGGGACACGTAGCTCGACAGTGCCCTTACGTGAGGAAACCAAAGAAAGACGCAGGGGAGCCGATGGAAGTAAATTTCCACCGGGTAAATAGAGGCAGGTCCCGCCGAGCTGACACCCCCAGCAGCCTTGACTCGGATGACAGCAGTGAAGCAGAAGTCGAGACGGACAGAAAGGTGCCCAAGAAAATCGAGTCGTATGCGGCCGTTCTGCGCACCGGGCAGGTGGCCCAGACAAGAAGATGAGGTACGTGTAAACAGAGCGGCGACCCGAAACGTAAGCATGGGAAGAAATCTATAGGGTTGCCGATAGTGAAAGAGGCGGGGATAAAATGGTTGGTGGACACCGGGAGTACTTGTACGTTGGTGAGCAAAGAAGCGTTGCGTGCCCACGACCAAGAATGGAAAGCACAAGAGATACAAGAGTGCCGCTGTAAGCTTTCGACACTCGGTGGAGAATGCGAAGTTATGGGAGAAATCCACCTACCCGCGAACCTGTGGGGAGGTCAGGGGACGCTGACAGCACACGTCGTCAGGAGTATGGCACCAGAGTACCAAGGCATCCTAGGATGTGATATGCTGTTGTCACTAAGCAGTGCGGCAGAGACAAGAACCAGGAAGTGGACGATAACAGTGGGTAGCAGGACGTGCACCGACATCGGAAACGACGAGCGGAAAGGTCCATTGGTGAGCACAGTGAAAGAAGATTCCTTTGCGGAGGTGCTCGCGGAGTTCAGTGACGTCTACCACCAAGAGGGTCAGCCACTTAGTGCGACGGGGCGCACGCAACATCAAATTAGAGTAACTAACGATCGGCCGGTATACCCTAAAGAACGACGATACCCGCAAGCCCTCAAGACTCCAATAGCGGAAGAAATAAAGAATCTTTTACGACAAGGAATCATCGTGCCGAGTACATCGGGGTACAACAGCCCGTTGTGGGCCGTTTCTAAAGCAGGGTCACCAGGGAAATATAGAGTCGTCGTGGACTACAGGAAGTTGAATGAGGTCACTGTTGACGAGAAGTATCCCCTCCCTCGCCTCGACGATATCCTCGACAGACTTAGTGGTGCCAAAGTCTTTAGCACGCTAGACTTGAAGGCGGGATACCATCAGATCCGGATGGATCCGCGGGACGAGGAGAAAACAGCATTCTCGTTCGAACGTGGTCATTATCAGTTCACGAGGATGCCGTTCGGTCTTAAGAACGCGCCAACGACCTTCCAGAAGTTAATGGACGAGTTCCTCACAGGCCTCGGAACTTCGTACTGTCAAGGCTATATGGATGACCTCTTAGTGTTCAGCAAGTCGGCGGAAGAGCATGTCCATCATCTTCGAAGACTGTTTTCCAGACTCCGAGAATTCGGTCTCAAACTTTCTGCGGACAAAACCCGCATCGGCCTAAAGAGCGTCACGTTTTTAGGTCACGTCATCGCACACGATGGGATTAGACCAGATCCAGGCAAGGTCTCTTCCCTGGCATCAATCAAATTACCCATGGACGTCAAAGGAGTTAGAAGGCTCTTAGGTGCTTTAAACTACTATTGTCGGTTCATACCCGACATGGCAGCGGAGGTAGCGGAACTTAACGATCTTCTCCGAAAAGAACGACGAGTCAAAGTGACACCTCAGATGACGGAAGCCGTGACACGGTGTATTGAGACGCTCAGGAAGGAACCCGTCTTGGCATTCCCAGACTTCGAAAAAGGCTTCGTGTTAACAACAGACGCCAGCGACCACGCACTTGGGGCAGTCCTCAGCCAACAGTGGAGAGAAGGAGACCGCCCGGTGGCCTATGCAAGTCGTCGCCTTACCCCAACTGAGGAGAAGTACAGTGCACTCGAGCGTGAACTTTTACGCATCGTGTGGGCAGTGGAACATTTCAGGCCTTACCTGTATGGTCGACATTTCTTACTAAAAACGGACCATAAACCCCTGCAATGGGTTGCCACGCTGAAAGAAACATCGGCGAGAGTCCAGCGGTGGAAGGAAAGGTTGTTGCAATACGACTTTACAGTGACATATACACCAGGGAAATCAAATGTGGTGGCAGATTGGTTATCCCGTCTACAGTACGCGAACGCACTTACAACGACAGAAGACCGCCAGCGACAATCCCTCCGACAATTTTTTCAGGATTGGAACCCCGATGAAGAGCAAAGAGCCGCAGAAGGAGTAGAAGAAGTCGACGACACGGCAGTTAGCGAAGAAACAGTCTCCGTCGGCGACCGAGAGCGAACTATGGCAGAAACGGACGACATAGCTGTTGGGAAGAAACGCCATATTATATGGAAATCGTCGACATCTGGGACACCACAAATCGCCTACGGTAAGAAGACAGCGTCCAGCCTACGGTGTACAGTCCGCGCACCAGCGAACGCAGGAGATGAGGTGATTTGCCGGCTACTCAACGATGCGTCTCTGCCTGGGACTACGACCTATGTATATGTTGGAAATGCTAGCGTCTGGGACAAGATAGCTCGATTGTGGACCCAGGAGAAGATTGGCTTGGACCGCATCTTTGTTCGCTGCACACGATTAGGAGAAATAGTGGCCGACCCCCAACTGCAGTCAGACCTCACAATAGCCCAGCATCAAGGAAAATCAAATCATAGAGGGCTCAAAGAAACCTTAGCCAGTTTGAAACGAAAGTACTACTGGAAGGGCATGGCTGAGTCAGTGCGCAAAGTCATAGCGGGATGCGACGTCTGTAATCGGACTAAATACGATAGAGGACCGCCGCAGGCACAACAGGAAGAATCTTTCACACCGCAGAGCCCCCTGGTCTTAGTGCAAGCTGATGTATTCTCCTGGCAGGGTCAGTCGTGGGTAACACTGGTGGACGTCTTCAGCAAGGTAGCCATGGCTGTGTCGATCGACACTAAATCGGCCCAGGAAATAACCAGGAGTCTTCTTCGGTGGAGTCAAGTATATGGGACGCCGGAATTGATCGTCACAGACGGCGGCCGCGAATTCCGGAATAGCACGGTACGCGACCTCCTAAAGCGTTGGAGTACGACTCATCATATCACAACGCCAGGCAGACCGCAAAGCCACGGAGGCGTCGAGAGGTTACATGGCACACTCAGCGAGCACTTGAGAATACTTCAAGAAGAGCGAAATCTCAGTGGAGAAGAGGCGATGGACATAGCGGTCACCGCTTATAATCACTCGGTGCATTCAGCCACAGGCTTCACGCCCTTTGAGGTCCTGTTTGGCACACTAAAGTTAGGACGTCACGTTCGAGAATCAGCGGGTGAGGAGGGAGTCGTCGAGGCGGTACAACAGTCCGGAGAACGGCACAACTGAAGCTACAGAAGGAGAAGAGGTCCAGAGTACAGAAGCATAACGACCGCCTACGAGATCCACGTGCGCCCATTAAATTAGGTGACGTTGTCTACCGCAGAATCCCTACGAACAGAGGTAAACAGCCCACACGCTACGATGGACCCTACACGGTAGTGGCGATCCACGAACACAACATCGTGACTCTTCGGTCCCGAGATCAACCAGTCCGTCAGAAGACTGCAAACATTGAGCAGCTCAAGGTACCAGCCCGTTCGACACAAGATCGGACAGTGCGGATCAGTGAGTGACTAAGGTTTTTTTTTCTAGTGCGGTTTTGTTCCTTACTTAAGTTTCCAATTGTATATATTCCGTTCAATTGTTCTTTTCATTTTTCCTTTTTTTTTTCGTACATAAGGTGACAAGTTAGTTGTTTAGTGTTCAAAAGTTTTATTTGTTTAGTTTGTATCAATTTTTAGTGTTCAAAAGTTTTTTTTTTGTTTGTTTTGTTTGTTTAGCTCTGTATCAATTTTTTCTCTCTTTCTCCGTATTGCTATATATATATACATAGATAAATTTTTGTTCTATTTTTTTTTTAATTTTATTTATTTTTAGAGTTTCCGGGAGTTGCGGAAACTGGGGGGGGGGAGCTGTTAGGGGAGAAGAAGAGTATGTAAATGTAAACAAACAGCCGGGCCTATATAAGGCCCGGCAGGATTAATAAAGTTAGTTACTGTCTGAACCTTGTAGTGATTAGACCCGTGTCCTTGTGTATTATACTTTTTAAAAACATCTTCTAGTTCGGACCGGACATAAGTTTTATATATATATATATATATATATATATATATATATATATATATATATATATATATATATATACAGGGTGTCCCGTAAATGTCTAGTCATATTGTGGGAGGTGATAGAGGACCTTTAGGGGAACGAAAAATGTTCTATGACGTTTTTCCGAATTCTCACACACAATGGAAAAAACGTCGTTTATTGATTTATCGAGACAAATATAAATAAATGTGTATTTTATTTATTTACAGTTTTATGATTTTTTTTTATTTTCGTGGAAGTAATTTTTGTTATTGTTTTAAGTAAATATTTACTTAATATTTAAGTAAATATTTACTTAATATTTAAGTAAATATTTATAAAAACAAATATTTCTTTCAAGCTTTTTGAATAAACTGAAGAAAAAAATATAATTTTCTTCATGATGATTAGATAGTTAGCCGTCGAGGTGATAAGTACAGAGAAATCTTGATTGTTTCTGTATTAATTTCTTTTTTTTGTCATTTTAGCTGACGAAGGCTACCAATGAGTAGCCGAAACGTCCGAAATATAGATTTTTTTAAAACAAAATCATATTGAGGTTTATTTAGCCGAATCCCAACCATTCCATCTGTACTTATAATTTTCTTTTCACAGACCCATGTTTTTTTTTAAACTTTTGTTCTTAAACCCTTCAAATATTTTAATAACACAGAGTTGTGATACATGAATAGAAAGCTGGTTAAATGAGGAAGTTTTTCTAAAACCCGGAAATCTCAGATCCTGCCCAGTGAGGAGTAACGCTGGTAAGAAATATCAAGAAAATGTCAGGAAATTTAGAATAGCTTTCTTTTGGCAAGATAGACATACGTACATTCATTCATTTTTACGTTTACTCCCAACTAGTCTTATAGTAAATTTACTCAGCTTTCCATTGGTTTCACTTTCTTTCTAGTAGAATTGCCTGGGCTGGAGCTACAACGATTATTCTTCTAAAAACCACGTTTATCTCGATAAAACAATAAAACGATGTTTTCTCCCTTATGTGTGAGAATTCGGAAAATAATCATAGAACATTTTTTGTTCCCCTAAAGTTCCTCTATCACCTCCCACAATATGACTAGACATTTACGGGACACCCTGTATATATATTTATATATATATATATATATATATATATATATATATATATATATATATATATATATATATGAGGCAGTTTCTGCTAGTTAGATTTTTTATTTCCATTGCTACTTGGAATAGTAGATAACCACATGGGAACAACATGAAACCACAAAGTCTCAAACTATTATTAATTTTTGTCATCCCACAAGTCCCAAACAGCTCAATCAGAGAAAAGAAGAAGTGAAAACGTTTGTGAGAGGAGAGTACAAGGTCCTTTGAAGTCCAGTAAGAAAGGTAGGAGGGCTTTCTGACCAAGGATCATGACGAGAAATACAATACAACCTTTTCAGGAGACCAGCTTTCAGGAGACCAGCTTTCAGGAGATGAGAACCTTCTGGGAATAGGTAAAATACGCTTTGACGTACAGCGTGTAATTTGTGCAATCTAGCCGAACGAACAAATTGGTTTCACCTTAACAGTACGGTAAATTACTCCCATAATGTTTAATTCCGGATTTTGCCGTTGAATATTTCGCTGGTTAACGAAGTTAATCTATCAATTTGGTCAAAGGATGTTTGCAACAAGTTTCAACAAAATAGGAACATTTTTACCCTAGACAATCAATTTTATGAAAGTATGTTTGCACTTAGAGTCGTCAAAATACAAAGGATTTTATGCTAGAGTATCGAATTAAGTAAAGTATAAAGTGTCTAAAAATTATTTTTGATGGAAATATTCTATATTCGAGACGTGACCTCTATCTTAGTTTTGATGGAAATATTCTATATTCGAGACGTGACCTCTATCTTAGTTTTGATGAATCTGAAACACGCGAAAAAAATTACCTTGTACTTCATCTGGGGGAAAATAGTGTTCTCGTCGAATTTGTGTTATAGACAAAGTATTTTGTATCAAATTTCATCAAACCGAACCATTTTTCAGTAAAGAGTGAATGAAAATAAATAAATAAATAAATAAAAATATATATATATGGATCTGCTACATGATAATTCATTTAATAGTTAATGAGGTGCTATTTGCCTCGGCAGTCGATGCACAGAAAGAGAGAAAAAAAAAGTTAATGAGTTTGAATGTAGCGGAAAAACACATTGCTTTTTTCCCCACCATTGATTCAAAGCCTAAAAAATGTCTGGGTCGAAGAAGATGATGGTCGTTAACGCACAGCTTTTAAACATCCCATCAATAAAATAATAAATAAATTCATATGAACGGAATTTGTGTAATATCCGGATTTTTTTTTTTTTTTTTTTTTCTTTCTTAAGGCAAATTCAACCACACGGGTCATTGTTGCCTTCTGAAATTTAAGGACTTATATAATTATATATATATATATATATATATATATATATATATATATATATATATAAATCTGAAATTGTTGCCTAAGTAAATCAAAATGTATTAGAGGAAAAAATAATAATGAGACAAAAAAAAGTTGTTGGAAGTAAAATACACTAATATTGAAACTAATGATCTGAAATGTTTTATATTTTAATATTTATTATTATTATTATTTTTTTTTTGTAAATAATTGCTTATTATATTTTATTAAATAGCTCAGTGGCTCTCAAAAAACTCAACGCTCTCTGGCTTGATTCATGGTCGTCTCCAAGTATATCACAGAGAGGACGATATTATCGGGATTGCAGGACATGTTCACTACTCATCCTCTAGGTAGGGATGAACTCATACGGGCTGAACTGCTCCATTATTGACCATACAGGACATGTTCACTGCTCATCCTCTAGTTAGGGATGAACTCTTACGGACTAAACTGCTCCATTATTGACCATACAGGACATGTTCACTGCTCATCCTCTAGTTAGGGATGAGCTCTTACGGACTGAACTGCTCCATTATTGACCTTACAGGACATGTTCACTGCTCATCCTCTAGGTAGGGATGAACTCATACGGGCTGAACTGCTCCATTATTGACCTTACAGGACATGTTCACTGCTCATCCTCTAGTTAGGGATGAGCTCTTACGGACTGAACTGCTCCATTATTGACCTTACAGGACATGTTCACGACTCATCCTCTAGTTAGGGATCAACTCATACGGACTGAACTGCTCCATTATTGACCTTACAGGACATGTTCACTGCTCATCCTCTAGTTAGGGATGAGCTCTTACGGACTGAACTGCTCCATTATTGACCTTACAGGACATGTTCACTGCTCATCCTCTAGTTAGGGATGAGCTCTTACGGACTGAACTGCTCCATTATTGACCTTACAGGACATGTTCACTGCTCATCCTCTAGTTAGGGATGAGCTCTTACGGACTGAACTGCTCCATTATTGACCTTAAAGAACATTTTCATGACACTTCCTCTTTTTAGAGATGAATTCATAGTGACTTAATTGCTAAATTATTGATAATCTTTCCCCATCCTAGTTAAGAGATGATGTACCAATCTCTGCATTATTGACAATGTTCGAAACCCTTAAAATTTGCTTAGATTGTCTATTGCATGCTCCCAAGGATAAGCATGTCAAGATAAGGCAGTTTTTCCGAATCCACGTATCGATGCTGCTTGACAGCCGTTGCTAAAATGGCTTTATTTTAATGATTTTAAATGTTTGTTGCATTTTATTAAAAAATAAAAATAGAAAAGTTTGTTATTATTCTACACGAAAAATTGGGAAACAAACGAATAACCCAGCTCCAACTAAAAAAGAGCAATGGGCTTTGAAGAATGTTGAAATTATTTTGCTTGAAATGCTAATGAATGTTGTTTTCGTGCTTAGTGAAAACGATCGCCTGTTTAAGCGGAAAGTAGGAAGATATTATCAACAAATTGAAGTGGAGTAATGACTTTCAAAAATGTTTAAAAGGAAACTAGATGTTTTCATTCATAATTTTTGATTTTATGACAGTAAGTATAATATAATTTAAATGATAAATATAGTTTAGTCGTTAAAATTACTCAAAAGAAATATTTTTAACTTTACTACAAAATCATTTTTGGTACTTTTATTTGAGAAAATAAAGTTTACAGTTTTTTAACGTAAAAAATGTTTCAAAAATAGAAAAGCACTTAAGGACCTTTATCGATCCCCTCTTTGGCATTTATATATCTATTCAATGTTGTCATTTGTCACTAGAATTTGTCCTTAAGGGTCATTCCATGTCAAATCAACACACTTTTTCACCTCACCATTTCAAATATTAATGAAAATCGTTGCACCCAATAATAGGGGTTGTGACAAATAAAAATACCCAATTTTAAATTCTTATATAAAACGGTTTTTAAAATACGGCCTTGTAAAGTTATTAAAAATCGGTCAAAATCTCGCTGTGGGAAAACATTTAAATAGTCATAACTCCCTTCCATCATAATTGTACACAAATATTGTAAATTAAACTAATTACAACAAATTTTTAAGGTATAATACTTATTTAAATAAGCTTTTTAGTTAAGATAATGAAGTTGAAGTGTGTAACATATATGAAACAGTAATGATTGGATTAAATTTTACAATTATGCATTAAAAAGCTTTTAAATATAAAAATACGTAAAATTAGTCCAAAGCTTCCTTCGGTTTTAAATTATTTTGACTAAGAACCCATTTAAATCCCATAACCAAATTTGCTATACAAATTAGTATTAATATGACCTATTATATACAATTTTTTCAAAAATTTTAAAATAAAAAATGATTTATTTTTATTTATAAAAACAGCGTTATTTATTTTTTATAAATAGCGTTTATAAAAATATTTAGATTCAAAATTTTATTTTTGATTTTGAAAAAATGTATGATCTCATAACCTATCACATGTTGCATGTCATTTGAAAGTGCATATAAAGAGCTAAAAGTTTTGCCACTGATTGAGATTTTTCCAAGAGATTTTGACCGCTTTTTGAAAACTTTACATGGCCGTATTTTGGTAACCGTTTTAGATAAAAATTTGAAAGTTGGTATTTTTATTTGTCCCAACCCCTACTTTGGGTGCACCAATTTTCATTAATATCTGAAAGGTTGAGGTAAAAAAGTGTGTTGATTTGACATGGAATACCCTTAAGTATACAATAATGAAAGCCTGTACTTTTATTGAAAAGTTTTAAGAGTAAAAGTTATTTAGGAACTCCAACAATAAAGTACATGAAAATATATTTTAATGTAATTATTTTATTTTTTAAAATGTCAAATAAACATTTTTAGTATTTTTATCAAGAATACGAAGGGTTTCGTTGGTTTACAATACTTGAAACTCTTAAAAAGGGGGCTTTAGGCTTTCATTTATTCCTTTACACATTTTTCTATTGTGTATTTTAATAACAATTACTTTAAAACTTTTATTTTTTTAAGTTGAAACATAAAAATTAAAAAAAAAAAAACTATAAACCCAAAAAGTTATTTCCGAACATTTACATTTTAACATGGAAATAGAAGTAAAAGGTTTTTGTTTTGTTTTTTAAATCAAAGTTAACAACTATTTTTAACCCCTGGATAAAACATTTGGACACACTAATTTCCAAAGATTTTTGTAAGGATTGTTTCGACTCAGAAACTAAAGGATATATATTTACGAATGGTGTACCAACATTTTCATACTTCACCAGACATTATATCAATTACACATTTATTTTCATAATAGCACACACTTCGAAAAAATATTAGAAACTTTTAATAAAAATATATGCAATAAACTATAAAATAGAACTCTTGAATACGCGTAAATATTGAAAATTCTATAAGTGTCAATTAGTTTAACAATCCAAATTCTTTTAAACGTTTAAATATATATGTATTTTTTATAATTCTATAATTAGAAGTATTATTAATAGTGTAAGTATAGGTATAATTTAAATTTTGTAATTATATATAAGTATATGTAAAACTTATATGTAAGAATGTATGTATAAGTAAATGTAAGAATTTTATCGATCGAATCGCCGTTGTATCGGATGCTTACACATAAATGAATAAAATAAAATAAAAAAAGCACGGGAGAGGGCTAAAAATGTTGAAATTCTACATGGGGGATTACGGCGTGTTTCGTCAACATCAGAAAACAAGGCTATCGTCTGTTTACTAATGGGTTATACAATAATAGTGGTTCATTTCCATTGCCAAGTGTTAAATCTCTCTAACCGAGTATGAAACGTTTCTTTCGTTAGGGAGAAAATTTCCCACATTTTTATATTTTTCAATAGTAATGCCCTAAAAAGTGCCTATCAATTAGATGTAGATTAGGAAACTGAAAATATTCTTGTACTTCCGTTAGACCTCATGAGGCGGAGATATGAGAGGTTTTCTATAAACACTTCAATGGCCTAGGTCCGCCTACACCTCTGTAATAACCTGGAGAGAGACATTAATTCATATTTAAGATGTGACGGACCACGAAAGTTCTGCACTTCGGATTTTCTCATAAGCTTGTGATAATTTCCGGTATAAAATCAATCGCAAAAAGTAGTTATAGTTGACTATTAAGGGGGCGTGCTAATTTCTCTGGAAATATCTTAAATAACAATAATTTAAATGTGCGTCAATCGAACATTTTTCAAATTTTTGAAAAATCCAAACGAAATGTTTTACATATTTGAGATATTTTTAAAAAAGCCGCCCAAGATTTCAATAACATTTTACAGATTGAAAATCGATCAATTTGGACGGCTTCAGGAATTTTTAAATGTTAATCATACCTTTTTTTTTTTTGCTTTTGAACAAATGAATATCTCCGAGAATAATCAACCAAATTTAAATAACTAAAAGGCATTGGTAAGTACTAAAAAATACGCTTAATATGACGCTTTAGATTTTCAATTCCGTTGAGCAGATCATGGGCGTATATAAGGGGGGGGGGCTGCAGCCCCTCCCCCCGAAATGTTGATTTGACGGTAAAAACCTGTCGTAAAACCCTTAAAAATAAATTAAATGAGATCACATTTTTACATGTAATAGCGTTTTAGTTGCCTAAAACTAATCCAAGCTCTAAAGTTTTAGTATTCCAGACCCCGGAAATGGTCTCAGCCCCCCCCCCCCGAAATTTTCCCAGCCCTTTCCGAAACTATTTTCTATATACACCCATGGAGCAGATACCGAGATATCCTATGTCAAAGTCTGATCAAGTAGGCGATAAATCAAAAACAGTTCTTCAAGATGCACTCCGATAAAGCATTCACCGAAAATGTAATTGTTAAACAACTTTAGAAAATCCTAAAGCCGTCCAAATTGACTTTTTTCCAACTTTTAAAATGTTTTTGAAAGATTGAGTCCCTTAGTTTTTTAAAACAAATTTACCAAATGTGAAAAGAAATTTCGTTTGGGGGTTTTCGCTGATGCGTCAATTGCGAAATTATTAAGCAAAAACCGTTAACCTGATTTAAAACTGTTTAGGGTTGTTTTATTCTATAATCAAAATTTTCTTCCTAAAATATTAAGGTCCTAAATCCATTTTAAGTAGCCGAAGAAAATGTCAATAATTTACCCTTTTTTTTCATACTAATTGCTATTTTTTAAAGCCAAGAATCAATTGTTTATGCATAAAAGAACATTATACGAAATTTCGTTAAAAATCTTTTGATGCCTTGGGCATGTCCTGATCTATTTTTTCAGCGTTGTAAGCAAAATAAGTACAAAAAACAACGTGTTTTTCCGATTTTATTTACGTTAAAAAAAATGTTCCGGGAATTTTTCGATTTACGTATACCTCAGTTATTGCTATTTCAGATCTTCGAAAGATATTAGCCAAAAACTATCGTGGCTCCTCTCAACATCAAACCATAGGCGTATATAGGAAATAATTTCGGGGGGGGGGCTGGAAGGACCGGGGGATTAGGGGAGTATGGAATAATAACAACCTTGAACTTAGAATAGTTAACCCACTAAAACGCTATTACACCCAAAATATATATATATATTTATTCTAAACTAACAAGGGAACATCTCCAAGGGTCCGAAGCCGATTTTTATGAAACTTTTTATATTTATTAAACACGTGAATATAATAGATACGTAATTTTTTTTTATGTTGACCCAATCGCACGATTCAAGTGTGAAACCACCCTTCCAAATTACACCTCAAATGTTCTCAAGTCATATTTTGATTAATTAATTTTAATATATATATATAAATTGAGTTTTTTTACTTTCAATTATAGGAAACTTTTCGTTGAAATCCGTGTTTTTGATAAAAACAAAGCACAAACATATACATATATATATATATAGTTTTATTCAGAGGAAATAACTGTTTCTTTGACATCCGAGTCGATAAAAACGAAGCGGAAACAATATTAAAAAGGATTTTCTAGCTTAGTATCTATGATTCCTCCCTTGGAATTGATTCAATATTTTGATATATATACAGATAAATGGAGTTAAATTTTTACTTTCAATTATAAGGGAAACTGTTTTGTCGGAATATATCGTTGACCGTTGGTGATACGAATGGTAGAAATTGTCTGGGTTCGCTCCTTGTTTCTAAAAATACATTTTACAAGTGAAAATGGGTTATACATATATATATATATATATATATATATATATATATATATATGATCAATTGAAGTGCGGACTCATAGATACCTATCTAAGACCTATTGTAATACCGTTTGTGCTTAGTTTTGTCAAAACAATGAATACCAAAGAAACAGTTCTCCTACGGTTGAAAGTAGACCATTTTTATATATGTATAGATAGATACACACACACACACATATATATATATATATATATATTTATATTTGTATATTTGTGTGTGTGTCCAGAATGAATGATTGACACCTGGGGACATGGTCGTTTAAACAATAAATAAATATAAAATAAAACCATCGAGACGAGTACTGACCTTCTCCTCTTGGGTTGTTGCTGTAAGTTAGGACAGTAAACAGGGATGTTTGAAGGGGATGGTACTGACGGCGGTGTGACGTACTGTGCTCCCGCCGGCGGGAGACTGCTAGGAACGTAGGTATACATGACCGCTCTCTTGGGCAGACTGCCTCTGCTCCAAGCTCCCCTCCATCTGGAGGTAAGGGCCCCCTCCACTTCACAGCAGGAGGCCTTTTCCGGGATGTCGTCCAGGGGTAACAACATTTTTAGCTCGGTTCTTCCGCCTCTCCGTAGGATCATGGTTTATAAGTACTAAAATATACCGAAAACTGTGAATCGTTATAAGAGGACGGTGGTGACTCGAAAGCTTACTTAATTCTCTACAATAAAGGTTCCGCATAAGCGGGAGATGGTGGGTTCGATCCCCACCGGCGGAATTTTCTCATCTCAGGGCTCGTTGAGAAAATTCCTCGCTGCACCCTGGATGTCGGCGCTAATGGCCCAGATTTGCCGATGCGCCGTAAAAAAAATAAAGGTTCCGAAGTAATTTTCGATGGGGGCTATGTTAATCGGAGAAATACGTGCTTAAAACTTCGAAATTGTTAATTTTATTCCTTTGAACATGTTTTGCGTCCCCTCACATTTTATTAGGAACTAGGTATATAAACCAAAACGCGCTAAGATGGCGCATTGTTTATATCCCAAAAACAAGTAGCGTGGGGTCACCCGTGGTCTAGTGGCTAGCGCGCTAGATTCATAAGCGGGAGATGGTGGGTTCGATCCCCACCGGCGCCAGAAATTTTCTCATCTCAGGGGTCGGCGCTAACGGCCAAGATTCATGTCGATGCGCCATAAAAAAAAAAAAAAGTACCGCTTGCACAATTAAAACTTTTGCCAGCAAGATTAAGTTATGCATGATATTATGTATCATATAGTTTTCCAGAAAAATGGTAAGCAAACTAGGTTGTTTTTTTTTTTTAGTAAACATGGATACGCTCTGCCTGAGTGTCCCTTGTTAAAAACTGAATCTTTGAGGCTGAATATCTCGAAAACGGGTACCGCTTGGAGGGTCCTATCTTTGTCCAATGCATAAAGGAGACTTTAATTAACATGTAGGCAAATTTCTAAAAAAAAATAGTTCGAAAATAAAAGCTTAATTAATTTATTTTAGGACGTTTATTTAATATACTTCAAGTGATACATTGCTCGAATCAATCATCGGTAGATTTTTTTAAGGGTTCTATTTTGGGATTTTATGGATTGCATCAGTTCAAGAATCACCTCGGAAGGCCTTGGGTCATTTTTGTACGATAACTCAAAGATTGTTTGCCTCAGAAAACATCATAAATACTAAAATATAAGCAAAAACGCAAAATTTTAAGAACATTCTTATATTTTAAAGGCTGTAACTTGGCTCCAAATGTACTTTGTTGAGGTTTCAACAAAAATTATTTTTGAGCTCTGAAAGGTAGTACACAGGAAATAATCGTTTATTTTGGTTAACGACTTGAATAAAAATATTATAGTGAAAAAATCCTAAATTATGAGTTTTGGAGGTTAAGTTTAAACAATAAGTACATGGTTTTCTGAAAAACATGGTCTGCTCTCAGGGTCTCATTTTTTTTTTTTTTTTTGTGGCTCTGTTATTAACCGCCGTTATTAGCGCGGTTCCTCTCTCCCCATAGGGAGGAACCCCGCTTATAAGGTTGATCTCATGACGCAATCAGGAAGTGCCGACGAGAAAATTTTGCGTTTCAGAACCCCTAGAGAACAAAAATAACGGTGGTTCAAATTTGTATATACAGGGTGTTCAAAACTCGATTGACACCCCCCTTTTTTTCCACAATTTTTGAAATTTAAAAACGAAACTTGGTGGGTCTTAACATGGTCGAATTTACTCTCATTGGACCTAATGCACGACTTCCTAACTTTCTCCAGTTCTTCTCCAGAGACCCTAACTCTGGAATCTCCAATGGAAAGGGGTTATTGTAGAGAATTGAATTTTATATCGTCATTTTTTCGCTAAAGCGCACCAATGAGTAACAAATTGCCAAAAACCGATAAAATCCTTGTTTTTCATCACTTTTCTGCCAATAACATAGAAAGTATGCGCGTAATGAAAAAAGTAGTAGATATAAACGTTGTAGAGGATTAAATTTACTTTAAAAAAAAGTACCTTTAAATGCCTGAAATGTTAATAGGAATAGAGCAAAACACACTTTTGTTTGAAGTTTTCAGCAACGTTTAGTATCAACGTAATCTACGCTTCAGTAAAACTTAATAAACATTTCCTATTTTTTGCTAATAAACATTTTTCACTATTTTTGGTCCACCTAGTTTTGGATTTAAGGATGTTTGAAGAAAAAATCAAATTCAATTACTTTATAAAGGCATTAAAATCATAAATTCAAAGCAATAGAACTCACCTAATGATTAGAATTTTGTAGTAATTATTTTTTGTTGGGCGATTTTTTTTTTTTTTTTTTTTTTTACGGCGCACACTGGGCAAAACGACTGTTTTACGGCTACAAAAGTTGAAAATGTGATGTCGTCGTAGAAAGGCAATTCACGTGTCAAAACGTGCTCAAGTCTTCTATTCATTAAAAACCGAACAATTTTTTTGATCTATTTTAACCCAAACCTGTTTAAAACAATAAGGAATGCAACCATTGCTAGTCTCTTCCACTTCTTCGGTTTAGTCTTGTTCCAACTATGGTCCTTTTAAGTTGTGTTTTAAAAATTGTGTGCAAATTTTAAAAATTCTTTTCACAATGGATTTATTACCTAGTGGTATGTTCTTTATAAATATATAATATATATCTAATAACAGAAAGGCATATCGAAGAAAAAAAAATATTAATGAAATTATTACTAGATTGTTCATATTTTGTTGATTACTCAAGTTTGAGTAAGGTTTTAAAAAAAGGTTCCACAAAGTTCCACTTCCAAATATTTTTTTCGATAAGCCTTGAGCTTCTACTTTACTGTCTTGAGACTTTCAGCTCCCCCTTCTACCCCCTTTTAATGCAAATTTAAATTTAGTTTAGGCAGTCAGATAGAAGCTGAAGAATCCGCGGCGCACAGTGGGCGAAAATCACATTTTAGGTGGACAAAATTCAAAAAAAAAGTTTACAAATCACTTACTAAATACTGTCTAGTATTAGTAGGATTAAGGTAAAATGTAAATATTTACTTTCTTGGATCATGAACGGGCGCGGAAGGGAATATTAATCGGACTCTAAGAAAGGGAACATTTTCCCAGTGTTTATTGCAGTTTTGTTCTTGTAATTACTTTTCCATTCTTTGAACAGAAACTATACATGATTATTTAAATTTCATGTTTTGATGTATATGTAATTAGCCTATGTAAGTGTAGTTTACCACATGATCCACTTCAAGAACTGTCATAAGAAAATGAGGCCGACGATACTGAATCGTCAAAAGAAAATGCTGAAGGATGTAGCAGTATAGAATCAGACGATAATTGATGGATAATTCGTTTTTAGTGCATAATATAAATGTTTATATTTGTTATTATTAAAAAAAAAAAAAAAAAAAAAAAAAAAAAACAAGTCAGTACAATCACTTTTTTCTCCAAGTTGTTAGTCTATTATAGTTATTTATTTTCGAATTATAGCGTATGTATTACTTTTTATGAATATATGTATTATGTTTATGTAAATAATCGATGTAAAAAGGTACTACTTAAATGTTCCATAGATTTACAAAATGTTTTCCCAATTTTTATCTATTATGTCAAAGAATTTGTGTGTCTAAAACATTTGTTTGTTCGATATACTAAAAACTATGGGTCAACGATTTTTTTAAATATTTTCCCCTATCTCAGTGACCTCAAAAATATTGAAAAACACAAAAAAATAATTTTGTCGCCCTAAAAGTGGATTTTTGCCCAGTGTGCGGCGCCTTGACATCTAGGCTATTAGTGCCGAACTCCAGGGTGCAGCGGGGAATTTTCCCAACGAGCCATGAGATAAGAAAATTCCTGCAGCCGCACAGTGGGTCCAAACAAAATGGCTACAGCCTCCAAATCTTAACCGATTTCAATAATTTTTTTTAACGATGAAAGCTTTTTGAATTTGAATTTTTCCAAGTCTAATCAGGATTTGAATGTTTAATTTCAACGATATCAGTCCTGATATTAAGTTACATGAAAAATAAAATATTATTCTATGTTTGATTGTAAAAGTTTGTGAATTATTTACAAGTAATTTAATATCCAGGAGAAACAAAAAACTAAATTTTATTAGCTTTCATCATTAAAAAAATAATTGAAATCAGTTGAGATTTGAAGGCTGTAGCCTTCTTGAAACACGAAAAATAGTTTGGCCCCACTGTGCGGCGGCAGGAATTTTCTTATGTGGCTTGATTGGAAAATTCCTAGATGGCCTAGATGTCAAGGCGCCGTAAAAAAAAAAAAAAAAAAAAAAAAAAAAAAAAAAAAAAAAAAAAAAAAAATTCGTCCGACAAAAAAGAATTACTACAAAATTCTAATCATTAGGTGAGTTCTATTGCTTTAAATTTATTATTTTAATACCTTTATAAAGTAATTGAATTTGGTTTTTTCTTCAAACATTCTTAAATCCAAAACTAGGTGGACCAAAAATAGTTTAGGAAATGTTTATTAAGTTTTACTGAAGCGTAGATCACGTTGATAATAAACGTTTCTGAAAACTTCAAAAAAAAAAGTGTTTCGGTCCATTCCTATTAACATTTTAGGCATTCAAAGGTACTTTTTATAAAGCAAATTTAATCCTCTACAGCGTTTATACCAACTACTTTTTTCATTACGCGCATACTTTCTACGTTATTGGCAGAAAAGTGACAAACCGACAAAGTGACAAAAGTGGCAATTTGTTACTCATTGGTGCGCTTTAGCGAAAAAATGACCGATATAAAATCGACATAAAATTCAATTCTCTACAATAATCCGTCATAAAAATAACCCCTTTCCATTGAAGATTCCAGAGTTAGGGTCTCTGGAGAAGAACTGGAGAAAGTTGAGGGGTCGTGCATTAGGTCCAATGAATGTACATTCAACCAAGTTAAGACCCACCAAGTTTCGTTTTTAAATTTCAAAAATTGTGGGAAAAAGGGGGGGGTGTCAATCGAGTTTTGAACACCCTGTATATACGTATACAGGGTGTCCCGTAAATGTCTAGTCATATTGTGGGAGGTGATAGAGAACCTTTAGGGGGGTGATAGAGAACCTTTCATTAATATCTCGAAAACGGTTGAGAATATTGGTAAGCGGAAGGTTACCATTCGAAAGCTTACTAAATGCTCTACAAAAAAGGTTCTGAAGAAAGATTTGATTAAGCTATGTCAATCGGAGAAATAAGTGCATAAAACGTTCGTTTATTTGAACGGTTCTTTTTGTCTGTTTTTATTTCTTGATATTTTTTTATAGCTTCTAGTAGGAGAATGTATTTGTCAATAAAACAGTATAAGTAAAGTAAGAAAAAAATGTTTAGTTAGAGAACGGATACGTCTTAGTCAGTTCCTGCAGAAAGAGAATGTTTACACTCTGCGTAGGGTCAGACATCTGTCCGGGTCGAAGTACTAGGGAGTTTTCAGGTAGGCTTTTATTGCACTTCATAAATCAAGATACATCCTAGGAGAGCTGACAGATATTTTACCTGTAGGAAGTCATGCAGCCAAATGCTATAGTAGAAATATAATGTAGGCGCACGGTAGTGCGCCAGGCCAAGTTCCGGCCTAAGCATACTGTGTGTATATTACAGGCGGTCTTAGAGCCGATTTTTACCCTCTCATAACGTTCAACCAGGTAAAGATAAAGTTATGAAATTTTACAGAGGTATTATACTACTAGGTGTGAGTAAAACTTGATATGTTCATAATTCTACATCGAATGGTTTCTGAGATATCAGGGATCGAAAATCGGGATTTATAGGACTCACTCACTCACTCACTCACTGACTCATCAAAATTATTAGGCACTTCCCATGATGCTAGAGACTTGAAATTTTGCATGAAGATAGATTTGAAGACGTTATTAATGAACAAAATCGAAAAATCGCGAAAAGTTGTGTTTGACTCCGCTTCCGGGGCGGGGGCGTGTCAGTTTTGTACTTCCTTCGGAAACCCATCGTTCCGTCCGAAACCCATGATGTGGGGTATCAAATGAATTGTCTCGGTATGAAGAACCTATATTTGATGTTTTAAGAAACAATTAGACGCATATAGGCTCGGTAAAAATCTTATACCAGCTGTCTCTCTGCATGTTTGTTCCTCTTACAAATCCGTACCGTTTGACCGATTTTGACCAAACTTGGGACACAGATGGGTCTTGATACGGGGAGAATCATAGGCTAGGTTAAATTGTCTATCAGCTGTCTGTCTGTTTGTTCCTTATACAAATACACACCGTTTGACCGATTTGGACAAAATTTGACACACATGTCGGTCTTTATCCGGGTAGTTTCATAGACTAGTCAAAATCGTCTATCAGCTGTCTGTCTGCATGTTTGTTCCTTACACAAATTCACACCATTTGACCGATTATGACTAAACTTGGCACACAGGTAGGCCTTGGTCCGGGAAATACACTAGGCTAGGTAAAAAAGGTCTTTCAGGTGTCTGTCTGTATGTTTGTTCCTTATACAAATTCACACCGTTTGGCCTATTTTGACCAAACTTGACACACGGGTAGGTCTTGATACGGGAGTGACATGTTACCTATGACGTTTTCTACTTTTTGTTCCATCGAAATGCCATCATTCCTTCTGAAACCCATCATGTGGGGTATCAAATGAATCGTCTTGGTAAGGAGAACCTATATTTGATGTTTTAAAAAACATTTCAACGCATCTTAACAAAACAGTTGTGACTTCTTTCTTTAATGTAGTAAATAAAGTCATAGGGGTTCACTGCATAATATACTTCAAAGCAGATACTAAGTTTTTCAAAGTCGAGCCATCTAAATTACAAAGTTTAGGATCACAAACCCAAAATGTATCCTCTTTGTTCTTATATTATTCTTGAAGGCCTTCTGCACTTTCCCTATTGTGATCTTTATCCTCGGGATAAGGTTCCTGTGTTTTACAGTGTGATAGTTTAGTTAAGAGAGCAATCAATTTGTCCTCTAGAATAATGTCATCTGGAAGAGCTTCTAACTTTTCTAGTCTAGTGATTAGATGTATGCAGGTTGATTACACAGGTCTACAAAAATAATCTTTCTGAAATTTGATTTGATGATTTTGGTCAATCTCTATGCTCCTTGGCGTGCTGAAGCCGAACATGAGGTCAGTCCCTCTCTATCACGTAAGGAAATTGTTCAATCTCAAGTAAGGGCAGAGGTACTACCATTAAAAGAAAACAGAATTGGCGAATAAGAGTTTTCATTTATTTCCATGATCTTTTAGTTATTTCAGTGTTGTTTACTGTACAAAATACATAAATGTGTAGAAATAACAGCTTCAGAATTAACAGTGGCATATTTAATTATTATTTTTATGAAAACGTATTTTTTTCTCTTGAAAATTTCTCCGTGTTCGTTTCCGGCTGTAGGACTCTTCAGATGATTCACGCTGCAGCATCCAACAATAGTCAGCCATCATGTTTACGTTCCATTTGCCCTGATACCTACGTTCCATTTCCTGGATGTCCTGATGGAACCTTTCCCCTTGTTCTTCACTTACTTCCCCTAAGTTTTCCGGAAAATAGTCCACATGCGAATGTAAGAAGTGAACCTTCAAACTCATGTTGCAACCTTGTAATTGAAATGCCTTCAACATGCGTTCCACGATACTTCTGTAGTTGGGATCCTTCACGTTACCAAGGAACTTCTCAACAACATCTTTAAAAGAATTCCAAGCTTCCTTCTCCTTCTCATTCATGGTCTGAGTGAAATGTGGATCTGTGAAAAGTTTCCGAATATCTGGGCCTACAAAGATCCCCTCTTTTAGCTTTGCATCACTTAATCGTGGGAACTTGGAGCATAAGTACTTAAAACATTCACCTTCTTTATTGAGAGACTTTACGAATTGTTTTGTCAGCCCTAGCTTTATGTGTAGAGGAGGTAGCAGGATTTTGTCAGAAGGAACCAAACTTCTCCTAATTACATTTTTTTGGCCTGGCGACAGAGCTCCTCGTGATGGCCAGTCTTTGTTGTTCCAATGGGAACAACAATGCAATGTTTTTTTTTGTGCCGAAATTATCTTTAGAGAAAAACTAAACATTGCCAAGTTTAAGAATATACCTGGTTGAGGAAAGTGATATTTTAGTAACTGGATATAAGTATTTTTATTGTTGTTTTAAAGGTCAGTTCAAGTGTCTTTACTGTTCTTAGTAAGTAACTATGAGGTCTTCCAAGTAATGAACTTGGACATTTATTTCTTGTATCATCTCTTGTATTGGCAAATATTTTTTGTTGAATTAATTCACCAACTCATACTACTTTTTTGGAGTGTAGAATGGTAAGGCGTTTTTGGGGGGTTTTAGGAGGGGATATTTTTGAGGAAAGGAGTGTTTCTTTGTGGGGGCAGGAACTTGGCCTCTATTTCACATTTATGTTTTTTTGGGGTTATATTTTGTGGTTGTATGTGGCGTAGTTCATTAAAAAATAACACTACTTTCTCATTTTCTTGTACAATTTTATTTTGTTTAATTGCATTTAACATTAAAATGAGTAGTTTAGTATTTTTAATTGCACCCTAATTATATATTTAATTTAACACTAAAATGGATATGTTAGTAAAGCAAGTTAAGTCAATTAGAAACATATTCGTAGTAGAGTCTTCGTAGAGCGAAACTTGGGACGGCGGAAAGTGTAATTTCCGCTTAGAATAGTTTCTTGTGCCTTGCCGACAATCTTGCTTTTCTTTGGAATATGTGTTTACATTTAGAATGATCTAAACAAAGTAATAACTGTTTCTATTCTAAGTATACAAAATGAAACTAGGGATATGAATAGAACCGCGCTAAGATGATGCAGTTCCTGCGAGTGCTTTTTTTTCCGGTGGAACCCTGGCCAACTAACGAGGAACGGTTGCTGCAAAAAAAAATGAAGCAAAATCGGTCCATCAGAAGTTGTGGTTTACTCCAGAACAAAACTAAATAAAAGGTAATAATAGAGCCAACTTTTCATCATAACTTCACGAATGCGGCATAAAACTACCGCCTGGCTGAGAAATCTGCTTAGCTATGACGCTTCTGCGCGAGGCACTTTTTATTATATTACTTTATTTATTCATTTAATGAAATTACATTCTGTAAAATAATTACATTTTGTAATGTGCTTACATAACATATAAAAATCACGAGCGTCTGCACCAGCTACCCCCTTATCTTATTATTTTTATTTTATTATATTTTTTTTTTATTTTTTTTTTATTTATTTATTTTTTTTTCATATATTTTGCAGGAGGTTTGCATCCTTAAGGAATGACATTAAGAGGGGGATTATTTTGGTTGAATCAGAGAGTGCTTCCTTTAATGATCGTGGCACATGATGTTTTTTAAACAGGTTTTCGTACCGGGGGCATTCTTCAAATATATGGACTACAGTTATTTGTTTGTTACATCGGTTGCATTTTGGAGGATCTTCTTTTGTAATAAGGTGAGAATGGGTTAAGCGCGTGTGTCCGATTCGTAAACGGCTTAGTGCTGTTTCGTGTCTTCTTATTTCTGGAAATGATGTTTTCCATGTTTTTGGAGTGGGTTTGATATTGTGTAGTTTGTTATTGGTGACCTCTGACCACATTTTTGTCCAATCATCTGAAGCTTGTTTTTTAACCCAGGAGTATATGTCTGATTTGGTGGTGATTGTAGTAGGTTCTATTTCGGATAGGGCTGCTTCCTTTGCTGCTTGGTCTGCAAGTTCGTTGGGGGTAATCCCAATGTGTGATGGATTCCAGAGTAGTTCTACTTCTTTTCCAATGGATTTAAGGATGTTGAAGTAGTAGTGGATTCTATTTATTAGGTGGTTGTCGGTATATAGGTTCCGTATTCCATATATTGCAGATAGTGAGTCAGTACAGATGGTGAATTTGTTAGATGGGTAGCTAATGATTTGATACAGAGCGTTGCAGATAGCTGCTAGTTCTGCTGTGTAGATACTGCAATGTTCCTGTAGTTTGTACTTGTATGTTGCAGATAGCTGCTAGTTCTGCTTTGTAGATACTGCAATGTTCCTGTAGTTTGTACTTGTATGTTGCAGATAGCTGCTAGTTCTGCTGTGTAGATACTGCAATGTTCCTGTAGTCTGTACTTGTATGTTGCAGATAGCTGCTAGTTCTGCTGTGTAGATACTGCAATGTTCCTGTAGTTTGTACTTGTATGTTGCAGATAGCTGCTAGTTCTGCTGTGTAGATACTGCAATGTTCCTGTAGTTTGTACTTGTATGTTTGTTCGGGGAATATTATTGCGGAGCCTATATTATTACCAATCTTTGATCCATCTGTGTATACCATTGTTTTCTCGGGATTGGCTGATATTATTTCTTGGTATTGCTGCTTCATTACATACGGTGGGGTTGTAGTTTTACTTCTGTTGTGGAGCCGTAGTATTACTCGTGGTTCTTCTTGGGTCCAGGGAGATATGAGAAAATTAGGTGACAGACTATTGTTTGTGTTTTTCATTTGTTCAATTATTTTAGTTATTCTAAATGCAAGGGGGGGGGGGGGTTTTTTGTTGTATACCTGGTAGGTTTGTTTATATTTTGGATTATAAAAATATATTTGAAGGCAGGGTTTCTTGGGTGAAAGGAGAGCCTGCTGATGTACTGGCTGGATATTCGCTGTCTTCTGAAGGTTAGCGGTGGAACGTTCGCTTCTGCACAGAGGCTTAGAACAGGGCTAGTTATGAATGCACCCGTTGCTAAGCGTATGCCAGTATGGTGTACGGAGTCGAGGAGAAGAAGATGGCTAAGGCTGGCTGAGCTATATACTGGACTGGCGTAATCAAGTTTAGAAAGGATGACTTTTGTAAATTTGGATTAATCTTGCTCTATCTGCACCCCATGAGGTGGCTGCTAGGACTTTTATGAGTTTGAGCCTATTGAGGCAGGATTCCTTTAGTTTGATTATGTGGGGCAGCCAAGTAAGTTTGGTGTCTACAGTCAAACCAAGGTAGGTCCATTGATTGGTAAAGGGTAGGTGTTGGTTGTTGAATTGGAGTTGTGGTGGTAGGCTTGGATATTTTTTCTTCGAAAAGAGAATACATTTGGTCTTGTCTGGTGAAAATTTGAAGCCAGTTTCCTGTGACCATTGGTGGAGTTTGTTTAGACCATTTTGTAGGATTTTCTGCATTCTTATGGGGTCGGTAAATGGTAATAGGAATAATAAGTCGTCAACAAAAAGGCATGCTTTGATGCTTTTCAGAGTTAGTGCTCTTTGGATGCTGTTTATGGCTATTACGAACAATGTTCCGCTGAGAACACTCCCTTGGGGGATTCCATTCTGCATGCATGTTTTCTTGGATAGTGTGTTTCCTATTCGGACTTAGAAATTAGGGTTAGAAAGGAAATTTTGGATGAAGCGTGTATTCTTGTTATTGCTAGGGGAGGTAGATGTTTCAACATGGCGTTGTGGATGTCGTCTGGACCTGGTGCTGAGTCTCTTAGGTTTCGGATAGCGGTTTTAACTTCCCATAATGTAATGGGGGAGTTATAAGGCAGTTTTGAGTTTTCTTCGTTTATGGCAAAGTCGACGGGTTCTTGTTGTGAGATGGTCTGTTGAAATTCAGCGGGGTATTTTTCATTCGATGATATATTGGAGTAGTGCGAGGCGAATGCTTCAGAAAGTAAAAACGGGTCGTATGTTATCTGTCCATTAATGTTGAGAGCAGGTTGGTCGTGTTTATATGTCCCTTGCATGCTGCCGACTTGCTTCCAAACTATTCGGATGGGGGTGTTGGTGTTAACATGGCATACAAAGGACGACCAAGATTCTTTTTTCTTTAATTTTATTGTGTAGCGTTATTTAGCTCTTGCTTTCTTAAATGCAATGAGGTTTTCTGTAGTTGGATAGGTTTTGAATAGTTTGAGGGCTTGATTTCGTTCTTTTATTACCTTTTTGCAGTCGCTGTCATACCAAGGTGGCTGAACTTTTATTGTTTCTGGTTTTGTTTTCGGTATTGCTAGTGTTGCAGCGTCTATTATTGCTTGAGTAATGAGTGAGTTGGTTTCGTTTATACTGTTAATTGGAGTCGGTAGCCTTACTTGGTTTTCATATACATCCCAATTTGCTTTTTTGATGATCCATTGAGGTTTGCGTAGTCCGTTGTTAATTGTGTATTAGAATTTTAATTGGATTGGATAGTGGTCAGAGTTGTGAAGGTCACCTATTGTTTCCCATTTTAAATCATGAGATATGGATCGAGAGCAGAAGGTTAGATCAATGGCTGAGAAGGACCCAGTTTTTGAGCATAAATGTGTTTGGCTACCTGTGTTAAGTAGGATAAGATCAAAAGTGTCTTGAATTTTTTTGATTATATTTCCTCTTGAGTTTTTGTTGACACTACCCCATGTGCGGCGTTCATGTCGCCAAGAATTATAAATGGTTTAGGTAATGCGTTGATTAGTCTTGTTAGGGATTGTTCGTCTATATCTTCTTTCGGCGGTAGGTATAAGTTACAGACATAAATTGTATATTTTAAATGAATTTTTACTATTACAGCTTGTAGGGTAGTGTTGATTGATATTTGTTCAGATATAATTTTGTTCTTTACAGCAACGAGGACACCTCTGCATGCTTTTTTGTGTGATATTTTGTCTGTTCTGGAAGTATTGTATTCTGGTATAGTGAATTTGTCCAGAGGTTTGAGATGAGTTTCTTGGAGGTAAATCACAGCTGGTTGTAGATCAGAGATCAGAAGGCGTAAAACTATATATATATATATATATATATATATATATATATATATATATATATATATATATATATATATATATATGTCTGTTCGCGGATTTCTGGCCTCCCTAATGGTCCGATTTTGATGAAATTTGGTACAAAAATCTGTCGTCCAATTTGAAACGTCAAGTTCGTTAACCAGCAAAATCCGCCCACTGGAAGATGGCGTTTAGGGCGAAATTTGGGCAAAAAAAATCGTAACGCTTACGTTTTTGAGTTCATAAGCTTGTAAATACTCTTTTTATAGGCTTCTTGGGCTAGGAAAACGAATGAAACCATTTTCAATGCGATAGCTTCAACCGTTTCCGAGAAAATTGGAAAAATAATTTTTGAATACCGTTTTTGGTTTGGGTACTTAGAATCACGGGATTCAGTTGAAACATTATCTGCATGTTCTACTTTCATTAAAACTAATATGTTGACATTTTTGTTATGTTTGGAGTTAAGGAAGGGTTAGAATAAAATATTTTATGAATAGACATGAAAAGTTTTAGGAACTTCGTATACTTTCATTAATATCTCGAACACGGTTGGGAAATCGTGGTAAGTGGATAGAAACTATTTGAAAGCTTACTAAATTCTCTACAAAAAAGATTCTAAAACTATTTTTGATTAGGTTATGTCAATCTGAGAAATAAGTGCTTAAAACTTCAAATACGTCTGTTTTGTTCGTATGATCGGGTTTTTGTCGTTCTGTTTGTAATTTTTGTCTCTTTCCCTTGCTTTTTTTATTGCTTTTTATTTTTGTAATTTCTTATGTTGGGAAAATGTATTTGTGTGTAGGAAAAATGAGACCAATTTTCTGTTGCTAGAAATAATGAAAATTTTGGGAACTTCGTATACCTTCATTAATATCTCGAAAACGGTTGAAAATCTTGGGAAACGAAAGGTTACCATTCGAAAGCTTACTAAATGGTCTACAAAAAAGGTTCTGAAGCACGTTTTGAATAAGCGATGTCAATCGGAGAAATAAGTGCTTAAACTTTGAAGTAATTAATTTCGTTTATTCGAACGGTTCTTTTTGTCTCTTTTTATTCCTATGTTTTCATTGCTTATAGTAGGATAATGTATTTGACAATAAAACATATTAATTAAAATAAGAAAAACAATTCATTGTTAGAAATATATCAGGCTGTACCGTATGAAATGTCAGTATTGGATTTGCCGATTTCCTTCAAATGTCTTGAAACTGTCGAGTCTCCTAATCCGAGTTCTTTGGGATATTCCCTATTGTTTGCAATTGCTTATAGTAGTCAAATGTATTTGCCAATAACACAGGATACGTATAATTAGAATATTTTATTTTTGCGGAATCTTGGGATTCTCAGATCCCGTATGAATATCTATTAGCCCCCCTTCGTATATTTTCCTTAATATCTCGAAAAGGGTTAGGAAATCGTGGCAAGTGAAATGTAACAGTTTGAAAGCTTACTGAATTCTCTACAAAAAATGTTTTGAAGAAATGTTTGATGGGGTCGTCACATTAGGAGAAATAAGTGCTTAAAACTTAGTTAGTTGGTTTCGTTTATTTAAACGGATCTATTTGTGTGTTTCCCGCAGTTTTCTTTCCCTGCTCGTTATTTTTGTAATTTCTTATAGCAGTCAAATGTATTTGTCAGTAAACAGCATACGTATAATTGGAAGCAATATTTTGTTTGTTAGAATTCGAAGATGCCTTATGAATATCTAGATTACAGTACTGGTGTTGATTTCGTTCTTTAGAATTGTTCTTGGTATTCCCTATTTTCATCTGTTACCCATAGTTTTTATTGCTAGTAGTTTTTTCTTATTGATTATAGAATATAACCAATAAGGATACGTAAAATTAGTAAGAATATTCCGGAGATTTCTGAGCGAAATGCCTTGTAAGATTTTCTACCACCACGAACGGCGTTTTTCCTCTATTTTTATCCACTATATAGGCTTTATTTGGCATATTATTCTATATATGTTTTATTAAGCAGGGGATTCTGATGAAATGTCGTGTTTTTGCTGTGGATTTTAATTACGATGTATCTAAGATTGGGTAACATTAGCGAGTCTTCATAGTTAAGAACCGACGACGGAGGTAGACTTATTGCTATGATTTAGTCTACATATGTATATTAAGTCCTAAATCCAAAAAATAAACAACGGTTAGATACTATGAGCGAATAGAGAGTCGGGTCAGTGCCCGTAGAAACAGAAGGTCCGCAGGAAATTTACCTGCTTGGAGTTAATCCTCAAGAGTCGTAAATATACCCCAGGTATCTGCCGACTCAAATACAAAGCCTAGCTACGGTACAGAGAGCAACTTAATGATATCATTCACCAAAATTTCTTAAACTATACTAGATTCTGAAATAACACAGTTCCAAACATAGGTTAAATACTAAATATTCATAAAGATTACTTAGTTGTAACCCGATTAATCAATTAGCAATCAATAGTTTTCAACACAGGTTATATACTAAATATTGATAAAAAGTATTTAATTAGAAAAATGAATTAGAAGATTCCTCAAGACTTGTTTTTGGTCCATTTGTATCTACTCCTTAGACTTAATTAGGTATATTATTCTATATCTTGACTTGTTATTCGTTAAGACTTGTTATTTGTCCTTCTGTATCTACTAGATAGGCTTTATTCGGCATATTATTCTATATAGGCTATATTAGGCAAGGTATTCTTCTCAATCCTTCTTGTACTTCTTCTTGATCCTTTTGTATCCACTAGAAAGGCTTTATTAGGCATATTTTGTATTGATTTATAGAACTTTGCTTTAGAAAGAGAGCCGGATTGTGTAATTTCCGCTTCTGTGTATAAGTTAACTACCGCCGGTGTCCCTGACGCCTTAATATCACTTTTATTCGAGATGTTCGAGAGGATTTCGAAAATTTTCATGAGATATATAAAAAAATAAGTTTATTTCTTTTCTAAGCTTTTCAAATGACACTAGGGATATTAACGGAACCGCGCTAAGATGATGCAGTTCCTGCGAGTCGGACTTTTGTTTTTATTTAGAATACACATTCATCAGAAAAAAAAAATGAAAAATAATATTTGGGGGCAGCTAGAGAGTGAACAGGCATCATTCCACTATCATGTACTGGGGTGATTGGAGCAGGGACTGAGAAGGGATAAGCCTCAATGAGATCCAAGTGAATGGGTAAGAGTGAGGATATAAGCTATGCTATGTGATCATGTGGAGCTGAGCAGTCATTTAGAACAAATGACATCGCTCCGTGAATATTGTGTTTCTTGGACTTTTAGTTATTGACCTCCCTAGATAAGAATGATGGGTCGCTATTTATTTTAATATTAGAATATTGTCTCATTACTCTTATTTATGAGTGTCAAGGAGTTGTCACTAGGAGTATCAAATTTTAGGTGGCTTGTGTGCACCATTCACTATCATAAACTGCTGTGGCTCAATTCTGACAAAAGCATATTTTCGAAAATATCCCCCCACCAATAATGAGAACATGGCACATTTGGAATCTGGCTTGTCCAATAACCCTACAATACCTTAGATTTATAGACAATTGTTGAAAATAGGTTAATTACTATTAATTCTTAAATGAATGTATATATTTTACGCATCTGAGGTTTGTTGCTCTAGGTTGGTATTAAGGTCCACCACAGTAAGAAAAAAATTGCTATTCCTAACAACACTATTCACAATAGAAAAAAAAAACTAGTGTGAGCTAAGAATTGCCCAGTTATAATAAATCATTGTGTTATTTTGTCAATCAAAATCTGGACTTAAAGTACAAGAAGCAATTGCAGTATTACACCCGGCTCATATTCTTTAGAACAATCCAAACCTTTTACTCCTCGGTGCATATCTCCTTCCAAGCAACAAGAAATTGAAATCAATATCAACCCCTTTAGTTTTAAAGTTTTAACTTTAAAGTATAGTCAATCTAAAAATGCTGTAATTCGGCAAAACAATATACCGAAATAAGTTATTATCTAATATGAATTAAGTTATCGCTATTTATTTTAAGTTATTATCTAATATGAATTAAGTAATCTTCCTTACAATTAAGAAATCCAGGATTCTAATCAATGAACATACGGTAATCATGTAAATTATTAGATCTAAGTGGATTCATTCAATAATATTCAAGAATAGTGAGAGAGATTTCAATAAAAAAATATATTTTTAATATTACTTACTGTTTTATCGCTTCAATCCACAGTCACTTAAATCAAAATTAGATCCAAGCTACTGAATTTCCAATCAGTATTCAAGTATTTCATCGATTTTGGACTAAGTTAAGAGTGGAAATTGACCTTGAATTTTTTCATCAATGAATGTAAGGTATATGTTTGAAATCTACTATAATTTTCAAAAATTGCAGCAATAAAATCAACTAAACTCTGTTCAATTTCCTTATAACTATTAATACTTTTTAATAATCCTAGAATCTTACTTTTCTATAATAAAATACTATACAAAATTTAATTCTGTTATTAATCAATAGTGTTAGTAAAAGCATTAACTAATTACATCTAAAGCATATCTGAAGAGTTAATATAAAGCTATTATATCGGCAATGAATTGGACATTCTTATGAACATGCACAAGTGATCAAAAGATAATAAATATTAATTGAATAAATAAATGTGTTTAACTGGGCATTAAATCAGTTGTGTACATGTTGGTGATCAAAGGAACAAACATCAAGAATTCTTAAAATAACTATACCAGATTTTGAAAATAATCATAACATATTTATTTCTCAACTAAAGGATATTACCAAGTAGGAATTAGCTCCAAAAGGACTTTGATATTTCATCTGATGTTTCAAAGTATAATTCATGATTTTCAGAGAGGTACGCGAAAGGAAATATTATTTATTTTATCTCAATCTGAATTGCAAATGCAAAGGTGAATGAGTTCTAGACCTAAGACACCATAGATGAAAGCAAACTGTATATTAGATAATATAGAAAACTAAAAGAAAAAAAAGGTATATTTTAAAGTTTTTTTTCAGTAGTTATACTTTAGATGGAAACAATGCATTCCATATTTGGAATGTTCTTTCAATGTAAATTTAGCCACATACAAATAAAATTAATGTAGTATAACAAGAAATCGAGATGTGGGGAATAGAATTCTGATAGTGTATAATGATAATTAAGCCTACAGCTGTGTGGGTATGTAAATGCGTTAGCTACACATCCAGGTAAAAGATACAAACATATAAAAATACAAACCTTTACAAAAATAAATTCTTGAAGATTGGAATAAATAGATATAAAATACACAATATAAACTAAAGAAAAAGTTTTATTTACACAATTAATAAAATAAAAACCAATTAAAAAAAAAACAAGCAATTGCATTATTCATTTTATAGACCATGTGTTTATTATTCAAAAAAGTACATTACTAGAATTTCCTAAGAATAAATACAAACAGAAAAAACTACTTTTCCAAGTTTATGAATCATTCTTTTGCAATACAGCATTCCTAAAAGCATTTAGAAAGTTAAACACATAAATATGGTCAGACCGCAAACAAAAGAACCAGAAGGAGCATGGCCGGAGGGGAGCTAGGCATTCCCCACATGTGCTGGTGGCAGCGGGTGCACACTACCTGGTTCTTTTCTCCGCGGTACACCTATAGTAAAAGCATACTTTCAAGAAAGTAAATTAGGCAACTACAAAAAGCAATAATAATTTCATCAGTAATGGTATTAATTAAATAGAATGTGTTTATATATGTTTCATAATATGAGTAATATAATATATAGTGTATTATGTAGTGATGCTAATAAAATGATACTCATGAATCACATTTGTAATGTTCTAGTGCCTCTTATATTGCCAAGTATTTCTTATCCGAAGCATCTAAACTACTTAGTATGGACTAACGGAGATTGGAACATCATTTAAAAAGAAAATCTTCATAATACACTATTTAGTTGATTGATTGACAAAGAAGAAGTAAAGAAATTGATAATAAATTACTATTTATACATAGGAATAGTAAATATATATTTAGTTTGTAGCTTTAAGAAGTATTTAATTACGTAGGAAAGTAAAATTTATATATATTTTTTTGCATAATGAAATTTTGTAAATATATGCCGATTTTGAAGAAATGATATAAGAAATAATAATATTAGTAATAAAATTAAATAAAATATGAGTTTTTAGATATAATCAATATGTATATTAATCTATTAATAATTAGTTTAGAATAAGGGGGAAAAAAACTTTTATTTTCATTTACTTTAATTGGGAGGACGTAATAACATTTCATTTTTGACATTTCTACTACAAATACCACCCTATATATTTATTTCATGATACAAATCCTTACGTATGCACAATACTTACAACTCGCCAGGCGGGTCGAACATTACCACGAGGCCCACCACCAGCCTGGCAGGTTGTACGTAAAAATGAAGTAAATGTTACATATATCAGTATCGTAATGATTACTTTGATTTATTGTAATCATTTTTGAATGATTGTCTTAAAAAAAAAAAAAAAAAAAAAAAAAAACGATTCGGCCATTTGCAATTATATTCCTCACCTAATGAGCATTGAATGTGTTAAAAAAAATCGTAATTTATCTTTATCGAGGATCAGTATGCCTAGCATCTACATGAGCAACAATAAAATCCATTTATGAACAATTGAACTTTTCTCTTTTAAAATTGAGCTTTTCTCTTTTAAAAATTGAACTTTTCTCTTATAAACTGGAAAGGCAACAAGTAGGTACTTGATCAGAGCAAGGGTTTCCCGGAATTTGTCTACAACCCCATCGGACACCATGGGGTTGTTGGGGTGGGGATATCACGGAATTGATGCATAAGAACTGAAGAGGCACACTTTTCATCTTTAGCCTTGACAATCCTGCTGTGCCAGATAATCAAGCGTGCTAGACCATAGGATGCCAGATTAGGGGAAGGTTACTGTACATATGTTTTTATTACACAAACGCGAAGTTCAAAACATAGTACATAGCATGGTGGCCATTTTTGTTTTAAATCACGCTGCGGTTTTTCACTTTAGAGACGTTTGCTTAGAGAAGTTAATATTATTTTCGTAATAAGATATCATTAGGTACTCATATTTTATAGAATATCACCATTGACAACTCGCTCCTTAATTTTTTATGAATTATCCAAATTTGGATTTTTAAAACTTTTGTAAAGTTTGAGGCTGCAAATCTCAGATGGGACTAGATAAAATTCTATAAGTTTTACACATTATGTTGTCCTGTAGTAAAGTAGAGAAAAAATTTCAACATTGATATTTGACCCTGAACCAAGTTATGAATTTTTAAAAATGGGGTAACTAACCATCATTTTTGCAAATTATGTATAATGTAATTAGCATCAAATATATGTAAAACTATCCAAATTTGAACGTATGAACAGCGCAAAACCCCTTGGCAAACCCCTTGGGCAAAATGGCCCAATGGAGTTGATAATTAGGAAACGTGGAAAATTCCAACATGACAATGACCCGCCTCATGTCTAAGGATACGGCAGCACTTATTCAGGGTGTCTACTACTTTTGTGACATTTTAATGATTTGAAAAGCAAATTTCATGCTCATTAAAAAGAAAATGATTTCAATCAAAATGAAAAAGCCATAACTATTGGCTTAAAATTGGCCCTGTGTATAGAATTTCAATATTTAAGTCTGCACACATTTAAAAAATGAATAATTTATTTGTAAATGCATACAAAACGGTGACAATAACGAATGCGCCATAGTACCGGGATTACGTTACTCTCCGGTAAAGACTAAAATTTCGTGACTTGGTTTCAAAATTCATGACTTTTTCGTGATTTTCGCGCCCTATTTTTAATTTCGTGACATTTTCATGACTTTCGTGACTTTTTCGTGCAGTAGACACCCTGTTATTGAACTAGGAGGTTGCTCATCTGACATCACTCCTTCGATCACCACCATTTCCTTTCCCTCGCAAACTTTTTCTAGAGGAGAAATCCTACACTACAAAAGAAAACACAAAAAGGTACCTTACATTGGTCTTAATATTCAAAAAAAAAAAAAAAAATTGATTTTTGGAAGAAAGGGACTATGGACCTCCGGAGCCGTTGGGAAACATTTATCACTAATGGCTGTAATTTATATGTGTGCGTTATACTTATATGTATATATATGTGTGTGTGTGTGTGTGTGTGTGTGTGTGTGTGTGTATAAATATATATATATATATATATATATATATATATATATATATATATATATATATACAGAGTGTCCCGTAAATGTCTAGTCATATTGTGTGAGGTGATAAAGGACCTTAAGGGGAATAAAAGATGTTCTATGACGATTTTCCGAATTCTCACACATAAGGGAGAAACCGTTGTTTTATTGTTTTATCGAGGCAAACATAGTTTTGAGAAGAATAATCGTTGTAGCTCCGGCCCAGGTAGTTCTACTAGAAAGGAAGTGAAACCAATCGAAAGCTGAGTAAATTTGCTATAAGTCTAGTTCATAGTAAAAGTAAAAATAAATGAATGTAAGGATGTCTATCTTACCAAAAGAAGGCTATTCTAAATTTTCTGACATTTTCTTGATATTTCTTACCAGCGTTACTCCTCAATGGGCAGGATCTGAGATTTCCGGGTTTCAGAAAAACTTCTTCATTTAACCAGCATTCCATTTATGTATCATAACCCTGTGTTATTGAAGTATGTGAACGATTTAGCAACAAAAGTTTTCAAAAAAACATGGATCTGTGAAAAGAAAATTAAATGTTTTTCTTCAGTTTATTCAGAAAGCTTGAAAGAAATATTTATTTTTATAAATATTTACTTAATAATTAAGTAAATATTTACTTAAAACAATAAAAAAAAATACTTCCATGAAAATTTTAAAAAATCCTGAAACAGTAAATAAATAAAATACACATTTATTTTGAATTTGTTAATTACAGTAACTAATTCTGGGCCCAAAAATGTATAATGGCTGCAAAAATGTGTTCAAATGCGTGAGCTAGGTAAAAATAATAATTTTTGAGGTTAATATATGGTTGGGGTTCATTAATGCCCACCTCCTGGACCCAGTATCAGTTATTGTAATTAACAAATTTAAAATAAATGTGTATTTCATTTATTTACTGTTTCAGGATATTTTTAAAATTTTGGTGGAAGTAATTTTTTGTTATTGTTTTAAGTAAATATTTACTTAATAATTAAGTAAATATTTATAAAAATAAATATTTCTTTCAAGCTTTTTGAATAAACTGAAGAAAAACATTTAATTTTCTTTTCACAGATCCATGTTTTTTTGAAAACTTTTGTTGCTAAATCATTCACATACTTCAATAGCACAGGGCTATGATACATAAATGGAAAGCTGGTTAAATGAAGAAGTTTTTCTGAAACCCGGAAATCTCAGATCCTGCCCATTGAGGAGTAACGCAGGTAAGAAATATCAAGAAAATGTCAGAAAATTTAGAATAGCCTTCTTTTGGTAAGATAGTCATACTTACATTCATTTATTTTTACTTTTACTATGAACTAGTCTTATAGTAAATTTACTCAGCTTTCGATTGGTTTCACTTCCTTTCTAGTAGAACCGCCTGGGCCGGAGCTACAACGATTATTCTTCTCAAAACCACGTTTGTCTCGATAAAACAATAAAACGACGTTTACTCCCTTATGTGTGAGAATTCGGAAAATCGTCATAGAACATTTTTTGTTCCCCTAAAGGTTCTCTATCACCTCCCACAATATGACTAGACATTTACGGGACACCCTGTATACGTATATACAGGGTGTTCAAAACTCGATTGACACCCCCCCCTTTTTCCCACAATTTTTGAAATTTAAAAACGAAACTTGGTGGGTCTTAACTTGGTTGAATGTACATTCATTGGACCTAATGCACGACCCCTCAACTTTCTCCAGTTCTTCTCCAGCGACCCTAACTCTGGAATCTTCAATGGAAAGGGGTTATTTTTATGACAGATTATTGTAGAGAATTGAATTTTAGGTCGATTTTATATCGGTAATTTTTTCGCTAAAGCGCACCAATGAGTAACAAATTGCCAAAAACCGTTAAAACCCTTGTTTTTTGTCACTTTTCTGCCAATAACGCAGAAAGTATGTCCGTAATGAAAAAAGTAGTTGATATAAACGTTGCAGAGGATTAAATTTTCTTTCCAAAAAGTACCTTTAAATGCCTAAAATGTTAATAGGAATGGGGCAAAACACACTTTTGTTTTTGAAGTTTTCAGAAAAGTTTATGATCAACGTGGTCTACGTTTCCGTAAAACTTAATAAACATTTCCTACACTTTTTGCTCCACACACAAATATAGGGGTTCATCGTGGCCTAGTGGCTAACGCCTTGGATTCTCATTCGGGAGATGAGGGTTTGAGCACCGACTGGAGCAAAGATTTTTCTCATTGTGAAAATTCCCTGCTGTACCATGGATGTGGAGGAAGGGCAGTAACCAGGCTATAGCCCGGCGCTAATGGCCTAGATGTTGGTAGGCCATAAAGAAAAGGAAGAAAAATAAACATTATAGATATATATAAAATATGAATATGTGCAAGCATAATTTTAAATATGTTATCATTTTTGGTATCTAAAATTGATTAATAATAATAATAAAATAAGTATTATTTGAAAATTTCTCTACAAGTCTAATACAAGACATTGACATTTTTATTTAAAAAAAAAAAAATTAATATTGCAGAGCATTGATATCCCATCAATCCCATTTCAGTGATCTGAAATAAATAGAGCTCGGAAGAGAAACTACAATTCAGTCACTTGTGTAACTTACCCAATAGAACCTGCTCTTCTTTTCTGAATGACCTTACTGGGGTCTGGACCTAAAAACAAATTGAAAACATAATATTAATTTGGTTCTTATTTAATGGAAAAATGCTAATAGATAGTTGGACTCGTAGGAACTGCGCCCCCTTAGCCCATTTCCAGAACAAGTGACATTTGGAAAGTTTAGAATAGATTTAGTTAATAATTTGCCAAAAATTACTCTAATGTAATCATGAAGAAAAGTGAGATTATGAGTGCAATTATCAATTTTCTTGTTTTACTAGTAGCATTAAAAAGTACAGAAGAAAACAAATCCAAAGAACTGGTAAAAGAAACCAACACTTTTGAAGTTTGAAGAACATATTCATACAATTGAGGTCGTCCTATGGAAAATTACTTCAGAATCTTATTTTAGAGAATTTAGTGAGCTTTCAAAAGGCTACTTTTCACTTACCACCATTTCCAGACTGTTTTTGAGATGTCTAAGAAAATATAGGACAATCCCAAAACTGCTTATGTTTGTAAATAAATGTTCATTTTTTTTTTTTCTAATACTTTCTTAACAAACTCCAAAGTAAATGGCTTAGTTTAGATGAATTTCAAACACTTGGAACAATTTTCAAGAGAATTCATTATTTCTGATTATCCACACTGAACATTAGTTAGTAAAAATGGTTTCAATTGTTTCCCTATGGTAAAAACCTATAAAAAGGCTATTTGCAACCCTATTAACACAAAAACAAAATATGTGGGTATGCGATTTTTTTGGCCGTGAATTTCACCTATCAAACTTAACCCTTCAAATCAGACAAGTATTTTCACACGAAAATTTATCAAAATTGTATCATTTTTGTGGCAGCTAAAGAGCAATCAAACATATATATATATATATATATATATATATATATATATATATATATATATATACATATACATATACATATACATATACATATACATATATGTAGGTATGTGTGTGTACAAATTTGAACCACTGTTATTTTCATGATCTATGGATTGTGAAAGATAGATGTTTCCAATCAGCACTTCTGGATTGCATGAACAGTTGGATGTCAGAAGCAAGTTTCCTCAATTTATTCGTAATTTGTCAGCATGATAAAGTAGCAATGCAACTTACTTTTAAAATAATTGAAAATAATTTGGTTTACCAAATTAATTTTTATAAAAGCCTTTTTATGCAAAGCTAGCGGAGCTTTGAAATTAATTCTGTGAGTCAATTCATTAAGAGACTCAAGAGAACACTATATGAAACAGGGTTTGATTTCTAAACAATTTTTTTTTTGGGAGGGGGGGATTAGGTTTAACAATTTACAGTTGAAATTTTGTTAGGTGCATTCTGTTGAAAAAATATAACTTTTAATATAATAAAACAAGTTGAATATAAAGGCTAGTATAGAGATTACGGAGCAGGGAGCATATTGTAATTCAATGAAGATTGTTATTAAATACATTCTAATAAAAGAACATAAGGATACTAGGGCCTTAAAGGTATTTAGGATTTCGGTATTATTAATAGTAGTCGGATCTTTAATCCTAAACATAATAAAATGTAATTATCATTTTTTAAAAAGAATTTTTTTAGCTTTTTTTGTTGTTGTTTTTTTACATTAAGTTTTATTTATTACCATGACTGAACCCTGACTATCTACACTTATGTAAATCTCCACGTTCAACAATCTCTTCTTAAAAATTGTTTTAACATACTTATGTTTCTTACAGGAAGATTCTAAAATAATTAAAAACAACAGATATTACTTTGAATCTCAAAAAGAAACATTATATTGCATTTTTCCTAAATTACTAAATATGTTCGTACAAACGGAAATTATTATAGCAAAAGCTGATGGTTTTTATGACGCCATATTTTAAACAGAACACAATACTTTCATTTTCTATTCAGCAACTGAATACAATTAAATGTGGTGGTTTTACTTCTACAAACAAAACTTCTCTTGTGCTAATGACCATGCAGTCAGAGCACATATAATAAATAAATAAAAAACAAACAAAACTATGAATATTTATGTTCTTGTGACATCAAAAACCCATTATCCTGACAGGATTAAGACAAAGTATCTAAGAAAATTAATCCAAAAGAAAAAGTAGCTAACATTAAAAAGTGCTGATAATTGGAAAATTTGAATCACCTTTTTGAAAATATGTTCATATCACAAAATGGAATATTATTATTATGTTCTAAAATAAAATAACAGGAGCTACTTAATGATGGCAATACCTTGTAAAGGATGTGTTAAAGTAGACATGAGAAAACTTCCAAATGCATCGGGTTATAAAAACTAAAACACAGACACTAAGAAACTTAATAAACAAAATTATCAGTAATTAATATTGTTAAAACTTCTAACACTTAAGTTAATCAAGCTCAGGACCAAGTAAGTTTTGAATTAACTGCATCCAGTGTACTGAAACCTCCCCAGATAGTTAAACCGCTCCTTACATGATGATCAAAACATAGAGGTGTTTATGCTGGATGTCCACTCCCTAAAAAGTGCTAGATTTTTTTTATTTTCAAAACCTGATGTCTTTATAGTTAAACAGGCGTATTATAGATATTGGCACTAAAATAAACTTCCATTTTATACCGGAAGCGGGCAATTCAGACAAGAAATTCATCTTTTAAAATGGATCATGCCTATTGTTTCACAAATTCGAATTCTATGTTGAAAATACGGACGTTTTGTTTAAAAATGATTCCAAAGCTGTTTATTTTTTTAAAAACAGGCCTCAGATCCTAATTAAAAAAGAAAGAAGAAAAAACCACATTCAAATTCTGCATTTATACTCATTATGATGATTTCTTTATTTTTTATTTATTTAGTGTAGATGGAGATAGTTAGCCGCTGCAGAGATACGAAGACAGGTATAGTAGGGATTCGGCTAGGAGAAAAACGTCAGACTTTCAAAAAAGGAAATCTGTATTTGGACGTTTCGACTGCACAATGGCAGCCTTCTTCAGCTAAAGTATTTTAGTGTCGTCAAAGTTGAAAGTGTGTTTTTTAGTTATGGCGTGTTTTGCGAGGGCGGATTTGTGGATTTCTTTGTTTTTTATTGTCCGTTTATGTTGTGTTATGCGGGAGTGAATATAATTTTTGGTTTCACCTATGTATACTGCATTACAGGAGGGGGTTTGGCAGGGTATTTGGTAAACACAGTGGGTATGACTGCGCCACCCACTGTGTTTACCAAATACCCTGCCAAACCCCCTCCTGTAATGCAGTATACATAGGTGAAACCAAAAATTATATTCACTCCCGCATAACACAACACAAACGGACAATAAAAAACAAAGAAATCCACAAATCCGCCCTCGCAAAACACGCCATAACTAAAAAACACACTTTCAACTTTGACGACACTAAAATACTTTCCACTGAACGAAACACCAAAAAACGACAGATTTCCGAATGCGTCCACATTAACTTAAACCCCAATAACTTTAATTACAAAACCGGCAGACAAAACATCTCCCCTGCTTACTCCGCCGTCTTCCATAAATTGTCCCGGGCCCGGGTGCCGTCGGGGCCCGTGCCGGGCCTCGCTAATTGGGAAAAATGTATAGATTATGAGCTAGTAAAAAGAATGAGGTTTAGAAATATAGACGGGCGTAGCCTATATTTATTTGTATTGGATCTATATTTTTTTAATGTACATAAACGACAAAACAAATGCAGTCCCAAAATAGTATATTTCATTAGGAGTCGTAATAAAACTACAAGTACCGAAAGTGACCTTTGCTGCACCGATTGACGGCTTTTATTCTCATTTCGCTCAAAACTCAAGATTAAAATAATTTTAAAATGTCCAAAATCCTATAGCAACGTACTAAAATTTTCAGTCTGGCTGTGAGAAGTGGGGGCCCGTGATCTGGTCCTGGGCCCGGCTCTGAGATGTGGCGGCCCTGCCTGCGCTAATGGCAATAGATGTCGAAACGCCGTAAAGAAAAAACAAAACAGAAATGACAATTACTATTACTAACTGGAAAGAAGCAATTTTATAATTGCTACAATCAAAATTTATTTCAAAATTACACATTTTTTCAATATATAATTTCTTTGCCAAAAGAAAATTTAGATATTATTTAAAAAAAATATGATTTAGTGGCATTTGGCAAATATCAGTTAAAACATCAATTGCGATGTTCTCTTTTAGTGGCAATTGGTAAATATCGGTTAACATTGCAATTGCAAGACTCGTTATAAATGGCAAGTGGCGAATATCTGTTGACATGTCAATTGTAAGGCTCTATCTTAGTCGCAAGTGGCGAATATCAATTAACACGTCGATTGCAAGGCCCTTTCTTAGTGGCAAGTGGCAAATATCAGTTCAAACGTCAATTTCAAGCATGGGCGTATATAAGGCGGGGGGCTGAAGCCCCCCCCCCCCCGGAATTTTATTTGATCAGGCCCCTCCCCCTTTTTTTCTCAGACAAATTAACGTATTAAAATATTATATTTATAAGAAGAGCAAGTCACTTTAATTGCGGTGCAAAATATTGTTGCTCGCTAAATCTAAGTATAGTATAAGTCCTTTCTGAAATTACCAAATAGACTGCATTCGTTTTTTTTCTTAGATGCCCGAATTTCCTAGGAGAGAAGGACTATCCATAAAGAAGAGCTCATGAACCTTAAAATTTGAAGGGGAAGCTTTAATAGAAAGGAAAAAGTGAATAACAAAATGTAGAAGTGTTTTTGGACAAAATGTTTTTAAAACTTTCCTTTTAGCATAAATAACATAAATCCTGTATCATTTTCTCTTTCATTCATAGAGAAAAACCTCAGTTACAGAATATCAAATGAACAAGTATACAATATATTATATACTAGCTGTTACCCGGTGTGCAATGCTACACCTACTTTATATTAAATATCTGTAGCCGGGCTTACCATGCTACACATGCTTCATATTAAATAGTTGTAACCCAGCTTCCATGGTACGCCTACTTTATATTATATATTTTAAAAAATTAATGATTATATTATATTTGTCCAAATTATGAGAATATAAGATAATAAATTGAGAACTCGGCTGAAAAATTTATTTTCCATTTTTTTAAGAGAAAGTGGGGTGGAAAATAAATTAATCCTTATTTTTTAAAAAGTACCCTTATTTTAAAAAGTACCCTTACTTTTAAAATGGTATTACAATTAAATGATTCCAAATAATTTAATTGCAATACCGTTTTAAAGAAAATCCAAACCAAACTCCCTGTGTTTAATTTTTTTAAAGAAAAAAAAATATGTGGTCCATAAATAAATATTCATAAAAAATAGCAATACAAATGAGGCATTTAATTAAGGTTATGATTAGTTATAAGTTGTAATAACCTACAACTGAAACTATACTCTTTATTTTCATTGATTTTTTTTTAAATATAATATTTATTTATTTTAAGGGCTTCGCATCTAAAGCTAAAACCTCAACCTTGCGCAAATATAATATTAATATGTTATATTGTTTACCTGTTCATGTAATAATCCGTAACTGAGTTTTTTTTATGAATGAAAAAGTAGGTAAGTCGTGCAGGGTGTATGTTATTTATGCCAAAAGGAAAGTTTTAAAAACATAGTTTGTTAATAGTCCTTTCTATTAAAGCTTCTGTTTCAAATTTTCTGGTTCATGGGCTCTTCTATAAGGATAGTCCTTCTATCATAGGAAATAGGGGCCTCTAAGAATAAAAACAAATTTAAGATATTTTTCTTGCAGTTATGGACAACAATGAATTAAAGGTATTTGGGAATTTCAATAACGACATTGACTTGGCGAGCAACAATATTTTTACCAGAATTGCAACCGTATTTAAACATTTAGTCCAAGAGCTGGTAATACACTTTTCAAGTGTTTTATGTGCCTTGAAATTGTGCTATAGTGGGTCTCTAGTGTAGATAAAAAATTAAGTATGTGGTTGCTGGACATACCTTGAAACACCAGGTACTGCGCATGGTAATCAGTAACAAACTATGGGCCAAAAATAGTGTTTTATTCAGAAGCCATAATTCTTTAATGTAAAATTAAGGCAATTCTATAATGAATAATATATAAGGTAGACACTTTTAAGTGGTATACATATAAAAACAAAACTGAAGTGGGTTTTTTGTAATATTAAATGAAGTCTCTTCTTCACACTGCTATTTAAACACCATAATTGAAAATAATTACAAAAGGGCAGACACTTTTTGTGAGGTTTAGTAATCAGCAGACATGAAAATAAATTCAGCCGATGATAGACTGCAATGCAGTGCGTGTAACCGTAAGAGTGAGAGAGCACCAATCATCTGGACAGGACAGTTGTGGCTGTTCTAGAAATAAAGCAACTTGCCTTAATTATACATTAAAGATTGTTGGCTTCTGAATAAAATACCATTTTAGTGACATATTTTTTTAACACCTTTCCCCTATGTGCAGTACCTGGTGTTCCAAGGTATGTCCAGGATACACATATATGCCTTACCTATCCACGACATGCAATACACCAAAATTCCAAGGTGCATAAAACACTTCATGAAATGTGCGTTACCAGCTATCCGACTAAATGGTGACAGTCAGAGGATATAACTATCCCAGACAAAAGGAAGCATATGGCAGAATATAATGATTAAATTATTATGGATATTAAATTAATAAAAAATTGCATGGAAAATTTAATTACTTATTCATTTATTAGAACACCACAATTCACGTGACTTCCTCTTCTTATAAAAATAATATTTTAATACATTAATTTATCTGCAAAAAAATAGCATGCAAAAGAAATATTATAAGAAGAATAACTTTATTAAAAAAAAAATTAAAGTGAGGCTGCCCAAATTAATAGGGTTGCTAAACCATACAGCTCTTATAATAATAAAATAATGTTTCAAAATGTGGTGAAAATTAATTCATTTATTTACATTCATTTGTATGATTATAAACATTTATATAATTTATTATGTACATCTATCTATATGCGAATAAAACAATAAGTTAAATATAACAACATTTAATATAATATTTTAATAATATTTGCATATGTATGTGAGAGAATTAATTTCAAGTTCATAAATTTAAGTCCTTTACAAAATGACATTGTTCACAAAGGAGTTTTTAATGCTTAAAAAAATCTTTATGTTTAAAACAAAATGTTCTATCTTTTTGGAACTTTAAACTTCACTTAAAGCTACATATTCTGCATATGGAGACTCTTCTGTACCATCTTTTTTCTTTCTCGATTTCCAGTATAATACATTACCAAATAACCTAATAAGAAAACCAGTGGTGGATTTTCCTTCTAAATGATCATTTAAATATAGTCTCTACATCCATCTGTTCAACATTTAGACCCATTTGATATCTTCAACTTCCTTATTTCAACAAAATCTCAAGCATTATTTTGTTTCAAACTATCTATTTCTCTATCCCAAAAATCACAATCGCTTGAACTTTATCAGATTCGCCCTCAGCCAATCCAATACAGCTTATGTTTTCTTGGATAACATCAACATGCCTAGCGACAATGATTTTATCATTCAAAAGTACTTTATATCCCACTTCACTATACTCGATTAAAATGCACATATTCACCTTTTTATCCCATTTAGAAGTTATTATTTGTTCTGGTTTCCTAACAAAATTTTTACTACCATATAAATTAAAGTTAGAAGCATCTGGTTTCTTTCCAAAACAGATTTCATAGGGTATTTTATTGTCAATGGTGTTAGCTAAAGAGGGATTTTTCAAATAAGTTGCGGCACATACCATTTCTGGCCAACATTTTTTTCTACAATATCTTCTGCCAGTAAGCAATGAGATATATTCATAATTGTTCTAGTAAATCGCACCGTTTAACTCATGAATTCATGGGGCTGGGATTAATTTTGATACCCTTTTTTTTGGTAGTCATAATTCTTACTATTTAATATTCCTTACCAATGTCACACCTCATAATACCAATTTCCTAAGTTTTCAACCTCATTTACTTATTGAACAAAGGAATGAAAAACTTCTGTTTTAGGTTTAATAGTTTAAATCCTAGCAATCTTACTATTTATTTATTTATACATCAGTGAGACCGCGACAAAGGGAATTCATCACTAAACACTTAAATAACAATAAACAATACTGAACAATTATGAAGAAATTAACATGAGGGAAATCTTACTATAATCATCTATAAATGAAACAAAATATTTTTCACCTTTGAGACTCATAGTTAAAAAAAGGTCCACATCAGTGTAAACAATTCCAAAATACTTTTAGCCTTGTTCTTATTGTTTTCCAAAGGGACACGGTCCATTTTACAATACAAGTTTTATAAATTTATAACATGTCCAGATAAACTGATTGTTTCATTTCAGTTGTTTGAATTTTATTTTTTTAACATAATCTGAAGTTTCTATGTACAATTTACTATGCTGTTGATTCCTTTAGGTATAATCTATCAAATTTCGGAATTATGTCTTAGGCTGTTGTCAAATCACAAAGAAATTCAAACTGTTTATTTGATCTTGCTGATCCCAATCTTCACCAACTTCAGTCTCCTTTGCCTTTTCAATGACATTTACACACCTCATCAGTTTAAAAAAAAAAGTTGTGTTTTTCCACATACTAAAACCCTCTCCATCAAATACCAGTACAAACATATTCATTTAACAGAAAAGCGAGTGAGAGATTATTCAACCGAATACTATAACCGACATTGCAACCTTCCTTTACTAAAGAGAAAAAACTACCTCTCAACAAAAGTATTGAAATTATTATAGTTCTGAATAGAAACATGACCACTTAATTATATTATATTAGTCCAAATTATGATTAGATAAACACAGAACATTTTTATGATATACTTATTTATACGATATTAGTCTATATTCTGGTTAGAGCAGTGTTGCCCTAGGCAATCAAATGAAAATTGATTTGTTATGAAGAAAACTGATCTGATATTAAGGAAATTAATCTTAAAAAATATGATATTTTATTATATGATATCTTATATGATATTTGTCCAAACTCTGAGAATATAAACCTACTATTTAGATAAACAAACAAAGTTTTTTTTTATTGCACTTCTTCTTAGAAGGAGGGGCAACACTGGAAAGAAAATGCCGATTTCTGACTATAAACTCTTCTGTATATGACAGTTTTGAACTCGTTACTTCCAAACTATGAATCCTAGAAGATTTTGAGCTAGCCTACGAGATTTCCCAGATCAAGACGTATCTATGTGCGAAGTTTGGTCAATATCAGTCAAACGGTGTGGATTTGTATAAGGAACAAACAAACAGAAAAACAGAAAAGCAGAAAAACAGACACGTGATTTTTATATATATAGATTACTATTATATTTTAAAAAAATATACAAATAAAGAATATAATTTTAGTTATACTAGATTAAAACTTATAATGGACCACACATTTTTTTTTTAAAAAAAAGGAAAGAATAAACAGTCCGTCTCGCAGGAACTGCAACATCTTAGCGCGGTTCCGTTCATATCCCTAGTCTAATTTGGAAAGATTAAAATAGAAGCAGTTATTATTTTGGTTCCACCAGTCTTTTTTTTTTTTAATTAATTATTATAATGGCGTGTCAACCCTTAAGGTCACTAACGCCATTCCTGTGTGTAGTAAAGTCTTGAATGGTCATGATATACGATCTTACCTGGAAGGGTCGGCAAACACTAGGTCCCGCTACTTACAAGGTCTTGGAATCTTGGAAATCTATATTTCTAACAATAAATTGTTTTTGTTATTTTACTTAACCAGTTTTATTGTCAAATATATTATCCAACTATAACCAATTAAAAAATAACAAGGAGTAAAACAGACAAAAAGAACCGTTCGAATAAATGAAGTCAATTAATTTAAAGTTTTAAGCACCTATTTCTCCGATTGACATCGCCTAATTAAAACTTTCTTCAAAACCTTTTTTGTAGAGCATTTAGTAAGCTTTCGAATGGTAATCATCCGCTTCACAAGATTGTCGACGGTTTTCGAGATACTAACGAAAGTATACAAAGTTACCAAAACATTTTTGTCTGTTAATAAAATATTTTATTCTAACCCTTCCTTTACTCTAAACGTAACAAAAATTTCAACATATTAGTGTTGATGAAATTCGAACATGCAGAAAATGTTTCAACTGAATCCCATGATTCTAAGTACCAAAACCAAAAACGGTATTCAAAAACTATTTTTCCAATTTTCTCAAAAACGGTTAAAACTATCGCCTTGAAGATGGTTTCATTCGTTTTCCTAGCCCAAGAAGCATATAAAACGAGTACTTACAAGCTTATGAACTCAAAAAGTCCGACTCGCAGGAACTGCGTCATCTTAGCGCGGTTACGTACATCTCGAAGAAATGGAATAGATTAGCATCACAAACCACAGGAAACTGACATTAGCAAACTTTCACAGAAGCGGATAATTCTTAAACTCTCAATACAATTACGTACTGAAAACGTACTCGACTACTGCTGAGAAGGCTCTATTCTAAACAACCAAAAATTCGTTGTCATTTAAAGTATCTTGTTTTACTAGCAAATTCGTTTTACTGTTACAATCAACTGTAAATATGTGCTTCATGGCGAATAAAATTCCATTCTGTCGTGGGTTATATCTTTCTATAAAATAAAAAATAACAATAACTTCAGTTGGAGGCTATGAGGAAGGTTATATAGATAGGATAATTCAAAACAAACTATGTATACGTCATCATGATTAGCCACAGCCATCTTGCTTACCACAGCCACTCCAAACATATTACCATTACCTTTCACCGTTTCTTAGCTTATTTTACTACAATACTAATTTTACTGATAAATGCAATTTAAAACAAAAAACAACCAATTAAAAAGTGACATAAACAAAGAGAAAACCCGTTTCAATAGATTTTTTTACACTTTTTAAGTTTTAATCGCTTATATCTCTGATTGACGTTGCCCCATCGAATATTGCTTCAGAGCATTTTTTGTAGAGAATTTAGTAAGCATTCGAATGGTCACCTTCCACTTACCACGATTTCCCAACCGTTATCGAGATATTTACGAAAAATGTATGAAGATCCGAAAACTTTTCATGTCTATTAATAAAATAATTTTTTTGCATACTTCTTTAACTCCAAATGTAACTAAAATTTAAACATCTTAGTTGGGATGAATTTCCAAGATGTAGAAAATATTTCAATTGAATCCCGCGATTCTAGGTACCCACAAAAAAATAATGACTTATAAAAACATTTCTTCCTCTTTTCTCAGAAACGGTTACAGATATCACCTTAAAAATGGTTTCATTCGTTTTCCTATGTTAAGAAACCTATAAAACAAGTACCTACAAGCATATGAACTCAAAAACGTACGCGTTACGATTTTTTTGCGCGAATTTCCCCCAAAAACTCCCCAATTTCCCCAAAATTTTGCTGGTTAACGAACTTGACCTTTCAAATTAGACGAAAATTTTCATCAAAATTGGACCATTCGTCTGGGAGCTACAGAGCGAGCAGACAAATATGTATACATATATATATATATATATATATATATATATATATATATATATATATATATATATATATATATATATATATAGGCTGCACCCTGGATGTCGGCGCTAATGGCCAAGAATTGTCGATGCGCCGTTAAAAAAGTTCCCAAAACTTTTCATGTCTGTTAATAAAATATTTAATTCTAACCCTTCCTTAACTCCAAACGAAACCAAAATTTCAACATATTAGTTTTAATGAAAGTAGAACACGCAGAAAATGTTTCAACTGAATCCCATGAAGTACCCAAACCAAAAACGGTATTCAAAAACTATTTTTCCATTTTTCTCGAAAACGGTTAAAGCTATCGCCTTGAAAATGGTATCATTCGTTTTCCTAGCCCAAGAAGCCTATAAACCGAGTACTTTCAAGCTTATGAACTGAAAAAACGTAAGCGTTACGATTTTTTTGCGCGAATTTCGCCCCAAACGCCATCTTCCAGTGGACGGATTTTGCTGGTTAACGAACTTGACCTTTCAAATTGGACGACGGATATTTTTACCAAATATCATCAAAATCGGACCATTCGTCTTCGACCTACAGAACGAACAGACAAATATATATATATATATATATATATATATATATATATATATATATATATGTGTATATATATATATATATATATATATACAAATTTGAACCACCGTTATTTTCGGTCTCTAGGGGTTCTGAAACGCGAAATTTTCTATTCGGCACTTCCGGATTGTTTCATTGTATCAACCTTATAAGCGGGGTTCCTCCCTATGGGGGAGGGAGGAACCGCGCTAAAATGTGTGTTCCATATGTAAATATTAAAAAAAATAATAGAAAAAAGAAAAGGCGTCAGCCCTATTCTTGCTACAAAAAGGGTGGTGACCTATAGATAACCCGTCCTAAAATTCGTTGTCAATAATAAATAGACGTTAAAATTTATATAAATAAATTAAACACAGACAGTTTGGTTTGGATTTTCCTTTAAACGATATTACCTATAAATGATTCCGTTAAACTTTTTAAAATAAGGGCTAATTTATTTTCCCCCCGGCATTGCCTAAACCACTTGAAAAATAATAGTTTCTTATAAGTTATACATTAAAACTATAAATTTATTAAAGAAAAAAATATTGGGGATTTGATTTTCTTTAAAAAGCTGTGTTCTGAGATGTGTATGGACTTAGTTTGTGTTTTTAGTTACATAATTATATAATACTAGCTGTTACCCAGTGTACCATGCTAAAACAACTTTATATTATATAGTTGTAAGGAACAAACATACAGCTGGTAGATTTTTTTCACCTTGCCTATGACACTTCCCGTATCAACCTACCTGTGTGCCAAGTTTGGTCAACATCGGTCAAACGGTGTGGATTTGTATAAGGAAAAAACAGATAGACAGAAAGCTGACAGATGATTTTGACCTAGCCTATGACACTCCCCGTATCAACCCCTACCTGTGTGTGTTTGGTCAAAATCGCTAAAAAGCTGTGGATTCATATGAGGAACAAATCGAATGGCTTTTTCTTTTTTTGTTCCACAATATAGTATCCTTATACTGTGGGAGTTCATTTAGGTTCTGCAGGTTCCATCATCCAATACTGCCTGTATTACAATCAAAGTAATATACAATTTTTTTTTTTTTTTTTATCATCCCACGGCTCGCTGGTAAAATTCCTCGCTGCACCCTGGACGTCGGCGCTAATGACCTAGATGTAGATGCGCCGTAAAAAAAAAAAAAATGTATATTACTTTGATTGTAATGCAGGCAGTATTGGAAGATGGAACCTGCAGAACCTAAATGAACTGAACCTACTTATGAAAAATTTATAACTTTTTTTAAGTATAATAATAATAATATTAAAATAGAGAAATATGATAGCGTAATGATAACAACTATAATAATAATACAAATAAAAATAGTAACAATAATATTGAAAAAGAAACAAATTATAATATCAAAATTATAAATTAATTGAAATAAATACAAAAAAAAGAATGAATATAAATGAATCAAATAAAATAAAATAACTGATTAATGAAAAGAAAACGTCCGTTCTTGCAATGGCTTATTCTTGTGATTGTTAAAACAAAATTCAATCAGGATTGTGTTCATGAGAAACTGTTCAATTATTTACAGCAGCATTATTTTTTAAAAACAAATGCACTACTTTTCTCATTTGTTCCGATACTAAACATAAAGGTATAAATTCTGCATACGCACTTTTGATAAGATTATATGATATAACAATAAAAAATAATGATTTGTCAAAATGAAATTATTTACAGTGATAATCCATCGTTTCAGTTTAAAAATAAGTATATGTCAAGATTGCTTTACATACATTCAGAAAAATTTCACAAAAAGTTTTAGCGGAAATATTTTACTACAGCTCGTGACAAACGTGTAGTAGATAGGGTGGGAGAAAGAGTAAAATCCTTGGTCTCTAATGGAAGTTATGAGCAAATCTGAAACTAAAAATGTAAAAAACTCAGTAGAGTTTGCTAATGTTGCATCTAGTTTAATGACAAACACTACAATTCTCCGTATGAGCCAAGTAGATATTGAGCCTGCTATAAGTTCGGACAGTCCATGGGTTACTGTTAAAGACATAGTTTTTATTAAGCAAATGCATGTGATAAAATGTAATTCACAAATCAAAAATTCAACTATGGAAAACAAACTGAAACCAGCAAGTTAACAGATCAAAAACTTAATATTTCAAATTTTAATGTTAGTTACTGGTGTGCAGTTACATGTGATAAAAATTAAGTTGTATTTCATTTTATATTGCCCAGCAAACCCTTCACTGAAGTAATGAATGTTTTGTACATGTAGGTAGTTTTCATTGTGAATAGCTTTGGGTTATTTTTTTATAGTTTTTAAAATTAAATCGCTGGACTATAAAAAATAATATATTGTTAGCTAAAATTTTAATTGAACAATTTTTTGTATTTAACGGAAAAAAAATTTAAGAGTGAAAAAAACAATACATTTTATTTTTTCATGTGATAGTGTATACCTTTTAGAATAATAATAAAAAAATATTTTAGTGATTTTCTTTTTATCGTTTGATTATATTCCACTTAGTGTGGAACGCCATATTTAATTTTTACAAAATGCATTTTAACACTTCAGGATTTTTTCAGACCATTTGTAATTACTTTATGCTTATATTATTTTTTTTTTCTGGCTTCCATATTTATTGAAGTATTGTCATAGAAAATGTCATCAACATTGGCCGATAGGTATGATTTATATTCTAGAACAAAGTGCACTTCTTTTATCCAATCGATGATAACTGCAAAATTTGAAATACTTTAGCAGGGTATACAATTAAACTATTTGAGATTGAGAAAAACTATTTTATATTCTTACTTATATCCATAAAAGGAATGAACATGCCAAGTTTCATTAAAATCTGAGATCATGGGTGTCAGATCCTATTTTTTTGGGTTGATTTGACATGGAATGACCTAAATGTTTAAATATCATGTCACACATGGATGATTTTAGGTGGTACGTTAAAGAACTAAAAGTATTTAATTTATTAAAGTTCTGTGCAGGTTAATGGGTTAATATTGAAGATATAGTTTATGTTAAGCAAATGCACGAGATAAAATGCAATTCACAAATACAAAAAAAACAACTATGGAAAACAAACGGGAACCTGCAAGTCCACAGATCAATAACTAAATATTTCAAATTACTTACTAATATATGATATTAATCCAAAATCTGAGAATATAAGGTTATAATTTAGATAATCACAACATTTTTGTACGTTACATACAGATGATTAGAACTAAAAGTATTTAAATTATTAAAGTTCTGTACAGATCCATGGGTTAATGTTGAAGGCATAGTTTATGTTAAGCAAATGCATGAGATAAAATGCAATTTGCAAATAAAAAAAATCAACTATCAAACAAACGGGAACCTGCAAGCCCACAGATCAATAACTTAATATTTCAAATTACTTACTAATATATGACATTAGTCCAAATTCTGAGAATATAAGGCTATAATTTAGATAAACATACAAAGGTTATACCTGAAAAGTTTTGTTCGCAAAAGAAAAACTTTTAACAAAAAAAAAAAAAAGTTTTGTTGGCTTGCTAATCTCCACCTACACAACTCAACAATATTAGTCAAGATTCTAAGAATATAAGGCTATAATTTAGGTAAACACAAATATTTTACTAAAACTAAAAAGTTTTGGAAATTAGATAAACAAACCAAACTTAAAAAAAAGGATAATAGTTAATGGCTTCTAGGAGCTCAGTGTTGATCTACATTTTCATCAGAAATTAATAAAATTCATCTTATATGATATTACTTGTCCAAATCTTAAGAATATATGGTTATAATTTAGATAAACATACAAAGGTTAAAACTGAAAAGTTTTGTTCACAAAAGAAAAACTTTTCGCAAAAAAAGAAGAAAGTTTTTTTTAGCTTGCTAATCTCCACCTAGGCAACACTGGAAAGAGAATTACTATTTCTGAACAATTCACTCTTCTTTAATTGAGAGTTTGGAACTTGTTACTTCCGAACTGTGAAGCCTAAAAGATTATATATATATATATATATATATATATATATATATATATATATAAATGATTATTTATTTAAATTTTAACGTCCATTTATTATTAAGTACGAATTTTAGGACGGGTTATCTATAGGTTACCACCCTTTTCTAGTCAGAATAGGGGTGATGCCTTTTCTTTTTTTCGAAAGAAAAGCCACCACCCCTAGTGGGAATCGAACCCACGACCTTTGGCACGGAGTGTTAAGTGCTCACGCCTTAACCCTCACGGCCATCGGGTCTCCTATATATGATTATATAATTATGTAAAGTCATCAATGAGTTCGAGTTATTCTAATTATCAAGAACATCAACAAATAAATTTGAGACATTATTCAAAATGGCTTTCAGAATATGAATGGTTCAGTGTAGCCAATTTTTCTTGAACAAAACTTTTGACCTTTTGACCAAATTTCGAAATTTGACTATTTTGACCTAGCCTAGGACATTTCCCGTATCAAGAAGTACATGTGTGCCAAGTTTGGTCCAAATTGGTCAAACGGTGTGGATTTGTATAAAGAACAAACAGACAGACAAACTTACAGGTGATTTTTATATATTATATATTATATTATATTATTATTTTATATATTATAGATTATATTCTAATAATATTTTTACTTGTATAAAAATGTAAAATACTGCGCTATATGGGAGGGAATCGGTCAAATTAAAGCATTAGGGCTAATAGACATATGACCGTCTCTCCCATAAACAAGATGGCGGACTCCAGTTAGCCCTGCTTGACTTTTTCTCGGGAATACCGGCGTAGTTAGTCATCTACTCCTTTCTACATCTATGGTTTAGACTCCTTCCACTCCCTACTAACCTAATGAAAGTTTTACCATTGAGTTAGAAGGGAGGGGAGGGAGTCTAAACGATAAAAGTTGAAGCCTAAAATCGGCCATGCCAGTGTGACAAAAAGCGCGCAAAAAGGTGAATTTTTGAATATTATTTTAAACAAACAATGAAAATAGACGAATGTATTTATCTTATTCGTCTAAATTGACATTTATATATAGGTATAAATATAAATCAATAAGAATATGATATATATATTCGTTAAAATTCATTGTTTGTTTACGATCATATTCAGATTCAAATTTTCGCGCGTCACTACTGGTACTTTTGTCACACTGGCATGGCCGATTTCAGACCTACACTTTTTTAGCATTGAGAGATAGATAACACTCCCTCCACTATCTACTAACTCAATGAGTTTTACATGTTTTTTATAACCTCGCCCCTAATGACATTACCATTACCTCCAAAGACGTAATAAGTGGCAAATATCTGTTAACATGTTAATTCGAAGGCTCCTTTTTAGTAGCAAGTGGCGGATATCAGTTAACACGTCAACTGCAAGGCGCTTTCTTAGTGTTCAAAAATAAGAAAAATACATTTTGAAAAAAATTGTTTTGATGGTCAATATTAAAATTAGAACCTTAGAACATAAAGAAAACATCAAAATTAGAATACAAAAACAAAGGCTAAAAGCTAAGGATTAACTTGAATTGTTGATACAAATACGAATATTAAAAAACTGGTTCGGTTAGTAAATATTTACTTTGCTGTTTTAATCTTACTTACTTCAACATTTTCATTCTTTTTTTTTAACATGTTCAAGTGTCAGCCCTAAGTGAATTGTTGATTGACTAATCTTGGCCAACAGTCCAAAAATGGGTAAGTTCTAGTGTTTTAAATATTTAAAAAATTCTCTTGAGAGGAGATCGTTGACCGTTGATGATGCGAAGGTAGGGATTGTCGGTAGGGATTGTTGGGTTCCGGTCATTGCTTCTTAATTACATGGGCGTATATAGAAAATAATTTCGCATATTTTTTGGCAATCCGAAATTAAGTACCAATATTACTGGACTTGAGATAACATTAATAATCAATTAGGGCACCATTTTGAAAATGGTTTCTAGTGGTAAATCAATAAAAATGCCGAAATTAACTGAATAAATTGGTCAAACTTAAGAATTATATCTGAAGCATTATTCATGGTATTATATGCCAGTGTCTTTCATTAACTGTTTCTTGTATTCATACAAATATGGATTTAAAATGCTTCTCCTCCCACCAGATCCATATTTTTCAACTTTAAGTAAGATATGTAACAATCGAAATTTAATTAAATAAAATTTAAGTAAAGTTAGCTCCAAAATCGAAAACAAAATTGAAGCAAAAGTTGGTAAATGTGAAGGAACGCGGTCTCCACACCGATCCTTTTGAAATGTTGCACTATAACGTATTTTGATGCACTAAACACGAATCCGTTAAAAAAAAAGCTCGTTTTTCACTGGGAAAGAAGTTATTAAGCACTAATGTTCACTGTTATGGAGCTTATAAAAGACGGGGTAACAGCGTATTTGTAAACACGCGCATGCGCAATAGTCCTTAATGACGAAGTGTAATTGAAATTTAGACTCACCTGTGGTAGCTGACTTGGTCGTAAACTGTCGCTTTTGGGCGTACGTGCTATGCGTTTCCGCTCGCTCAAGAAGATATCAAAACCCCTAGCCAATCCAACTCGCTAAAATTAATAGAATTCTATTAATTTTAGCGAGTTGGATTGACTAGAGTTTTGATATTTTCTTGAAATTTAAAAAAAAAAATTAAAGAATGGTTTATTATTTTTAAAAAATATTTTTGAATAACTAGCTGGAGATAAATTGATAAATAATTGTCGGTAAATTTCAATTAGACATCCTTATTACGAACTTTTCCATACCCGCGCATGCGCATGTTGACAAACATAGTAGGTTACATTACCTTTCAGACCCCGCACAACAGTGAACTTTAGTGTTTCATAATTTCTTTCCTAGTGAAAAGCGAGCTTTTTTTTTGGTAAAACTGAAGGAGAGTGTCCTCAGCACCGATTTTCTTCAAAGTTTGCACTATAACGTATTTTGATGCACTAAACACGAATCCGTTGAAAAAAAAAGTTGCTCGCAACTAGGAAAGAAGTTATTTAAAAAAAAAGTTCACTGTTATGAAGGTTACCAACGATCGCATAAACAACGTACTTGTAAACTCGCGCATGCGCAATAGTCCTTAATGAAGAAGTGTAATTGAAATTAACTATCAATTATTAAAATTTACCAACACTTATTTATTCAGAAACATTTTTTTAAATAATGAAACATTCTTCAAATTTCTTGTTTCGCTCCTGAAAAGTATTATATAACAGAAATCCCTTAATAATTAACTAATGCCTTTATGATTTGTTCCTTCTAAGCTTCTCTAATTCCCTCTAAGCTGTAATTAGCTTGTTATTGTTATAGTTAATAGAGTTTTTGTGTAAAGTGCTTAAAAAAAAATTAAGTTACACGACGATTGTCTATTACGTCAATATCATCAATTGTCTATTACGTCAATATACGATTGTCTATTGCAGGAGCCCATACACAACATATAGAGCGCGTTTGGAGAGAGGTTCGAGATAATATACCACGATATGGGAGACGAGACGACCATTTAGATGGGTATTTATCCCAATTTCTCTTCAAACGTGCCTATAAATATGAAGAGCGCATAAATGCTTTTTTTCTGTGCGATTGCGGACTAATATCCACCGAACATCGCGTCTGAAGATGTCTAGGAGGATTAGAAGAATGCCTTAAAGCGACTTTTGGGCATAAAATTCTTTTCATTTCTGCGAGTTGGATTGACTAGGGGTTTTGATGTTTTCTTGAGCGAGCGGAGCGAGCGGAAACGCATAGCACGTATGCCCAAAAGCGACTGTTTACGACCAAGACAGCTACCACAGGTGAGTCTACATTTCAATTACACTTCGTCATTAAGGACTATTGCGCATGCGCGTGTTTACATATAACCTGTTTACCCCGTCTTTTATAACCTCCTTAACAGTGAACTTTAGTGCTTAATAACTTCTTTCCTAGTTGCGAGCAACTTTTTTTTCCAACGGATTCGTGTTTAGTGCATCAAAATACGTTATAGTGCAAATTTTGAAGAAAATCGGTGCTGAGGACACTCTCCTTCAGTATTACCTTTTTTTTTTAACGGATTCATATTTAGTGCATCAAAATACGTTATAGTGCAACATTTCAAAAGGATCGGTGTGGAGACCGCGCTCCTTCACATTTACCCAAAAGTTTTATCATACTTAATTTTAAATAAAAATGATAGTATTTGTTTACAATCAAGCGATTCTGAGAAGGAATAGTTTTTTATTAGTCAAATTTCTGTATATAATTTTAATAAGTTCGAAAATATCATAGTAAGTTCCCACATACATTTAAAAAAATAGACTTTCAAATTAATATTTAAAACAACATCTATTAAATGTTTTTTTTTTTTAAGTTAGATTAACACGTCTTATTAGTTAAACGTTAAATGCATTTAAGCTAGATTTATATTTGCATTGATTTTTTTTAATTTCTTAATTTTGATGTTTAAAAACCCATTTAGTACATTTTGATGAGCACATGTATGCTTAGGCCACAATTTAAATAAAAAAAAAAAAAAATCTTATTCCACGCGACGTAGTAGCGGCCACAGCTAGTATATATATACATGTATATCATCAGTGCAGGGCATATTGTAATTCAATTAAGAAATAAGATTACATTATATTTGTAGTTCATGAACTAGAATTACATCAAGAGTAATAATTCAATTAAAACGTGAATTAGAACTACATTGTAATTCTGTAATGTAATTGAAGCATTAATTATGTAATTCAAATATCAATTACCAAGAATTGTAATTGAATTACAATTGTAGTTCAATTATAAGTGTACTTTTTTTTTTTCTTTTTTTTTTTTTTTTTTACGGCGCATCTACTTCTAGGTCATTAGCGCAGACATCCAGGGTGCAGCGAGGAATTTTCCCAGCGAGCCTAGAGATGAGAAAATTCCTGCCGGAGGTGGGAATCGAACCCACCATCTCCCACTTATGAATCCAGCGCGCTAGCCACTAGACTACGGGAGACCCCCTATAAGTGTACTTATCACAAATTATGATAGTCAGTAATTAAAATATCAATTTTATGAAGTGTCGTAGTTAAATTATAATTGTAATTGGATTACAACTGTAATTCAAGTACTTGAGTTTTTTCAATTACCATAATTGGTATTCATTTTTTTTGTGGGTGCTTGCGACTGTTAGGATCTTTAGCACCTGTAATTGATATTTTCAGCCCTTTCAATTACAATAAAAAATGTAATTCAAATACAATTTGAATTACATTATAATTCAAATTTACTCAACACTTATTTCAAATAACTACGTAATTTTAAAATACTTGAGTTCTATTTAATTGAAATACAGTAAATCCAATTTGAATTATTTTTTTAATTACTGTAATTGATATTTTCAGATTTTTCAATTACAATTAAAATATGTAATTCCAAACCAAACTTGACACACAAGTAGATCTTGATCCTTGGAGTGTCGTAGGCTAAGTCAAAAACGACTACCAGCTGTCTGTCTGTTTGTTTGTTCCTTTTACAAATCCACACCGTTTGACCGAATGTTTTCAAATTATTTACTATTTTTTTAAAAATTACCCCAATATTTGAAAACAATCATTCAGTATTCAATGTCTAATTGTGACCATGAAACATGCAATTGTTTCTAAATATAGAGGTAATTTAAAATTAAATTGTGTTAAAAATACTATAAATAGTAATAATCTAAGAATTAAACAGGAACATAAATATGCTTTAGGTTCACCTGACAAACCTTCAGGTGTATCTAATGTAATGTACTGCATAACATACAGTCGTATTTTTTGTTCATGGCTACCTCGCATGCGTGAACGACAGCGGACACTTTTTGTAACGCTTTTTATCAGTTTAGAAATCGCTAAAGCATACTTATGCTAAAAAATATCTTCTTACTTCAAAATTGTCACTTATTTTATTACATGTACCTAAATAAACAGAGCTTATAATGTATGAATGATTCCTAAAAACGTACCGGTTAGAAAATAATGAAGTTCTCACTTACCTTTACCTTAATGTTATAAAATAATGGATTAATGTTTGAATTATGAATAAAATTTCTTTGTTTTTCCAAACAACAATTGCTTAATTCTGGACATTATGCCTTGACCATCAGATGTACTTCTTGGATTTAAACCAAGATACTCAGTATATCTTGAAAGACCTTTTGGGAAGCCGTCTTACCACTGCAGGGACTCTCAGTAATGCCCAGATATTATTTCTAGTTTGGGATGGCCAAACCAAGGTGACTGTGCCAAACATGATACATTGGATGATTAAGCATCATAGTACCTATGAATATCATTGTTTTATAGATGAATCAATTTTAAACACCTAAGTGCTCTTAGGATGTCAAGTGTGTGTCTCACACTTTGAAATGTAGTCTAGAAGGTTTCTAATATGAAAACAAGGAGAAAGAACTAAAGTAAAATAAAAAAAAGAAGCTTCTTTACAAGATAAAATCAAGTTTATATTTGTTACAAACACTGTTTACCACATAATAAGTATTCTCTTATTTACATTTTTACAAATCACAATTGGTTTATAATTTGCACTTTTAGAAATAAAGATATGCATTTTCATGAAATAAATATGTAAAATTTGAAATAAATTAGCAAACCTTTCCATCATGGTACATATTTTTTTTAACCTTGTCAATATTATATATATATATATATATATATATATATATATATATATATATATATAAAATGAAGTGTGGAAAGGAATTCAAGAAATACATACAACTCAAGAGTTCCCACAATTTAACCTAATAAACAACAGTAACCCAACAATAAAAATGTTGACTTAAAAATTAAAATTTTGACCTGGACCAAGTATTTTTATAAGATTTAATGGGTCCAATATTCGTTTCCATTGTATCTAGAGTCAATACAATGACCATTGAAACAAAAAAAAAGAAAATAGTGGATTTTCTATTTATATTTTTAACTACATGCAATAATTCCAAATAATGAACACAAATCAATAGCTAATAAGTTTCAGTTTATTGCTTCAATTTATAAAACCAGGAAGTCTATTGTAAACTATCTTACATGAGAATTTTTTCTTAAAACAACATAGAAAGAGAAAAACAAACGAAAATAGAAGTCATAATGTAAATAATGAGCAAAACAATATTAAATTTCAAACATTGTAACACAGCTAGAGTACACTTTTTTTATTTATGTAAATGAATATTAAACGTCAATACATAATCAGATTTTGCATTATTTTTGCAAATGAATATAAAATGTCAACACATATATATATTTATTTATTTATACAAATGGACATTAAAGATCAAACATTATTCACTTTTTTTTTTTTTTTTTTTTAAATCAATTCTCCTTTCTTTTTCTTTTTTCTAAAGAATATTCAACACCAAGCATTACCACCAACTAAAACGATGTTTATTTCATTATTTATCCTGAGTATTCTGACCTGGATGAGATGGTGTTATAAATAGATGTATTTTTCCAGCTTGTATCTCATACAATTTTTAATAAATAAACTAGCCTAAAACTTTTCATATTCCTCCTGTAAAATAATGATAAATAAAGTATTATTATAATTATTATGGAAATAATAAATGAGAAAATTTCTTCAAAGATGCATTAAAAAATATAACAATTGGAAATTAAACCTTTGGGTGATGGTTCATAATAAGTTATATTTCATTATTTTAATAGTATATATTGTAATAAATTAAATATGTTTAATTCAAGTCTTATGATAGTGAGAAAGAAATTTGACAACTTTAACCCGCAGTAGTCTCACTCTTTATTTCTTGAACTGTCCATATCAGGACCTAGGAAAAGTAAGCGTGAATCAGAAAAATGTACTTTTTTTTAATTTTATTTTCTGAGTGAGAAAGATGTAGGTTACACGACGCTCCGCCTTGCTTCTCTGGGTCGCCTTTAGTTCTCTCAAAGTTTCAAGTTAAAGTGAATAGCACCTCCATCATGGAAATTTCAATTTCCTATTTCAAGGGCAAATCCCAGGTCTGAAACGTCCCTCCTCCTAGCATTTTGTTATCCATAAATTGCTCGTAAAAATTAAAATTAAAACATTGAATTTCAATTGCATACTTTTTCAAACAAATATATGAAGCCGCATTACTTAGAGTAAACATTCGCCCTTGCTATCCTGAAGCACTTCTTGAACTCAGTCACTTCTTGGTTTAATTTCAGTCTTGGATTTCCCAACATCTGGAATCCGTGATTCGCCCTGACTCTTCTAAGGTCCTGATATAGTCCTATGCCAACCAGGGACCGGTATAAACAGCCTCCTCCATTAGTCCATGCCCTTTTGTTTACCTGAGGCCCAGGAGGTCCCCATAGTATTCTATGAATTGCACATTTTGTTTTAGATGTCATAAAAATATGAATAAAACGCATTTTCATTCAAAATTGCATTTTGTATTTTATTAACAAGACAAAGTAATTTATATAAATATTCCGATTAATATGTCAAAAGTTAGCTATATTTTTTCGAGGAAATGCTACTTTCCCAATGTAAAGAGATGGATTCCTTTTCGTGTAATTCTCGCAAAATCTTTAAAATATCATCCCTCTCCTTTCCAAAATACAGTAGTTAATATCTGTACAATAAAAAGGTAGAAGAATAGGAATGCTGAGGACAAAAATACAGATGAAATCGTAGCGATAACTAGCACAAACAACTAGACATCACTTCTAGAATTTGTGATTCACACGGCATCTATGTTTTTACGAGATGATTCCTTTCTCTTGTGAATTGAAATGCATAGCTGATCTTCTAGAAAAGCACACTGTATTAAAAATATACCTAGAAGCTCAAGGCAAAGGCCTAGAGAACCAGGAATTCTATGCCGAGTAGGGACTGGCATAGGACCTCTAGCGTTGAATACGCTTGCCGGTCCCTGCTAGAGAGAGGACCAGTAGGACAGGCAGTGAATGAATTGACAAGACTATATTCACAACTTCTGCAAAGGACCGCTAAGGTTTAATTTCAGTTCTATTCTTCAAGCATAAAAACACCAAAAAATACAAATACCTGAATTTAAAATGTAAATTGACATTGTTGATCATGAATCAGAACAACTGAACATGATGTAAAGAATTGAGAAGAAGTTTCTCTTCAAATAAATGAATCAGGGAAAACCCCCACTTCCATTATATTCAGGCAATTTTGGAAAAACTGAAATCTTCTTGTATTATATATAGTGACAGCCTTCTTCTTGTATTATATACAGTGACAGGAAATGTGAAGTGGAGTTTCCACTCCACTTCACATTTCCTGCATAGGGAGGAGATTACCATACCCAAGAAGTGAAGATTTGTTTGACCATGACCTGCTTACATGGCAAACATCTCTTTTATTTCCTTCCTGCAGAGAAAAAGTATTTATTTTCTTTTAGTTTGCTAGGATTGTCTCTGAGTTTGGCAATGGCCTGTAATATTTCACAAGCAGGCTCAGGACAACAAAAAGGTTCTCTGGCTCCCTGACTGCTCATTACCAAATATGTCTGAGTAACCAGGCACATAGTGAATTTTAACGCAATAGTGTTCATAGATTGCTTTCAACAGTCCTTGACTATCCTGGATCTAATGCCTAGTTTACATGAGCTTAGTATTTGTCTATCTTACTAAGCTGACTTTATGACAAGTAATGAACACTCGTTCACACGTTGGTGGACATGTGGGCTCAGTGCAGTTGCGATTTATTCTCCTATCAAAAACTTGCTTCATTAGTCCGTTGTTGTCCATTCTTGCTACATGCCCAAAAAACGTTAGTCTTCTTTTCCTCATTGAGTGGATATTGTTTTCAATTTTGTTGTATATTTCTTTGTTTGTTCGAGGTCAGTTGAATTCTGTTCCCTCTCTCCTGGGTCCCAGTATATTTCTGATTTTTTTTTCCTCTCAAGAACAGTTATTTTGTTACTGCCTCCCTTAATAGCATAATTTTAAGTGTTTAAGCCCCATACAAAGCTTCTGGCCTCAACACTCTGGAAATACCTCAACTTTGTATTCCACAATAAAGCCATTTTATTATAAATTCAAATGTTTTAATGGCAGAAATTTCGACCTGGGAAATGGTGGGATTATAGCGTGACAGGCCAGATGAAAAATTATAAAAATATTGTTCTTTATTAAAACAAAATAAAATGCAACTGACGATAATAATAAATAAAAGTCTCTGTGTCCAATTCACACAACAACAAAAACAATGCACCAATCTCGGGGAACACAAAGTAATGCTTAACAATCAACATGAGGTACCACACAACAGCTGATGCTCTAGCAATTCATTACCCGTGCGAATAATCAATCATGAATTTACTAATTAGTAAGTTGAAGGCCGAGCTTGGCAGGTGAGTTTTGACAGTTAGTGCATTGGGAAGTTATTTTGTGTCAGGATGAGTGTGGCTGCTTTTTTTTTGTGGTGAAAAATATTCACCAATATTACTAAACAACTTTAACAATCACACAATTATTCAAGAACTTAAAAAACAAATAAAATAGACTAGACTACACGTATTTTTGAACATGCAAAAACGACTTATGGTGTAGAAGTTTTAAGAAATCGCATATTTGAAATCAAGACAGAATGTTATATATACGCCCAACAATAAATGATTTTTGTGCTGAAACCTTGTTTACGATTAATCATTGCGCCCTATGTATCTAATATAAGAGTTAATATCAAATGATTTCTTTACATAATATAAAATACATACCCAACATAACTTCCAAAAAATGAATTTTATTCAATGAGCTTCCTAGATTTGAAGAATTTTCTTAGATATAGAACCTGCCAAACTGATAAACTTAAGAGGCATACCATGCTGAAAATACTTAAATACAGAACTCTGTTGTTGGTTGACTCTGTAAATAAATACAAAAGAAAGAATAAATATTAATAAAATTAATTTGATTTAATTTAATAGGACATTAAGCATGTGGTTATGTAGATAAAATACAGGTAAGAAATTATACATTATTTATACAATGAAGTTAATATATAAATTCAAAGCTCAAAAAGCGTATATTTTTTTAAAAATATTTTTGAATAAATTTAGAGAGTTTCACTCAATTAAACAATGACTTGTGAATGTAAGAATTATAAATGTTTGACAAAATAGAAATAGAGGCATTACATAAAAGTAATGTTGGTTTTTAATATACTATCTGTTTATGTTTATATTCCTAATCCTTCCATTTCAGTTTATTTTTGTTTACATTTTTTTTTAATTATAACATTAAATACACTTCTATTTATCATGTTTTGGTTGGTGAAACTTATTTATTCAGTGCTGAAATTTTAATTGAAATAGATCTCTTAAGACACCACTTATGCCATGTTATGCTTTGGGAATTCGATAAAGGAGAAAATGCTGCTTCAACATATCGAAAACTTGTAGAAATATATGGTAAAAATGTCATTAGTAAGCAACAAATGAAGCGATGGTTTGAACAATTCTGAGCAGGAAACCATACTCTTGAAGACGAGCCTCGTACAGGTCGACCAAAATAAGCATACTCAAAGTTTCAAGATGGCAAACTGTCATACAACAAGATGGTAAATACATTTTAGATTGTTTCATTGATTTTACCCTATAACTTATAGAACGCCATTGAAAACTGACATTACTTTTATTAGTCTCCTCATCTCCCTGATGAGTGCCTTTTATTTACTTTTATTTTTCAATAAAACAAATTCAATATTTATATTTTTATTAAGGACTTTTATAAACTATATAATTAAAAACTATATTTATTCATCCAATTTTCACTTAGTATCCAGATATTTTTGTTACTTATTTTATACTGGTCAATATTATTATTTTGATTTTAATTATTGCTATTTTGGTAAATATTTTGTTTTTGGTTTTTATAATTATTCGAATGTAATTAGTATTTGTATAACGTATGTTCCAGCCACTTCCCCTTCCTCTTCCATCAGGTCCATATCCAACACCTTCTTCCTGAGTTCAGTTTTCCATAAATCCCCGTCCTGATATCCTGTCACGTTAACGCCCAATCCCTTCTTGCACACTACGATGAATTCCTCCTCTATTTCCATGAAAATTTTCATCATATTATAGCTGTTACGGAAACCTGCCTGAAACCTTTTATCCCTTCCTCTCGATTTTCCCTTCCCAACTATACCCTCCTAGGTCACGACAGAGAAGACAGAACAGGAGGAGGTGTCGGCCTCTTTGTTCATGATAGCTTAAAGTCTAAAATCCTTTTTCATTCACCTCCATCTGATCTTCCTCGCCTTGAGTATATTTTTGCCGAAATATCAACGCCTTCTTCACCTCACCTCTTTTCCGTTGTATATCGTCCTCCCCGTGTGCCATATGACCAATCTTTTGAAGCCTTCCTTTATCAGTTAGTCCCCTGTTATTCCCATATAATTCTTGCTGGCGACTTCAAAGCCAATCTTCTTGTCGAATTCCCTGACGTTACCTACCTTTCTGAACTATTCTTTTCGCTTAATCTTTTTGTGGTTCCCTATTCACCTACCCACCACACCCAGTCCTCTGATATCTGGCTTGATCTTTTTATCCTGGACTCTCAGGACAAACTCCTAGCCTCATCTCAACACCCAGTGCCCTTCCTTTGTTTCTCATGATCTTATGCAAATAACTTTTGATTTACCTATCCCTACGGTCACAAATAAATTCTTTACATTTCGTAACCTTAATTTTTTTTTTCATTTGGGTGCGTTGACTGCTATGGTCAATGGTAACCTTAATTCTCTGTCATTTGAACAATTAGAACCCGATTTAGAAAACTTTCCTTACGATTTCATTTATTCCTCTGACTCCATAGATGACATGGTTAACTCATCACCTCCACTCCCTTTTAGATGCTCCTCTTCAAACCCGCCGGTTCAGCCGTCCTCCTGCTTCCTGGCTTACATCCGAGCTCAAATCTTAATAAAAAGAAGAGAAGCAGCGAGAAGAAAATTTAGACAGACCCGTCTTCCTCAAGATTACTCCTCCTACAAATACTTGCGTAACCTCACCCAATCCTGTATCCGTCGAGCTAAGTCCCTCTACATCCACCAATCCCTATCCAATGCTCCTGACTCTAAAGCAAATTGGTCAATCCTTCGTAAACTTACCCTTTGCAAAACTAACCGTCCTTGCTCTATCTCATTATCCCCTGATGTTCTTAATGCTCACTTTGTATCTTCTCCGCCAGTCATATCCAGTCCTCCTATACCTTCCACACTTTTTAATTCCAAAAACTTCTACTTCTCCTATATAACCCCAGAAGATCTTCTAACCGCAGTCCTTCAATCCCGAACCAACGACTACGGTCCAGACTCTGTTCCCGTTAAACTGATTAAGGCCTGCTTACCCGCAATCCTTCCTATCCTTCTCCACATCTATAACTATTCCATTCAAAACTCGATTTTTCCTTCTCAATGGAAAACAGCGTTGGTTCGCCCTCTTAACAAAATATCAAAACTCTCCGAAGGAGAAATCCGAAGGATTTCTGTCCTATCTCCCTTTTATCCAATTTTTCCAAACCTTTAGAGCGCCAGGTCCAATCTCAAGTATCCAACCACCTTGAACAAAATAATCTCCTTAACCCTCTCCAGTCTGGCTTCCGTCTGTCATACTCCACTCAGTCAGCACTCATAAAAATCACCCATGACTTTCAAACTGCCATAGATAACCAACAACTCACTATCCTACTTCTCCTAGATTTTTCAAAAGCATTTGATACCGTTGACCATCAAATCCTCCTCACCAAACTCCAATCTCTTTCCTTTTCCAACAGAGCCATTAGCTGGTTCCAATCCTTTCTATCCAATCGATCCCAATACGTAGTCATCCCCGACAGCAATCCCTGTAGCCCTCTTCCTCTTTCCCGTGGTGTACCCCAGGGCTCCTCATTATTCCCAACTCTATTTTCTGTTTACATCAATGATCTTCCTCTTTCCATAGTTCACTCCAAGTTCCATCTTTACGCTGACGATACCCAAATCTACCTATCCTTTAAGCCCTCTTTGCTACGAGATGCTGTAGACAAGCTGCAAGTAGATCTTAATAACATCAATGCTTGGGACGCAGCTAATAAGCTTTCCCTGAATCCAGATAAATCCAAATCCATTGCTATAGGCTCCCAATCCCTCATAAGTTCCACATCCCCTTTTCCAGCCCTTTACCTCAACAGCATCCCTATAAAATATTGTAAATCAGTTAAAAATCTTGGAATCATATTTGATCAGAACCTTTCCCGGAAAAATCATATTTCCCAAATTTCCCGTCGATCCATATTTATCCTAGGACAGCTCAACCTCTCCCACCATCTCCTGCCAACAAAGACCCGTCAACTCGTAACCTCCTTATTATTCCCCCAGTTAGACTATGGTTGTTTGGAGTACGCTAGACTTTCTGGCGATTTTGAGACAAAACTCAAACACTTAATGAACTGTTTCCTTCGTTTTACCCTCGGGATCCCCAGAGACTCCCACATATCACATTTCTACCAGGAGCTAAATTGGCTATTCCCTCTTTATCGTCGACAGTACCTCCTCGGCTCAGTCCTTTACCAAGTAATTCAATCCCGTAGACTTTCTTATATTTTTTAACTTCTTAAATTTAAATCCTCTGTTCACTCCCGTAACACTCGATCTCGTCCTTCCGAACTTTATATTCCTTCCCACTGAACAGCAATATTCGAAAAATCATTCGTCACCTGTGCCACCTCGCTATGGAATTCCTTGCCTCTGTTTGTCCGCCATTCTACCAACCTAGAAACCTTTAAATCCCGACTCTTCCACCACCTTCATTCCCTGCAAGTTTTACCCAATCCCTAGTTTATATTGAAGCTGTACATTATATACTGGTAGTATTTATAAGTTTATATATTAAATTCATTATTATTTTGTAATTTCAAAATTATTCCTATGGGACTTGTGTCCCGGAATAAGAATAAAACTTTTCATTTCATTTCATTACTTATGGGATGACCTAGTACAACCAGGAAAAATATAATGTACTTGATAATATATTGATAAACACACAAGGAAAGCACCTTTCTTTCTTTTTTCTTTTTTTTTTTTTTTTTTTTGTACTCCGACTGCCACATGTTGTGCAATGTCTTATTTTTTAGCCAAAATTATGGATTATATATGTATAGCCAAAATTGTGGTTCTTATATTACGCCAAAATGATAAAGTATATTAATTCAACAATAAGTATCATAAAAATTCATTACCATTTGTATCTCTCATAGCAACTTCTCGTTCTCTCATGAGAGCAAAATCTTGAACAATGGATAACGAGAGATCTTCAAGTTTTTTTAGCTCTATTTCCATAGGTTTTAACTTTCCAGCCTCTCCAAGCTTAATCGAGATAAGGTCAAAATTAGTAGATCATAAATATATACATAAACTCAAATATAAAAGTTGGCATAATAACTGTAAAAGTAACTGAAACATTTTAGTCTTATTATAAGAAATTTAACTTTAGAATGTAAAAAAATTGTAGCATCTATAAATATTATAAATTTAATAGAAAAACATACTGCTTCATAGGTTTTTGCTTCAACTCCAGTTTTTATATTAAGCATAACTTCTTGAGGAACACCTCTTTGATCTAAACATAAAACAAGAAGAGTTATCATTATTAAAAACAATAAATGTATCTTGTCCTATTTATTTATTCTTTTTTTATGGTGCGTCGACATCTCCGGCCATTAGCGCCAACATCCTGCTGCAGTGAAGATTTTTCTCAACGAGCCATGAGGTGAGAAAATTCCTGCTGTTGGTGGGACTCGAGCCCTCCATCTTCCGCAACTAATGCGTTAGCCACTAGATCACGAGGAGACCCTCTCTTGTCCTATCAACTGAGGTTCAATAAATAGTTGTTCTCAATAGTAGAAAGTCAGTCATTAAAGTCTTCCCTACAATCACTAACCATACAAGTAGAAACCCACAGTATGGATCGTTGTTGTTAAATGAGTCCGATTTAAGCAAAAAAAAAAAAAACTAGTTATCTTTTCCCACAATTTAGCTTTTTCTCTAGATTTCAGTAGGTATGATGTAGTCTTGTTACAAAAAGTATACATTTAATTATTGGTTTGTCCGAAAACTATTGCAGAGATTTCATGTTTTCATTAAAAGACCTTTCTAGACAATAAACTGTTCATGTTTAAAAGTTCATCTTTTTGTACAGATGTCTTCATGAATTAATCTCTTTCCAATCCTTGTTGATGTCTGTAGCATCTTACTGATTGTATATAATCCGGATTGTGCTGAAATATCAAAGTGTGTTTCGGTTTATTAGTTGTAACTCAGCAAGAACAGAGCCTAAACAGCCAGGATGATTAATGAAATCTGGGGTGAAGGCAGTGTGCATTGTTCAACATTGGCATACAAAATATCAGAGGGAGATTTTAGCCTTGAAGACAAGGAATTTCATGGAAAGACTTCATCCCTTGATGACGATGTTCGGGGAGCTTTTGTTGAAAAAAAAAACCCCGAACAACTGTTCAAAGACTTGCAGAAAATCTCTCAGGAATCCAATCAACTATCTATGACCACCATAAAGAATCAGAAACGCAAAACCTCATGCATTAACTTAACACACACACAAAAAAAGAACCTTATAAAGAGTGCACTGCACTTCTTTGCCAAAACAATAACAAATAATTTGTAGCCAGAATAGTCAATTCTGCTGGAAACAGGATTCTACACCCCAATTCTAGAAAGATTTTTGAGAAAGGAGAAGTAGTACAATATTTTCCAAAGCCCCCTACTCATTGAAGGTAATGGTTACTGTTTGGCGGGCTTCATTAGAGCTGATTAAGTACATCTTCTTAAAACCTGGCGAAACAATCATACCGATCTGTGTTGTTTTCAAATTGATGATATGCACCAGAAATTGGCATTAAAGAAGCTATTTTTCAGCCAACAGGAAAGGCTCTAATCTATTACACGACAATGCTTGGACTAATGTCTCACATATCTAAAAATTGCCAAACAAAAAATTCAAAAATTGCCTGAACTTGGTAATGAGACTCTGCCTCATCCACCCCATTCGGGTTGGCTGGATGAAAAATCGCCATGTTTTCAGACTATAACTAACTCATTCTCCTTTTCTTTTCTTTTTTTTTTCTTATCTTTGTATCATTTAATTTACAAATTCAAATAACACATCTTTCAAAATTAAAATTTTTGATAGATATTGTGAAAAATTAGTATACAGACATGTTATATACTTACGTGGAGGGACGCGAGATGTGAAACATATTTCAAATACATCCTGATGTTCAGTCGAAAATGAGAACTTTCCTTTGCTTATTTCAGTATTTTGTGCCAGAATGTCACGTTTTGAATCTCTAACCTTAAAGAAAAATATAAAATAATATTAAAACATACTAAGAATATATGACAAGATGTAAGCTGTAAAAAATGGCTGAAATCTTTGTCTTGATGTGTACACAAACACGCACACATATATAAAGATACAGGGTGGCCCAGATAAGCGGGCCACAAGAGAAATAACTACTAAACGATTTGAGATATCAACATTTTTCAAAGGAGTTGTAGTTTTTGTCGAGAGCTATAAAATGGTGCCATCGGAAATGAGAAAATAACACTTCTAAGGGCACAAATAGACCTTTGAAGAGAAGGGTTTCCTCTTTTGATGCGTCAAGTAGTTCTCTGTAAAAATACGTTTTCATTTGCATCTGAAATTCTTAAAAAAAGTCACTTTAATTTATTTAAATATTATTTTTGTTAAGGGAGGGGTAATTCAGCTTAGGAGTATGTGCTCAGCATTATAAATTGTATTTATAACAAACAACTATAAATTTTTATAAATTGTATTTATAACAAACTTCTATTTCCCTAAATACAAACAAAATGTGAAGACCTTAAGTCTTCTTCCAAGAGAGGTTATTGTTCTTTTCACCATATCAGAAGTAACTCTAAAGCTCTGTTAAACAAAGTCACCTCTACGTTTGTGAGGTGAAATAGGGTGCCGAACATTGACCTGGCCTTTCAAATAGTCCCATAAACAAAATCCAAGGTATTTAAATCTGATGATCTAGGTGGCCAGGGGTTCACTTCGTCCTATCGTCCGAAAACATCCTCAACTGCTTTTCTTGTAGCAAGGGAAAAATGAGCAGGGCAGCCATCATTCTGAAACCACATGGAATGCGGCAAATCCTCAAGTAGTCTAGGGAGAATATCTCTTATGAAGTGGGCATGTTGGTTACCAGTAGATAAGGGTGCCGGCTATAAAAAATGGACCAATAACATGCTCCCGACGTGTGCACACCGGACGTTGATTTTTCACCAGTGCTGCCTATCGAGACTCCGGGTCCATCTGGGATTTTCAACTGCCCAATGAGGTGCATTATAATGAGGTGAGATCTTTCTTAATCCTTAAATTTTTTAACCACCTTTTATTAATTGTATTCTTCTCCCACAGAGCAATCATGTCAACAGGCTATATGAAATACCAACTTCTTCATTATTTATAATCTGTAATTTTGGCAACTCTTATGCCTAAAGCTCCAATTTTTATGTGTTTTCTTTTTTAGTTTACACTAATGGGAATCGTTTTGTTAAGTGATAAACATATCCTCCTATGCTGACTTACCCTTCCCTTAACAAAAATGCTATTTAAATAAATTAAAATGCCATCTCCAAATAGCAGACATCTCTATGAACGGACAGAATATCCATGGTCCTGGCGAAAATCCCTTTAAATCAATGCATTAGCACCTCTCAATAGCGGACCCTCTACTTACGGACAACGGACACCTAAAATCAGACTAAAATAGCTGATTTCAACTCCCAATAGCGGACAGCAGGCTAAAATATTTAATTGGATTCTCAGAATCTCAAGAAAAAGCACACCCTGGCGGGCATTGCTAGTAAAATTCATAGGAAATGTCAAGAGTAAACAGTACCCTACTGTTCCAGGAACCACATCTTGTTTTGTTACATCACTTTTCAGCAGGTTTTATTGAGTTTGTATCTAGTCATGAACTCCGAAAAGAACGTGTCTAACTCTAAAAAATAAAGTGGAAGTTTTAAAAGTGTATGATAGTTTAAAGCTTTGTGTTTGACGTCGGCAAAACGCAGACGTCAAACTTCGCGTAATTTTTAGAACGATATGTGGTGAAAGTGCATCGGTTAATGTTGATTTAGTTCAAGATTGGAAAAACAAATAGGTTTACATTTGCCATGACTATGAGGCTAAAAATATATTTAATTTTGATGAAACGGCTTTATTTTTTCGGGTCCTGTCAAACAAAGCAAAGATCGTTTAACTGTTATTTTGTGTGTAAATATTGAAGGCGATTTTGAACAGCCGTCAATAATTGGTAAATCATTAAAACCACGAACCGGACACAACTATGTCAGCTCAAAAGTTGCTGAGTCGCATATATGTTGAAAGTAGTAATTATTTAATAATTTATGGCCTAATTGGATTTTTAAATTTTTTTTTCAAAACTTCATTGATCCTACCTACTAGACTCTCTGAAAAGCACTCCCATTAATATACACATTTATATATATATACACATACATACACACAGTTACTAACAAATGTCTCTGCACACCCCAAGCAATTTTTTCTATTGTTCTGAAAAAAATCAAGAACAGGTTTATTGACATAATATTTAAGTAATTTTGAACACAATTTATTATAGAGTTGTAAATAATTGTTAAAGTTATTAAATTAGGTCTTTATCAATTTTTTATAACAATTAACGAATAATAAAATGAAGTCTGAACTCACAAAAGTCTCTGTTCACCTTATTTTTCCTAATTTAAATCACATTAACTGATACCAAATTTTAATTCAATATCTTTTAGATGCTTAGAAGAGGGGAAATGTGCACAGAAGACAAACAAAGCAAAGATCGTTTAACTGTGATGTTGTGTGTAAATATTGAAGGCGATTTTGAACAGCCGTTAATAATCGGTAAATCATTAAAACCACGTTGTTTAAAGAACATTAACGTCAATACTTTAGGAATATCTTGGCAAGCTAACAAAAAAACATGGATGACAAGGTGAGCAGAGACTTTTGTGAGTTCAGACTTCATTTTATTATTCGTTAATTGTTATAAAAAATTGATAAAGACCTAATTTAATAACTTTAACAATTATTTACAACTCTATAATAAATTGTGTTCAAAATTACTTAAATATTATGTCAATAACCTGTTCTTGATTTTTTTTTTCAGAACAATAGAAAAAAAAAAAAAAGGAGGTCTCCCGTGGTCTAATGGCTAGCGCCTTGGATTCATAAGCGGGAGATGGTGGGTTCGATTCCCAACCTCTGGCAGGAATTTTATCATCCCACGGCTCGCTGGTAAAATTACTCGCTGCACCCTGGATGTCGGCGCTAATGACCTAGATGTAGATGCGCCGTAAAAAAAAAAAAAAAAAAAAAAAAAATGGCTTGGGGTGTGCAGAGACATTTGTTAGTAACTGTGTATATGTATGTGTGTGTGTATGTATATATATATATATATATATATATATATATATATATATATATATATATATGTATATATATATATATATGTGTGTATATATATATATATGTGTGTATATATATATATATATATATATATATATATATATATATATATATATAAATGTGTATATTAATGGGAGTGCTTTTCAGAGAGTCTAGTAGGTAGGATCAATGAAGTTTTGAATTTTTTTTTTTAAAATCCATTCATGATTCCAATCTCAATAGCTAAATTTCTTTACAAAGTGCTACAGGAAAATGCAATAGTAACTTAATAATTATGAGGAAATAGCAGCAGTAGGAATCAAACTAGGCCATAAATTATTAAATAATAACTACTTTCAACATATATGCGACTCAGCAACTTTTGAGCTGACATAGTTGTGTCCAGTTCAATAAACAGGATCAAATAATCTTTTCCTACATAAATGGGCTAATTATCACTTTATTACTTTCCATTCACTATTATTCTGTAGTGTCAGATCAATAGGTGTGATAATATTCTTTATTAGTAGTGCCTCAACTAGTTGAACTTACTCCTGACAAGTAGTATAAATCATGTTTTTATATGGTGAAACAGTTTTATTGATTTATGTATTTCTATAATTAACGAATTGGATTCAGGAACCCCACTCATAAGGTTGACCTCATGATGCAATCCGGAAGTGCTGACTAAAAAATTTTGCGTTTCAGAACACCTAGACACTGAAAATAACGGTGGTTCTAATTTGTGTATAATATATATATATATATATATATATATATATATATATATATATATATATGTTTGATGTTATTTTTCGTCGCTGGGATAGTATTTTTAGATGGAACGGCATTTTTCTCCAGCGGTGGTACTCCTCCTCACTTCTTCCCGGAATATTTCGATGGATTCATCTCCATCTTCTTCAGCCAGGTACTTGTTTCTTCCTCGGTGGTAGCCAAGGGAATGACGTTTTTCTCGATCTGGGCTCCTTTTCTCCCCTCTAGCCACAGTATCGGCGGACGAATGGTGTTGAAGCTCCCTGGCAGGGAGAACATATTAGGGAATGAAAAAAAAAAAAGAAACTTAAATTATATTATTATGGCAATGAAAATATAGCTGTCAAAGAAATGTGCAAATGGAGTTAATGTCAAACAGAGCATTAGCAAATCTAGCTTGAGGTGAGTTGCCTATGGGTGTTTAGAAAGGGAGGGAAACGGTAAAAAGCCCAGCACATACAGACATCGAAGACAATGCAATAAGACTGCTAAGGTAAACCTGAAGGAGAGCGTCCTCAACACCGATTTTCTTCAAAGTTTGCACTATAACGTATTTTCATGCACTAAACACGAATCCGTTGAAAAAAATTGTTGTTCTCAACCAGGAAAGAAGTTATTTAAAAAAAAAGTTCACTGTTAGCGGGTTACAAACGACCAAAGGTGCTGTTAGCGGGTTAAAAACGACCAAATTTTCTTCAAAATTTGCACTATAACGTATTTTGATGCACTAAACACGAATCCGTTGAAAAAAAAAGTTGCTCGCAACTAGGAAAGAAGTTATTAAGCACTAAAGTTCACTGTTATGGAGGTTATAAAAGACGGGGTAAACAGCTTATATGTAAACACGCGCCTGCGCAATAGTCCTTAATGACGAAGTGTAATTGAAATTTAGACTCACCTTGTGGTGGCTGACTTGGTCGTAAACTGTCGCTTTTGGGCATACGTTCTATGCGTTTCCGCTCGCTCAAGAAAACATCAAAACCCCTAGTCAATCCAACTCGCAGAAATAAAAAGAATTCTATGCCCAAAAGTCGTCCAAGGCAGTCTTCCCTAACCTTCATAACAGTGAACTTTTTTTTTTAAATAACTTCTTTCCTGGTTGAGAACAACAATTTTTTTCAACGGATTCGTGTTTAGTGCATGAAAATACGTTATAGTGCAAACTTTGAAGAAAATCAGTGTTGAGGACGCACTCCTTCAGGTTTACCGACTGCTAATAAGCTAGCTGAATTATTTTCTAAAATATAGGTAGTATTTTTAGCTGATGCCTAATAGTCTTGAATTAAGTCTACTACTGAAACGAAATTGAAAAGTTTACTTGTTTATAAAGTTGAATATTTCATTAGTTTTTTATATTTTATTAAGACAATAAAAGTTAAACGTAAAAAACGTATGCTCTAGAAAACCATTAGCCCAGATAAATATAAGAGCATATAGTTTTATCTTTTGCCATACCTGTTGGTACTAATAAAAGAATTACCTATATGGAATGGAATAACTATTAAAAATAATTTAAAATCTTAATTGGACAAACAGTGTGTGTAAGCCATGAGGTTAAATTAGATGAATGTAAGTTGTTAATTAAACTAATAATACGAATACTAACTAACTTAACATTCTAATTAAAATATATTTTTGAGTGATTTTCTACGTAGCTTGCAAATGGTTACAATTTAGTGAGACAACACGTAATATAAATTAGTGAAATGGCCTAATGAAATCATGTTCAGTAATAATCAGAACAAACAACCTTCATTTCACTCTTAATCAATTAATCCAAACACATAAATCAATCCAGCATTAAAAGCTAATGGGATAAGAAGAATGGTTTATTGTTAGGCTTGAATTTGTTTAATGCCATATGGGGAAAACTACAAGTAATTTGATAAGAAACTAGTTCTTATGAATAAATTAATACAGAATCAAAATTGAAAAAATGAATTGAATCTCTAGTAATAAAGGATTACTTTTCAATAGAAGAAATTTGTTTCCCAATACCTATTATAAAAATAATATTAAGAAGGAAAACTGAGCATTTACCATTGCCCCTAGTAATACTACACGCAATTGTAAGTGGCAACCTGTTCAAAATATTTATTTATAAGTATTACTGCAACTTAAACCACATTAAATTAAATTCAACGGACAAGCTAATTACAAATTTCATAAAGGGTCAATTACCATATTCTCAATTACATAAAATTCAGTCTATCATTCATGTTTCCTGTTTATCATTAAAATAAATACTTATTTCACACACACATATATATATATATATATATATATATATATATATAAAATACAGGTTCTTTATCTTAAAGAAGGTGTAACATATTGATGTTTCTGTTCTTAATCTAGATATATTTGATCAATTTTAATATACCATATTCAAATAAATGGTTAATTAATGCATTCAAAAGCCAACATTGACATGATAATGTGACGTTTTCATTTATTAATTGACTTCTTGATGTCTAAAACTACTAAACAAAATATAGAAATTCAATGCTACTTACAACATAATCAACTCTCTGAAAAGACTCTGGCGAGACATCAAACTCTCCAACGACAATAGCATCTTTTTTAACTTCTTCTCGAAGGCACTTTTGGGTATTGGGATGTAGATGGAACATAATAGATTCCACATCAATAAAATTGAGAGAAACGCAAACCAGAACTAAAATTAATCGTTGCATTCTGATTTTGAAGATAACACTTCAAAATCAATTATCAATCGCACAAGATAAATAAAATATATAATTCAAATAACGAAGATTCAGCCTAACTGCACCGCTCATAAGACACACGTGGCGTCACTACAATACTGACAGGAGGGACTAGATAGAATCGATATAAAGAAGATTAATGGTAAACAATGTTATGCTAAAAGTATACATAGATATAGAAAGGATAGATGCCTAACTCCCGACCTTTTAGTAAAGTACCCCTAAGATCCTGGCGGCCATCTTGTTGAAGGGAAACAAATTTACAGTAATCCTAGGAAAGTTTATGTTTTTCCGTTTAGATTTTGTATTCAACATTATTTTAATTATTATTATTATATCTTGCTGTGCTTATGGGTGTACTAAAAGAGCATTCAAGGGATCGGACATTCACTTTTTTTCGTAAGTACCACCTACTTGACTATCATAGATTCTTTCTCAAAGCCCCAATAGTAACTTTTTCCCTTAAAAGCCACCAAATCCTCAACCTTAGGCCATTGTATATATAAAAATAGTTTCTTTAAATAATTATTTGTTTATTCACATATAGATAGAGGCACATAATAAATTACTATACACTATATAAATGTACATAATCATACAAATGTATGTAAATAAATTAATTTTACAATTTTTTTATTTATTTATTTATATATATATATATATATATATATATATATATATATATATATATATATATATATATATATATATTAAGTACTGGCTTGAGTCAGGCGTAAAGCGGCCCCTACACGGTCAGTAATAATGACATTACCTTATCAAAATGACAGTAATAATGATAGCGTAAGGTGGACAAAGTTGGAATGACGAACAGTAATGATGTGAATCCGGATTTTCTGATCTCAGCTTCATCATTACTGAAAGTGGAGGGGATACTGTCATTAGTAATGATGGTGTAGGGAGCGCTACATCATAAATGCCTCATTACTCAGTCTATCTCGAGCTGTAACTAGGTGAAAGAGATGTTAAGGTTAAACTAGATTGAGTGGCAAAGGGCAAAAAATAAGATGAATTGAAATGAATGACTCTACCTTGGTAACATTATAGTTATAAAATAGTTATAAAAGTAATATATATATATATATATATATATATATATATATATATATATATCAAAGTGACGAATCCGCATTAAGTCTAATTAAAACATATCATAGAATAAAATATATATAAAGTCATGGATAAGGTACCAACAACTTTTCACATTCGTTACTTTGTATTTGTATCGACGATATAAAATAGGTTGAAAGTGCTTTAATTTTTATATCGACTTTAGAAAATAATGTTGACGTGATTCTTTTACCAATTCATTTGTCTTATAAAGTAGATTAGAAGAATAAATATTATCGTTAAACTATAATTTATATTTCGTCAAATATATTCAAAAATATGTTTTCGTTTTCAAGTAAACTAGTATTATACATATTTTTACACCAAAAATAATAGCAGATTTAAAATCAGCACCCCTAGAAGCCCTAATGTGGTGAATAAAATTGAAAACAAAAAATAATGATTTTTCCCAGTCTGGAAGAGAAAAATTTGTAAGCGAAAAAGTAATGTGACGTTTTGAAATTCAATATCTCCCCTTGAGATAGTCCGATTTTTACGTCATTGAAATCTTTCAAAAGAAGAAAGACTCCTTTTTCTAACCATATAAATGACTATTGCATTATCTCAAAAGGTTTTGCACTTAAAAACGCCCCGATTGGAAGGATATGTCATATTAAGGCCTTTACGAACGTTTCACATGTTTTTTGGTGGTTAGTGTCGCAATTATAGCTACACAGGCGACTTTGGGAGGATCCATTATTAACAAAACGCTTCTGTCACGGAGATCACAATGCATACTGAAGAAAATTAATGACATTAAAAATTATCCGTGGAATGACGATGTAAGGTGTACATTGTAATGATGATATGGAATGACGAGAGTTGAATAGTAATGTCATTACTGATAATGTCATTATTACTGACCGTGTAGGGGCCGCTTAATACTGATAAGTCATCTGAGGTAATGAATATGGTCGTATCCTATCGATTCTTTCGGCTCTTTTAATTATATCGATTATCGGTAAAATAGTTCATGGGGTTTAATTTATAATACTATGGAAAATTTGATGGACATTTTTCAAATCGGTTTTTTTATTTATTGCTGTTTTTGAGTTTTTAATTATATAAATGTTTTTTTTTGATCTTCCTTTTTAATGTGTTCCTTTCTTTACTTAAAATATCAACGTCGGTAAAATTAAAATTATGTTTTTCATTTACTGCGTGTTCCGTCAATGTCGTCCTGTTCTCGTTTGTGTCTATACTTTTAGCATGTTGTACAATTCGTTTTTGCAAAAGTTGTGCTGATTCCACAATATAGTATGCGCTGCAATCATTACAACGAATTTTATATATATTGTTTTTTTGTGGCTGTCGGTTTAACATTATCCTTAATATTGCTAAAATTATTTTCAATTTTATTACCATAATTCCAACCTATTTTCCCAACTTCTTTACATATTAGTTTCAGTCTATTAGCTATTAAAGGATGGTAACGGAAAGTAAAATATCGTTTTATTTCGTTTAAATCTTTGTCCTTTTCCTTTGTTATTTCATGTTTTTTTCTTTTGTACTAATATATGTTCATTTAATCCGGTTTCCTTTTTTAAATATCTATTTTGGATAAAGAAGTTTTTAATATTTGTCTGTACTAACATTCGTCTTTTCGCACGAATTGTACAACATGCTAAAAGTATAGACACAAACGAGAACAGGACGACATTGACGGAACACGCAATAAATGAAAACATAATTTTAATTTTACCGACGTTGATATTTTAAATAAAGAAAGGAACACATTAAAAAGGAAGATCAAAGAAAACATTTATATAATTAAAAACTCAAAAACAGCAATAAATAAAAAAAAGCGATTTGAAAAATGTCCATCAAATTTTCCATAGTATTATAAATTAAACCCCATGAACTATTCTACCGATGATCGATATAATTAAAAGAGCCAAAAGAATCGATAGGATACGACCATATTCATTACCTCAGATGACTTATCAGTATTACGCCTGACTCAAGCCAGTACACATGACGAGAGGACTTCCCGATAAGGTAGGATAAGAATTTTTTAATAAAATGATATTTTTTTAACAGTAAATTAATTTAGAGAAATGATAAATGTTTATTATTGTACAAAATTTGAATTTCGGATTTACAACAAAATATTTTGTTATGGGAAAGCCCCTGAAGACGTGCGAATTAAGGCACGAAACATGTCGGGCAAAATAGATAAAATAAAATAGTTGAACAAAAACAAATGGTGTTCTGCTTCATCGACCCTCTGCCAAATAAAGAAAAAAGAACATGTGGAAAATATATTGGGAATTTTATTTATTTATTTATTTATTTTGTTAATGCTCAGCCTCTATGGCGAAAAGCATATAATCCTCAGTGTGAGCCGATGTAGGTGCTGCAACAATCGATGCCACTCCAAAAAATCATCCATGTGAGTAGGTATGTTAAGTTGGATAGATTTAAAAACAAATAGGTTGAAAATAAATGAGAAATAAAAGAAATAATTATATACCTATATATCTATAAAAAAAGAAATAAAATAAACACTGAAATATTTTGTTATTAATAGGAGATGGTAATAAAATGTAAAGCATAAATCATTCTGTATCGCTGTGATTTTATTGTAAGAAGAAGTGAATTGGAATTCTTAGGATTATGTGACCATTTGCCCCAGGTTGTATGTGAAGTCTATATTTTGTCGAAAATGTTATTGTTTTTCAAATAGGTCAGTATTGTATCAATATATTGACTGCCTTCAGAAAGTACATCTGTCACGTCATGTGGAATGTCCAAGTTAGTCCGTAACCGACAGTCTGTTAATATATGTTTTACAGTAAGGTCTGTGTTACAATGTTTACATTTTGGTTTGTCAGTCTTTGTCATCAGGTACTCATGGGTTATGCGTGTATGGCCGATTCTTAGCCTCGCAAGGACTACTTCTTCTCGGCGTGAATTAACATTACCGATGGCGGCGCCACCGTCGTTGTCAAAATGGCGGTATACAAAGGGAGACATGGACATTTGTACATAGTGATTGCTGATAACAAATGTTTTCACAGTTGTTTGTGGTTCCATTTCACGTTAATATTAGTGTTTTCACCAAGAAACAGGGTTTTTGGAAGCTCTATGTTAAAAAAGGTAAGTATTTATAGGAATAAGCACTTTATTATGCAGATGAATACAGATCACGTATAGTTCAGGACACTGCACTAGTAGGGAGCTTACAGGTAAGAAAAAAAGGTGGGGAGCGCCTGACCACACCTAGCAATATAGTATCGATACACACAGAAATATAAATAATATTTACATTCAACACTCCTCCTTAAATATTATTCCTATCAAAGATACAAAACTGATAGAAAATATATATATATATATATATATATATATATATATATATATATATATATATATAAATACACAATTAAATAATACACACAAAAACAAAAAATAGTACATACATACATATTTCTCAACATAAATGGTTTAGTCCTAACATTTCTCTAAATTTAACAAATTTTACTTGCACAAGAGGCTTTGTGAATATATCAGCAATTTGTTGATCCGAAGATACATGTTGTAATGAAAAATTATTTACTATATTATCAATTACATAATGATACTTAACTCTAACATGTTTAGTACGGTTCAATATTTTCCCATTATCTCTGTTAATTATGTGAATAGCACTTTTGTTATCAACATACAATGGTGTTGAGTTATGACACATCTTAAGTTCTAAAAGCATATGATTAATCCACAATGTTTCTTTAATACCTTCACAAGCCGAAACAAACTCTGAGTCAGCAGTAGACAGAGCTATCTGGCTTTGCCTTCTAGAACCCCAAGCTACAGCAGCTCCTGATAACATTACTACATAACCACTTGTAGACTTACTGGTTTCCCTTTCTCCTGCAAAATCTGCATCAGTGAAAACTTCCAAATCACCATTCTTACAATAAGACAACCCTAAATTCCTAGTACCTTTCAAATATCTAAAGATTCTTTTTAACTGATTCCAATGTTTAATTAGTGGTTTTTCCATGAATCTACTTAGGTAATTTACAGAATAAGCTATGTCGGGCCTAGTTACATTTGATAGATACAAAAGACTACCAATAGCTTCCCTAAAAGGTTTGTTCACTGCACTGTCAGTTGCAGTATCATCATAATTAGGAATCATAGGAGTTTTAACAGGAATACAATCCTACATTTTAAATTTAGCAAGTACTTTATCAATATAACTAATCTGATTTAATATAATATTATTATTTTCAATTTTAATGTTTATACCTAAATATATTTTTGCTAACCCATATGTGACTTTAAATTTTTTATTTAATTTTATTAGTAAATAATCAATTTCAGATTTTGAAGCACCCACAATCAAACCATCATCTACATATAATGTCACAATTAGTAAATTTGGATTAAATTTAACAAACACACAGGGATCTGCTTCAAGAGAGCTGAACCCTTCTTCTTTTTGAAAACTAGTAAATTTAATGTTCCAATTTTTCGGAGCTTGTTTAAGTCCATATAGACTTTTTAATAATTTAAAAACTCGGGCAGTACCATCATGAAAACCCTCAGGCTGTTCCATGTAGAGTTCCTCTGATAAGTCCCCATTCAAAAAAGCAGTTTTTACATCAAATTGAAAAACATTTAAGTTTTCTTTTGCAGCAATAGCCAATATCAGACCGATACTAATATTACTAGCAACAGGACTAAAAGTTTCTTTGAAGTCAACCCCTGGCTTCTGTTCAAAGCCCCTGACAACTAATCGAGCCTTTTCTTTCTCACCTTTATCAGTGGTTTTCTTCCTGTATACCCATTTGCAAGTAAGAGGTTTCTTATTATCTGGTAGCTCAACCAAGGACCAAGTCTTGTTATCCATTAGAGCGTCCATTTCTTCTTCCATAGCTTTCCTCCAGTTAGTATCAGCAAAAGCATCTTGAAAAATTATGTCTTCAACATCACAGAAATTGGCTGTAATTTCATAATCATCAAGTCGAGAAGGTTTCTTTAAGTCTATTCTTTTCCTTAAAAAATATCTTTCTTCATTTGTTTCTTCTTCGGGTGGTGTATTCTCCTCCTTTTCTGTTACTAACTCATCCTTGTCCTCTTCAAGTTCTTCATTAAGACAATAATTCGGAAATATGTTTTTATAGGAAAACTTAGTGTGGTCTGGATCCATCGCTGGTCTAAAGACCACATTTCTCACTACTTCAATTTTGTTCTGTTTGGGAAAATAGACTCTATAGGCTTTCGAATCCTCTTCATATCCAACGAAAAAGCCTAGTTTTCCTTTTGGATCCCATTTCTGATGTTTTTGATTTGGGATATGGGCATAAACCTGACTGCCAAATATTTCAAGTCCTTTAAAATATTTAAATTTATTTCCAAACCATAGCTCCCAGGGAGTTTTACCTTCTACAGAACTAGTTCCCGAACAATTAAGTATATACACTGCTGTGTTTGTGACCTCAGCCCAAAGACTTTTATCTAACTTTTTCGCATATTACATAGTCCGAGCACATTCAACAACAGTACGCATTTCACGTTCTATACAGCCATTTTGAGGTGGACAATAAGGAGTTGATTTTTGATGTCTAATTCCAAAATCCCTCAACACATTCTGTACATCCTTATTCATAAATTCAGTACCACGATCGGATCGGAAAAATTTTACCTCTTTTCCTGTATCACGTTTTGCAAGAGTAAAGAATTCTTTCAATTTTGAGGAAATGTTATCTTTATTTTTAAGGAAATATATTTTTCTAAATTTACTATAGTGATCCTTTAGTAGCAAAAAATACCTAGATCCCCCTAAACTATTTATTTCCATGGGACCACACAAATCTGCACTAATTACTTCACACACATCCTTAATCTGAGATTTGCTGATATGATAAGGAAGGGTATGTTGTTTACCGAGACAGCAGGCATCACAAAATAAAGAATTTTTATCCGTAATATAATTTATATCTGAATTTTTAAGAATTTTCTCAACATGGTTAAAATTTTGATGACCTAATATACAATGCCACTCAAGCAAAGTTTTTGACTTGCAGGAACTAACAAAATCAGCACTACTATTATCCTTAGTCAAACAAAATTTATATAAATTACCATAACGTTTGCCTAAAATCCAACATACATTATCTTTATCTACAATCTTACACATATTACCTTCCATCAAAAATACATGACCCTTATCAATAGCTGAAGTTACAGAGAACAGATTAATTTTTAATTGAGGTACATAAAGAACATCCTTCAAAATAGATGACACCCATTGTTTACCATTGAATGTTTTGACAGAAAAATCTCCAATACCTGTAGCTTTTAACAAGGTTCCATCACTAATTTTAACATTTTTAGATACATCATTTATAAAGTCAAAATTATTTAAATTAAATGACATGTGCTCAGTAGCACCACTGTCAACAACCCATAGATCCTTTGAATCATTAATCATTGGTAACGTATTTGTCATAAAAGCATGTTTATAGCCTTTATCATCTAACTTTTTATTTCTACCTTCTTTTTCAGCAAGAACTTTACAATTTTTAATATAGTGACCTGGTTTCTTACAATAGAAACATAATGGTTTACTAACCTTGTTTTTCGAAATACAATTGGAAGCATAATGGCCTACCTTACCACACATTTTACACTTCACTTTGGTAACAAACGCACACACAGAAGCTTCACCTTTTTTCGAAACTAGACGTTCTTCTTCAATTAGAAGGCGGGATGTCAATTCGCTGAGCGTCTGCGTAGAGCTTGACTCCCAAGCTGACTGAAAGTATTTATACTCCTCTGGCAGAGACATAATAATTTTGGTTATGAGCATTTTCTCTGAAATTTCCTCCCCCAGATTCTTCATTTTAGTGGCTAAATCCTCTAGGTTTGATAGGTGACTAGATATTTCCTCATTTTTATACTTGTATGCAAAAAACTTTTGTTGTAATACATGCAAACTAACCTCTGAAGTCCGGTCATAGACTGTCAGTAGCTTTTTCCACATTTCATTCGCAGATTTACAAGACAGTAGATGGCAAAGTGGCTTTTCTTCCATCCTAGAAGTAATGATTTCCTGGGCTTGGCGATCTTTAGTATTCCAGTCCTTCTTAGTTTTAGCACTTTCCGCCGAAGGAAAGTAGCTATTGAGGTTGGACTCATGACGGAATTTTTGAAAAATTTCTTCAAATCTTTATCAATCCTACCTAGTAGACACCGAAAATGACCCCCGTTAAAATTTATATATATCTATATATATATATATATATATATGCATATATATATATATATATATATATATATATATATATATATATATATATATATATATATATATATATATGTCTGTTAACACGATAGCGGCCAGAGTTTTTGGTTTTTTGTAACGAAACTTGGTATATAGCATTCAATTAGCAAACGATTGAACGAGTTCGTTAACCACCAAAGTCGGTTCACCGGAAGGGGGGGTTTACCCCGAACCCAAAACACTAATTTGACTATGTCAGCCGTAATATTTGTTATATTTCGACGAAACTTGGTATTCGTAGTGGTAATATAGAGAGAAAAGTGAGATATAAAAATGAACTAAATCGGGTCATTAGAAGGGGGGGTTTACTCCGGACCCATAATACCAATTCGCCACTACCAGCCGTGATTTTTGGTATATTTCGACAAAACTCGGTATTCGTAGTGGTAATCTACAGGTAAATATGTGTTGTAAAAATAAACTAAATCAGTTCATTAGAAGGGGGGATTTACTCCGGACCCAAATTCCTAATATACTCATACCGGTCGTAATTTCTGCTGTATTGTAACGAAACACGGTATATGTCGTGGGTAACCCATGAGAAAGAAGTGTGGTAAAAATGGCCTGAATCGGTCAATCGGAAAGCGGGGGTTTAATTTGTAATATATTTCAATAGAAAAGCCCGCCAGACGTAGGTTCACAAAGCCGCCGCAAAGAGCGCTTTCTATCACTAGAGTGACTGTATCCTGTTCCTGCGTTAGATCATAATACGATAATATGAGGTTTTTTGTATTTATTACGTAGTGTAGTAGGTACCATGTGTAAACATAACTCTGGAAGCAAATTAATAATTGATCAGTTACTCATTACAAATTTAAAAGAGAGCTATTCATGTTTTTATTTTATTTATGTAGGATATTTTAAGCAAATTGTTCTGGAAAGCAGTCTACACTACCCAAATTCTGAGGAAAGTTCTTAGTTATGCAGCTCCTGCGTGACGGACTTTTTTTCATCAGAGTCGGCCGGTGGCTTAATGTCATCAGTGCACACATCATAGCAATTTTGTTCTTTAAGACAATGACTAATCTGAACTTCCAAACTTCCCAGTTTTCTGATCCACTTAACAGGATTTGGTGATGTGAATCCATATTCCAACGAACGAACGAACGAACCACGTGCAACTGTTCGAAAACTAACCTGACGGTTGAACTTATTCCGGAGAAACTAAAATAACGAAAGTTCATAAAGATTGAACACACAACCGAGTACCGCTGGGCCCATAACCTGTTAAAAAAGGTAAGTATTTATAGGAATAAGCACTTTATTATGCAGATGAATACAGATCACGTATAGTTCAGGACACTGCACTAGTAGGGAGCTTACAGGTAAGAAAAAAAGGTGGGGAGCGCCTGACCACACCTAGCAATATAGTATCGATACACACAGAAATATAAATCATATTTACATTCAACACTCTACTTTATTTGTGTACTCAAATATGTAAGAATATTGGACTAACAGTGAGTTGTTGTTATTGTGATGGATAAGCAAAAGTGAGGTAAATATAATTTCATACCATTGTGAATAGCATTGAATACAATAAATGTATTTTATAATAAATATTGCATATTATTGATCACCAATAAATCATGAACAATCTGAAAATTGAAAAAAAAAAAAAAACTTTATTTTCACATATTACATGCACCATTATTTTTTTTTTTAGTTTTGAATCGTTTCTGATCACAAATTTTAATTATTGCTTACATTATTTGCAAATTATAACTGATGTAAATATAATTTCATACCATTGTGAACAGATTTGAATACAATAAATTTATTTTGGTGCTAATGACCTCAGCAGTAGATGCACCAAAAAAAAAAAAAAAAAAAAAAAAATTATTTTATAACAAATATTGCATATTATTGAACACCAACAAATCATGAACAACTTGAAAATTGAGAAAATATTTCAAAATTTCATTGAATCTCTATTTCACATATTACATGCACCATTTCAATTTACTTATTAAGGTTGTAATTAAATTATATAAATATACTTTATCAAAAGGCACCGTAATATTTATGAAAGGAGTCATATGAATCAAATATGAAGTAGTACACTCATTTAAATTAATACAGCCATTCCTAATTAGTGTGTTTGTGCAAGTGCAAACAACTTAATAGATTGGTTGGTCTTCTCCAAAATACCACAGGTATTTAGGTAATGGATGTGCATTCACAATTGCTTCACCTTCAACTATGCACCTGAAACTACTTAAAGCGGCCCCTACACGGTCAGTAATAATGACATTATCAGTAATGGCATTACTATTCAACTCTCGTCATTCCATATCATCATTACAATGTACACCTTACACCGTCATTCCACGGATCATTTTTAATGTCATTAATTTTCTTCAGTATGCATTGTGATCTCCGTGACAGAAGCGTTTTGTTAATAATGGATCCTCCCAAAGTCGCCTGTGTAGCTATAATTGCGACACTAACCACCAAAGAACATGTGAAACGTTCGTAAAGGCCTTAATATGACACATATACTTCCAATCGGGGCGTTTCCAAGTGTTCTGGGACCGAGGTTATGTGCAAAAAAGTTTACATTTTATTTTTATTTATTTATATTACTTAGAATGTACTTATATTAGACTTAATGCGGATTCGTTACTTTGATATATATATATATATATATATATATATATATATATATATATATATATATATATATATATTAATATTAATATTACTTTTATAACTATAATGTTACCAAGGTAGAGTCATACATTTCCATTTCAATTCATCTTATTTTTTGCCCTTTCTACTCAATCTAGTTTAACATTTACATCTGTTTCACCTAGTTACAGCTCGAGATAGACTGAGTAATGACGGATTAATGATGTAGCGCTCCCTACACCATCATTACTAATGACAGTATCCCCTCCACTTTCAGTAATGATGAAGCCGAGATCAGAAAATCCGGATTCACATCATTACTGTTCGTCATTCCAACTTTGTCCACCTTACACTATCATTATTACTGTCATTTTTATAAGGTAATGTCATTATTACTGACCGTGTAGGGGCCGCTTAAGGCTTCTAGATAGCCAAAGAAGTTCCTTTGTACATACTTTTGTTCGTCAATATCTATACCTTCTGAATTTCTAGAAGTGAATTTCAGAAATTAAATCAAATTCGGGTAAAATGGGTTGCAAGCTGTTTATAGTCACACAAGAAGGTTGCATAAATGTGAATTATTTCACTACCTCTTACATATATTAAAAATAATTACTTTGTGAAAGGGAAAGGTTCATGTTGTCTTTAAAAAGACAAATTTGTCATAAAACTGTTGGGAAATTATTAAATAGCAAAAAAAAAAAAAAAAAAACAAAACACGAACAACACATGTCATAACTTTACAACTGTCATAGCTTTACATTTGTAAACAATACACGTTCCCTCCCCCCCCCCGTTAACATATATTGTTTAAAAATAATTACTTTGTGAAAGGGAAAGGTTCATGTTGTCTTTAAAAAGACAAATTTGCCATAAAACAGTTGGAAAATTATTAAATAGCAAGAAAAACACGAACAACACTAGAGGTTTACATTTGTAAACAATGCACGTCTCCCTTTGTCGCTAGTTCCGAAATTTTCCGCATGGCGGCGTATCGCTTAATGTTAATTCCCAATATTGGGTCATATTCAGAAGAATTAATATATATATATATATATATATATATATATATATATATATATATATATATATTACATAATTTACAATTCATTCATAGTTTTTAATGAAAGTGAAATAAAACATTTCTTTACTTTATTATTATTTCTTTAGTATGCTTTTTTTTTTGTCAGACAAATTAATGTTTTATGTTTATTATGATATAAATATTATGTTTATAAGAAGAGCAAGTCACATTAATTGCGGTGTAAAATTTGTTGCTCGCTAAATCTAAGTATTATAAAAGTCCTTCCTGAAATTCCCAAATAGCCTAAATTAATTGTTCCACGTAGCTTCAAGAAATATGTTTTAAATTTGCTTTTCTTCTTAGATGCCCAAATTTCCTATGAGAGAAGGACTATCCATAAATAAGAGCTCGTGAACCTTAAAATTTGAAAGGGAATCTTTAATAGAAAGGAAAAAGTCAATAACAAAATGAGAAAGTGTTTTTGAAAAAATGGTTTTAAAACTTTCCTTTTGGTATAAATAACATAAATCCTGTATCGCTTCTGTTGATTTAATAAATGGGAGAAATAAAATAAGTCGTCATATGGAACACCTCATATATTAGGAGCACTCACAACACAACTCACTGGGGAAGGACTGAAGGACTGGACATGTTCAGTACAATGAGGTCCAATGCCCAACAGGATGCAAGGAGGAATGAACATTGAATATCAACACTCCCCCTCAATGGTACATTCCTCAAGATAATACAACACTTAAAATTTAAATAAACAAAGATCACCCAGAAAACCTGGCTTAGTAAATACATCTGCCAATTGTCTCTGTCTCTGTATATATTTAACACATATATTATTATTTTCTACTTGATGTTTGACATAATTATATTTTACATCCAAATGTTTTACCCTCTTTTGCTCTGGGATATTAACAATTTTAATTGTTCTTTGATTGTCTTCAAAAATTGTGATACATCCTGAATTAATTCCTAAATCAAACATAATTTTTTTAAAAACATGGCTTTCTCAGAGGCTTGACATAAAGAAATTAATTCTGCTTCAGCAGTGCTGAGTGCCATAACACTTTGCTTCTTTGATCTCCAAACTACTGTGTTATTAAATACTTTAAAAATAAATCCAGAAGTTGATTTTCTGTCTGAATCTCTAGCAAAATCTGAATCAGCATAACCAACCAATACATTATAATTTACTGACTTACAATACTTCAATTTTAAATGTTGAGTTCCCTTTACATATCTAAGCACTCTTTTTAAAGCTAACCACAGATTATCAGATGGTTTATCTTGGAATCTACTTAAGTAAGACATAGCAAAAGCTAAGTCTGGTCTAGAACCAATAGTAGCATATATTAGTGACCCTATACATCAGCTACCCAATTTTTCTTTATCAGGGTCGATAACAAAATCTTCACTTATTCTAAAATTGCTATCCATAGGTGTTTCAACCGATTTACATTCTGACATATTAAATTTTCTCAAAATTCCATTTAAATAATTACCTTGATCTATGTACAAACTTTACTTTTTCAATGTCCTTTACTTTTTCAATTCTTATTCCTAAATATTTTAATTTATTTGAACCCAGATCCTTCATTTTAAAATTTGAACTAAAAAAATTCTTTACCTTATCAATTTTAGCTAAATCGTTACAAATAATTAACAGATCATCAACATATAGTAATACATATAGATCATCCTGAATATATATTTTTTTTTTATTCAATACTAGCTGACCCGGCGAGCTTCGTACCTCCTAAAGCGGCCCCTACACGGTCAGTAATAATGACATTATCAGTAATGTCATTACTATTCAACTCTCGTCATTCCATATCATCATTACAATGTACACCTTACACCGTCATTCCACGGATCATTTTTAATGTCATTACTTTTCTTCAGTATGCATTGTGATCTCCGTGACAGAAGCGTTTTGTTAATAATGGATCCTCGCAAAGTCGCCTGTGTAGCTATAATTGCGACACTAGCCACAAAAAAACATGTGAAACGTTCGTAAAGGCCTTAATATGACACATATCCTTCCAATCGGGGCGTTTCCAAGTGTTCTGGGACCGAGGTTATGTGCAAAAAAGCTTACATTTTATTTTTATTTGGATAACCATTTTTCGCAAGTACCTTTTGAGATAATACAATAGTCATTTATATGGTTAGAAAAAGGAGTCTTTCTTCTTTTGAAAGATTTCAATGACGTAAAAATCGGATTATCTCAAGGGGAGATATTGAATTTCAAAACGTCACATTTCTTTTTCGCTTACAAATTTTTATTCTCTTCCAGACTGGGAAAAATCATTATTTTTTGTTTTCAATATTATTCACAACGTTAGGGTTTCTTGGGGTGCTGATTTTAAATCTGCTATTATTTTTGGTATAAAAAAATGTATAATACTAGTTTGCTTGAAAACGTAAGCATATTTTTGAATATATTTGACGAAACATAAATTATAGTTTAACGGTTATATTTTCTTCTAATCTACTCTATAAGACAAATGAATTGGTAAAAGAATCACGTCAACATTATTTTCTAAAGTCGATATAAAAAATAAAGCACTTTTAACCTATTTTATATCGTCGATACAAATGCAAAGTAACGAATGTGAAAAGTTGTTGGTACCTTCTAGATGACTTTATATATATTTTATTCTATGACATATTTTAATTAGACTTAATGCGGATTCGTTACTTTGATATATATATATATATATATATATATATATATATATATATATATATATATATATATATATATATTAATATTAATATTACTTTTATAACTATAATGTTACCAAGGTAGAGTCATACATTTCAATTCATCTTATTTTTTGCCCTTTCTACTCAATCCAGTTTAACCTTTACATCTCTTTCACCTAGTTACGGCTCGAGATAGACTGAGTAATGACGCATTAATGATGTAGCGCTCCCTACACCATCATTATTAATGACAGTATCCCCTCAACTTTCAGTAAGGATGAAGTAGAGATCAGAAAATCCGGATTCACATCATTACTGTTCGTCATTCCAACTTTGTTCACCTTACAATATCATTATTACTGTCATTTTGATAAGGTAATGTCATTATTACTGACCGTGTAGGGGCCGCTTAACAGTCAATTGGGAATTAACATTAAGCGATACGCCGCCATGCGGAAAATTTCGGAACTAACGACAAAGGGAACGTGCATTGTTTACAAATGTAAAGCTATGACAGTTGTAAAGTTATGACATGTGTTGTTCGTGTTTTTTTTTTTTTTTTTTTTTTTTTTTTTGCTATTTAATAATTTCCCAACAGTTTTATGACAAATTTGTCTTTTTAAAGACAACATGAACCTTTCCCTTTCACAAAGTAATTATTTTTAATGTATGTAAGAGGTAGTGAAATAATTCACATTTATGCAACCTTCTTGTGTGTCTATAAACAGCTTGCAACCCATTTTACCCGAATTTTAGAAATTCAGAAGGTATAGATATTGACGAACAAAAGTATGTACAAAGGAACTTCATTGGCTATCTAAATGCCTTAAGTAGTTTCAGGTGCATAGTTGAAGGTGAAGCAATTGTGAATGCACATCCATTACCTAAATTCCTGTGGTATTTTGGAGAAGACCAACCATTCTATTAAGTTGTTTGCACTTTCACAAACACACTAATTAGGAATAGCTGTATTAAATTTAAATGGAAGCTGAGACTTCCGCCATATTGAAAACAGTGCGTTGTTTAGCTCCTGATTTAATTAGTTTTAAAGTGAGTTTTTTAGTGACATATTTGCATAAATCTGTTCGTATGAAGAGGTATTCTCAAGCTGCAAGCTACCTATAGAATATTATTGGACACAATAGCCTAATTAGGCATAATATATAGTGAAGTGTTAGTGAGATCAAGGTGAGCTGTTTCTGACCTCAACTAATAACGTTTTCTTTATTTTTCATAATTTTTTTGGTAGAGCTTCCCTCGTAGTAGTATGTCATTGCTAAATACTTGAATAAATCCAGATCTAGTGGTAATAATTGCTTTCAATAAGGATAACAGTAATTTATAACCTAAAGGCGGGCAACAACGTGGAGAGTTCGGGTTTCTCCGAAGATTGCCGAGTTTAGCCGTGTCCAACCGAACTTCAGCCGAGCTCAACCGAACTTCCCCCGAACCTCAAGCTCTAGAACGGAAGCTGGGATACCTGGATCAGGGCTATAGCAAAGGACTTGTACACCGAGATAAGAGTATCTCATAATTATATAACTTTAATAACCACCTTATTTGAAGATCGAGACTGCGCTGAGCCCATGTATATTTATTATTATTATTATTATTATTATTAAATTTTTTATATATATATTTTTTGTTGGCCAATTATTATTATTAAATACATGCAGGCATGGGAAAGAGAAAACCCACCATAGCGAAGCGCGCGAACAGCTCACAGGAAAATTCTCCTAAAAACTCACCACAACAAAACAAATCAGTCAATCAGCGGCCTAGCTCACAGTCATCTCTAGCCAAATCTTTACCACCGCCAGCCATAGTCAGCCAATCTAATGATCTGTTCACAGCCAACGCATCTACGCCAGGAATGTCAACCAACCAGCCTTTGCAAACACCCAAAGATCTACAAAATGAACCAATTCCTAAACCCCCAGCCATTTATGTAAGGGGAGTTACACATTTTATTAATTTTGCAAAAGAATTAGAACTTGAACTTGGACCATCCGAATTCAGTTGTCGATCAAACATGGATGTTATCACCGTCAAACCAACATCTCCAGACGCATATAGAAAAGCAATCCAATATCTGAAAAACAAAGATCTACAGTTTTACACCTACCAACTACAAGAAGAAAAGTATTTCCGTGTTGTAATCAGGCACTTACACCCAACCACGCCAGAAGAAGATATATTACAAGCCCTGGAAGAGATTGGTTTCAAAGCAAGAAATGCCAGAGATGTCTTGCACCCACAGACAAAAGCTCCGTTGCCCTTGTTTTTCGTGGACTTAGAGCCAGCCTCAAACTGTAAAGACATATTCAAACTTACAAGACTCCTCTATACGAGTGTTGTAGTAGAAGAGCCACACAGAAAAGAAGGGCTTATACAGTGCCAAAGATGTCAGGGCTTCAATCACACAAAGAACTTTTGTACTTTGAATCCCGCATGCGTAAAATGTGCCGGTCCTCATCTCACAGCTGACTGTACAAAAAAATCCAGACAAGAGAAGGCCAAATGTGTACATTGTCAAGGAGACCATCCGGCTAACTACAGGGGCTGTCAAACGTATCAAGAGCTTCTCCGGAGACGACATCAGCTCTATAAACATCCTACCACGACAGATAGCTCTACCAGAACTGAAGAACAGCGCATATCAAGAAATCCCTCTCAGCCAAGTTCTGCGTCACAGCAGATTCCACTTCAACCAGTAGCAAAGGTTTCCAGCGTTCCACCACCAACCAGAACCAGCCAACAATCAGAAACTACTCAACAGCCCGAAACACCAGACGGTCCAGCTGCTACAGGTCTTTCTTTACATACTTATGCTTCAGCTACCAAACCTTCATCCTCATCTCCTGATATTTCATCTTCTTCTCATTCCTCATCCCTAGACGAATTGCAATCTTTACCTTCCTCCCTTAATCTATTCCTCGTTGAAATAAGATCACTCCTAATGCCCTTGATTCTTCTACTAGAAAAACTCACTCACCTCCCCCTCCATTCTGCCCAAATATGACTCATCCCCAATTTAGGCCACTCACTGTCCTCCTGTGGAACTCAAACGGATTACTTAACCACACCGACGAACTGACTATGTTACTTAAAAACAACAACATTGACGTAGCTTTACTAACCGAAACACACTTAACTCCACGTAACACTTTTTTCATTTCTGGATACAAAACATACAGGACCGATCACCCTGACGGGACTGCCCACGGTGGATCTGCAATAATTATTCGTGGAACACTTTCTCATTTCCCATTTCCAAACCAATTTCCCACTGATCCTTTCCAAAGTACAACTATCTCTCTCCAATCTTCCAAATTCCCCATCACAATTTCAGCCGTATACTGCCCTCCTAATAAATCTGTTTCCTCTACCACTTTCCACTCATTCTTCTAATTCCTTGGTCCTCGTTTTCTTTCCGGTGGCGATTTCAATTCCAAACACCCTGCGTTTGGTTGTAGAACAGCAAACCCTCGAGGAAGAGCTCTTCTCCAAACCCTTTCCTTCATTCCATCCAAAGTCATTGCTCCTTCATCCCCTACTTACTGGCCAACATCCCGTTCTAAACTTCCCGATATTATCGACTTCTTTATAACTTCCAATATCTCACAAATCCCTTGCGATGTCCAAACAATAGATGACCTACCCTCTGACCACAGCCCTGTTATACTTTCTCTCAATTCTAATGTTGACCTTTATTCTATCCCTTCCTATCCTACGCTCACTCCTGGACCAGTTGACTGGAAATCCTTCCAAGACACCCTAGAAGAAACCCTCGACCTTAACATTCCTCTAAAAACAAACACTGAAATAGACGACGCAGTCCATAACTTCACACTTACAATTCAGCAGAGCTTACATAGGGCCACTCTCTACAAAACACCACGACGACCTAAAACGAACGATTACTTACCTACAAACATACAAAACTTACTGAATGAGAAGAGAAGAGCAAGAAGGATATGGCAAAACACGAGGTATCCATCAGACAAAACTCGACTAAACCAACTTACAAGGGAATTAAAAACTGAACTTAGGAAACACAGAAACGACCAATTTGAATCCTACACAAAAGAACTTACTACATCTGACAAAACACTTTGGCCTCTCCTATAAATCCCCTTCGTCGAGAAGATGGTTCCTGGGCCAAAACTGACGAAGAAATATCCCATACCTTTGGCCTACACCTCACCAAAGTCTTTACTCCTCACCATGATATCAATGATCCTGACCATACTCTCCTTGTCTCTAGTCAACTGGACACTCCTCTTCAACTATCACTCCCACCAAAAGCCTTTAATCCTAAAGAAATCCTGTATGCTATCCAACATCTTCCTCCAAAAAAAGCCCCTGGATATGACCTTATCACTCCCAAAATCCTTAAGAAACTCCCGAAAAAAGCCATTCTCTTCCTAACTTATATATATAATGCTGTATTAAGAACGACATATTTCCCCATCCTCTGGAAATTTTCAGTTATTCGGATGATCCCAAAGCCTGGTAAACCTATTCACCAACCTTCGTCATATCGCCCTATATCACTCCTTCCAATAATGGGCAAAATCCTTGAAAAACTCCTTCTCAAACGCCTTTATCCACTCCTGGATCCCATTATCCCATCTTCCCAGTTTGGTTTTCGCTACTCCCACTCCACTATTCACCAATGCCACCGTATCGTCGACAGCATATCCTCATCCTTCGAGAATAAGCAGTATTGCTCTGGCGTTTTCCTTGACGTAGCTCAGGCTTTCGATCGAGTGTGGCACCAGGGCTTGCTGTTCAAACTCAAAGAAACCCTACCTTCAACATATTACCTACTAATAAAATCCTATCTCTCTGACCGTTTTTTCCAGACATCCTATTGTACCTCATTATCTCCAATCTTCCCCCAACGTGCCGGTGTCCCACAAGGTGGAATTCTCAGTCCCGTTTTGTTCCTGGCTTATACGGCTGACATCCCTTCCCATCCCCAAACTTCCATCCACATGTTTGCTGACGACACCGCTATTCTCACTGTTAACCAAAACCCAATTCTTGCTTCCAATTCCCTTCAAGAACACCTGTACCTACTTCAACCATGGCTAACTAAATGGAAAATTAAAGTAAATGCAGAAAAATCTAGCCATGCAACATTCACACTTCGTAAATCAAGCTGCCCACCAATAACCCTCCAAAACATTCAAATTCCACAGAAATCGCAAGTAAGATACTTAGGACTGATATTAGACAAACGTTTAACTTGGAAGCCACACATAACACAGAAAAGACAGGAACTAAACAGACGCTTTAGACTTTTATCACGCTTACTGGACAATCGCTCGAAACTTTCATTGACTAACAAACGACTTATATACAATACCATACTCTGACCAATATGGACTTATGGACTTGAACTATGGGGTTCCACTAAACCTTCCAATTCCTACAGAATACAAACAATGCAATCCAAAATCCTTCGAAAAATATCCAATGCTCCTTACTATGTCTCGAACCAAACTCTCCATAATGACTTCAATATCCCCTTTATCCAATCCCTGGCCAAATCAGTCTATCAGAAGTTTCATTCCAATCTCCCCGGCCATCCAAATCCTTTGATAAACTCTCTATCCTCCTACCATAATCCACAAAATCCTCATAGAAGGCTGAAGCGGCGGTGGCCTACAGACAATTTGTTTTAACATGCTATCTGTAATGCTCAAAATTTATTGTGGGTTTTGTAATTGTACATATTCCCACATCACGCCTTACATCGTTAATTTCCAATACCAACAAAATTACTGGAAATATGTTTACATATTGTTGTAATTATCAATAAAGGTTTAAAAAAAAAAAAAAAAAAAAAAAAAATTTAAATGAGTGTACTACTTCATATTTGATACATATGACTCCTTTCATAAATATTACGGTGCCTTTTGATAAAGTATATTTATATAATTTAATTACAACCTTAATAAGTGAATGAAATGGTGCATGTAATATGTGAAATAGGGATTCAAAGAAATTTTGAAATATTTTCTCAATTTTTAAGTTGTTCATGATTTGTTGGTGTTCAATAATATACAATATTTATTATAAAATAAATGTATTGTATTCGAATCTTTTCACAATGGTATGGAATTATATTTACATCAGTTATAATTTGCAAATAATGTAAGCAATAATTAAAATTTGTGATCAGAAACGATTCAAAACTAAAAAAAATAATGGCGCATGTAATAAGTGAAAATAAAGATTTTGAAGTATTTTTTTTCAAATTGTTCATGATTTATTGGTGATCAATAATATGCAATATTTATTATAAAATACATTTATTGTATTCAAAGCTATTCACAATGGTATGAAATACTATTTACCTCATTTTTGCTTATCCATCACAATAACAACAACTCACAATAACTCACTGTTAGTCCAATATTCTTACATATTTGAGTACACAAATAAAATAGAGCTTCCAAAAACCCTGTTTCTTGATGAAAACACTAATATTAACGTGAAATAGAACCACAACAACTGCGAAAACACTTGTTATCAGCAATCACTATGTACAAATGTAATAGGTTTCCCTTTGTATACCGCCATTTTGACAACGACAGTGGCGCCGCCATCGGTAATGTTTATTCCCAATTCTTTAATTTTTTTTAATACTTATTCTGCTATTTGGGACACCCAGACAGCTAGTAAGATAAAAAAAAAAACTTAATAAGTCGGCAATTAAATCATGTCAAAAAATAAAAATTATAAAACACTAAAATTCTTTTAATAGTCACTAAAAAATCACAATCAAAATTAAAATATCAGATTTCTTATTATGATACCTACTTATTTTTTTTTTATTTATTTATTTTTTTTTTTTATCTTTTTTTAATTTAAGTAGAGTTTTTATTATTCTTTATTTTAAATTAATCCCACAGAGGCTCTATTGGGCTAAGTTCAGGGGACAGTGGAGGTGTTTTGAGTTGCTGTAGAGCATTGTAGAGCAACCAATCCTGAACTCTTCATGCAGCATGTTTGTAATCGTTATTCTGTTGGATAATAAATGCTCATTGGAGATTAAACTTTGCTGCAAATTTGCTTTTAAAATTTCTGTACAAACGTGCTAATCTATTACTCCATCTAGCCATTGTACTTTCCCAGCTCCTGAAGCACCATGCACCCCCACATCAAGACACCTCCACCTCCATACTGCTGTCCCAATTAGGTTCCTTCTCAAGAGGTCTTTTTTTTAATTATTATTTTCTTCAGCTTCTTCCTTTTCCATCCGACCCACAAATGTTACACTTACTTTCATCTGTAAATAAAACACGTTCCCAGAACAATAATGGTTTATGGAAGTGCTGTTTAGCAAATTGAAGTCTCAGTGCCCGGTGAAATGGCTAGCACCTAGGCGTATGTCGATTATAGCCTGCTTTATTCAGAACCCTCCTTATAGTCTGTGAAAACACCTTTATATTATAATCAGCCTGTGCGATACCTGCTAAATTTGAAGAACTGGTGTGTAATTATTTGCGTACACTTATTACAATTGCCCACGGTCTATAGATACCGGCGGCCAGTTCGGTCTCTATTTTCAACAGAATCCACTTCTTCGTGCCTTATTAGGCCGAACCTCACCGTAGTCAACCTTTATTGACGAGTTGTCCCATTTTTTTTGTACGTCTTCCTAAATTTATGATTTGTTCAAAGATAATAGTTGGAAATTCCATTTTAAAAAAAAAATCAATAACTGGTTTGTCACAGAATTAGCACCGAGTTGTCTAGATTGGCTAGGGAATAAGGGGTAGAATGCAGTCTGTATAAATTCCATTATTTTTGATAATTTCCCTATGTGCAGAGACTTTTGGCTTTTAAATAATTTGACTTTTTAGGTATTTCTCTAAATAAATTAAAAATTAAATAAATTATATTATATCTTATTTTTGTTTATTAAAGTACATTAAATTGTGTAACAAAAAGTGTGAATTTTATTTCCAATATCTTGTGGAATACCTCTATTTTGCAAAAAGGAAAAACTTGCATACGGGTGTGCAGAGACTTTTGTTACTAAGTGTATGGCCGAGTACGGCGATGAAATTTATCGGAAATCAACTTTAAAACAAGTACTTTTTGGTAAAACCATGCGGAGAGGGTAGCTAAGTACTTCTTTTTTTCGACACCTAATAAACTAAGGATAATTGAGTTTTATTACAGATATCTTCCCAACATAAATTCACCAAGTCCATGATAAATTTTGGCAAAAAAGGAAATTCGTTTAAAAGCTACTTATACACATGAGACTTCCTGGTTAATACAAATTTATTAGGAATTAAATAAGTGTTATAAAATATTGTTTTACTTTTTACTAAAAACTAAGGATATTTACTCGGTTGGAAAACGGTCATCAAAAAGGTGTTTTGTGATCAGAACTATTAATAAAATGGAAAAGCAATATTAGAGCAAATAGGTATTAAAAAAAATGCTAGTTCAAACGCGATTGAACACACTCGGTTTTGGTTTCATCCCCTCTCAGCATACTGTGCGATGTGTCAATTAAAATGTCTTTATTTTGAGAAATAATTGCCTGTTATGTATTGGCTATGTCTAACCTCTGTGGAGGTATAGTTTGTTTACCGACAATGTTAGCTCTGCACGTCCTGTAATCTCTGTTTTGAGTCCATGTACTATTGTACAATATGTTATGTCTATTTCATAATTCAGTGTCTTATTGAGTTCTAATACAATGTCTTGTATTGCTCTCGATTCTTATCGGGAACATTTCATTGCCAATATAGGATAAAATGGATGCCCAGATAAGGTGGTGAATGTAACCTAAAACGCTGCCATCTCTAAATGTGCTTAGAAATTTTGGAAACTATGTCTTTGATTATTTATACGATTTTTATAAAGATATTATTATAAGCTTTTCTATCATAGAGACTTATAATCATTTCTAGATATAATTCGGAAATCCTTGGGTCTTTATTACTTACTCCGATAGTCTTGTTCGTCACTAAGAGATATTATAGAATTTAAGCGAAAAAATTAAATAAAAATGATTCTAATAAATAGAAATTAGCGGTGTTTTTAGTATCTATAAATACATCTTAGGAAGATGATTCTGTGCTTTTGTATAAAATAAATAAATATGAGTAACACCTTTAAGTACTCCATACCCTTAATTTAAATCAATTATACTTAGGTTCTGGAGCTGGACAAAAACACAAATCCTTTAGTAGAAAAGAATTCGTATATTCAACTGTTCTGTTTTATTTTTCATGTCTAATATGGTTCTTGAAGTCAGATTTGCAATTTGATAATATAGTAATATCATTTTTATTATAATCACATTGTTTTTCCAATACATACTGTACATTTTTTTGTATCAATTGTTATTACCATTTATTACAATTAGTTGTGGAAGGTGTCTCCATTTAGTTTAGAAGAATTTATATATCTTTGTTTATTTTGTATATATCTTTGGTAGCTATGGAAAGTTCTTAGCGCCCAAAACATTTCTTAGAACATTGCTGTACATGGTTTTTGATTTTTGTTTGCAGGCATTTTTGACCACAAATGTGTATTAGTAAATGTTTATATTGGTATTGACTTCTTTCAGAACTATTGCCTACTTTCTTTGCTCCTGATTTAATATTAAAAAGGTATACAATTTTTATTTTATAAAGAAACTATTAATACTCTATGAGTAATTGTTTTTATGTGTTTCCCCATTTTCTACCCCCTATGCTCTGTATAAAGTGTAATTTTTATTAATTTAAGTGTACAATGATTAGTTTGTTTTCCCAACTTCTTTGTTCAACAGTTAGGCAGATTTTTTTTATCTATTTCTTGTTTATCTGTTGTATGGCTCTAATCTATTAAAAATTCTTAATTTATTTTAAAAAGGAATTCTAGAAAATATTTTATTATTTAAATTTAGTTTTATTGCCGTATGTAATAGTTATCATTTATTAGTTGTAGGCCGTGATATTAAAGCTAGTTATAATAATATTAGTACATGTGTTACAGGTTCTAAGACAGGAATCTGGACAGAAACGATTATAACAGTTTCATAATTGAAAAATAATGGATTCCCGACAAGTATGCATTTTCTTTATTTTGTTATTTTTTTTTTTTACGGCGCTTTGACAACTAGGCCATTAGCGCCGCATTTTCTTTATTAATAACAATTTTGTTTTAAAGCACTGTCTATGCCTTGAAAGGTGATGGTATAAATAAAAGTTCTTCTCTTTTCCTTTTACAGGGATTATTAAAAGTTCTGTGCTTAATGTCGGAACATCCAATTTTTTCTCAAGCATTAATCTTATCAGAACATTTTACACATTGCTTGTGAGAAGTAAATCAGTGTGTTCACGTCCAATTGTATCCTCTCTTGTCAACAGAATACATTAGAAAAAAATTAACTTAAATTTTTATTGCATTGAGGCTTCATATCCTTATGAAAAATATTGACATTCCCATAAATATTCTTGCCCCAAAAGTATTTGAGCAAAAAAAAAATCCCGTTTACATTTAACTAGGTTATTGTAAGCAAACCTTGTAAGGTAATGTAAATATAAAAAATAAATAATCGCCCTAAATGTAACCTAAGGTAAAAATTCTAGCACATAGGTTTTGGCCAATGGGCTTTTTTCCTATCAGTCCTTCTTGTCAGTAGGTCATGAACATAATAATTATAAAAAATACCTTGTGTATTGTATAATTAGCAAATATATATATATATATATATATATATATATATATATATATATATATATAAAAACTAGGCTTTGACTCATTGTAATGTCGAATATCTTGAAAACCGAAGGACTTTTACAAATCATAAAACATATTTTTCTGAACAGCCACAACGTCCTATATATATATATATATATATATATATATATATATATATATATATATATATATATAGGTAGTTGGTAACAGCTTATTCAGTCTTCAATTATTTTGTATTTTATATTACATTGTTGTGGAAACGTTTCGGCTATAAGCCATTTTTAATCCAATTATCTGTATGATTTTGCATTATTTTTTTATAAATTATAATCTTCAGATTATGTGCTTGTAAATTTGATATTATTTAGTTTGAGGAAGAAATTTCATTTTTTTAAATTGTATGGTTCGTGTCTCTATTATAACATGGATGATATTATTATTACCTCAATTATTACATATTATTTTATATAATTGAGTCTACTTCTGTAAAGGAGGGCTAGATGTGCAAGACTGCACATCTTAGTTTTCAACTTAGGATCTACACACACACACACACACATATATATATATATATATATATATATATATATATATATATATATTATATTATTATATATATTAAACCAGTCAATTTTAATGAAATTTGATACAAAACTACTTTTTACTAAACAAAAGATCGAGTTCATTTACTGCTTAAAGGCTACTTTCGAGTAAAGTCAGGGCAAGTAAACGCCCTGCACAGGATATGCATGAGTATACATGAATATGGAAATCCTCCCTCCCAGCCTACACCCGAGTATATTCGGGTGTGACATTATCTGTCACCCCTGCCTTTCATATTGCCTTCGGAGTTTATTTCCTGCTTTCTATGAGTGGACAGTATTATTTCTGTGTTACCTTTCTCAGCACAATATGTCATAGGCATTCACTTCTTCCACACTTCACTGGTAATAAAGCTTTTGTCTTTCACTGTAAAAAAAAACCTTTCTTTTTATACCTGTGCCACACAGATAGATAGGCCTAAAGAATGTTAATAGAATTTTGTCACTTTTTTGGAAAATTTTATACTTTTGGGGAACTAAGCTACAAAATTTCATTTATTCCTTTTCTCTCATTTTTTTTTTTTTTTTTTTTTTTTTTTTTTTTTTTTTTTTTTTTTTATCAGAGCTTCTAGATGGGTTTTGTTTTTGAAATCTATAAACTCATTGATCAACTCTGCTTATTTACAATTTAAAACTGCAGCCAGCTCTGTGATTGTTCTTTTCAAATGCCATAGATTTTCCTTGGAGTAAGAAATATTTTTTTATTTTTCTTAAATCATGGAACCTTTTTCTTAAATTTGTTCATCAGTGCATTAGTATAATTTAAAATTGTAGAGCAGTTTTATTCGAGAACAGTTGTATACCCGAATTCTTTTCTACTAAAGGATTTGTGTGTTTTTGTTCAGCTCCAGGAGAACCTAAGTACAATTGATTTAAATTAAGGGCATGGAGTACTTAACGGTGTTACTCATATTTATTTATTTTTGACAAAAGCACAGACTCATCTTCCTAAGGTGTATTTATAGATACTATAAACTTTGTTTATTTCTATTTATAAGAATAATTTTTATTTGATTTTTTCGCTTAAATACTATAATATGTCTTAGTGAGGAACAAGAACATCGGAGTAAGTAATAAAGACCTATTTTCGAATTATATCTAGAAATTATTGTAAGTCTCTATGATAGAAAAGCTTATAATAACTATCTTTCTAAAAATCATATAAATGATCAAAAACATAGTTTACAAAATTTCTAAGCACATTTAGAGATGGCAACGTTTTAGGTTGCATTCACCACTTCATCTGGGCATCCATTTTATCCTATATTGCCAATGAAATGTTCCCGATAAGGATCAAGAGCAATATAAGACATTGTATTGGAACTTAATAAGACACTGTATTATGAAATAGACATAACATATTGTACAATAGTACATGGACTCAAAACAGAGATTACAGGACGTGCAGAGCTAACATTGTCGGTAAACAAATGATACCTCCACAGAGGTTAGACATAGCCAATACATAACAGGCAATCGTTTCACAAAATAAAGACATTTTAATTGACCCATCGCACAGGGATGTTGAGAGGGGATGAAACCAAAACCGAGTGTGTTCAATCGCGTTTGAACTAGCATTGTTTTTAAAATACCTAATTAGTCGTAGAACACTGATCTAATATTGCTTTTCCATTTTATTAATAGTTCTGATCACAAATTACCTTTTTGATGACCATTTTCCAACCGAGTAAATATCCCTTAGTTTTTAGTAAAAATTAAAACAATATTTTATACCACTTTTTTACTTCATGATAAATTGGTATTGCCCAGGAAGTCTCGTGTGTATATATAGCTTGTAAACAAATTTGGACCATGGACTTGGTGCATTTGGGTTGGGAAGATATCTGTAATAAAACTCAATTTTCCTTAGTTTATTGGGTGTAAAAAAAAAAGAAGTAGTTAGCTATCCTCTCCGCATTGTTTTACCAAAAAGTACATGTTTTAAAGTTGATTTCCAATAAATTTTATCGCCTTACTCGGCCATACACTTAGTAAGAAAAGTCTCTGCACACCCGTAGGCAAGTTTTTCCATTTTGCAAAAAAAGAGGCATTTCACAAGATATTGGAAACTAGCTGAATACCCGTGCTTCACCATGGCCGATAAGTCCTTTTTTATATTATGTTAAATAAGGTATGATCAAAATTAACGCTACTACATAATTTTGTACAGCTTATTATTGCACGGACTTTAAAGTTACCCAGGAAACACCATAAGTAGGTAACCGTGCTTGTTTGCATTGGGGAGTAAAAAAAGAAAAATACAACAACCACTTAAAAAATTAGGTAAACAGAGACAAATATACGTTGAAAAGAATAAAACTAACAACTTTGAAGTTTTAAGCAATATTATATACAAATCTCTTCCGGGCAATGATTGTCACGTAGTTTTTTTTGCCCTAAAACACGAATAAACAAACTTCTCTTCGATTGACATCGCCCCACCGAACAGTACAACAGAATCTTTTTTGCAGAAAATTTAGTAACCTCTCGAATAGCCGACTTCCACTTACTACGATTTTCCAACCGCTTTCGAGATATTTTAGAAAATATACTGAGATCCGAAAACTTTGTATCACCATTAATACAATCTTTTTTTTTCCACATACTTCTTACCTCCAGACGATACCAAAGTTTAAATATCATAGATTAGATGAATGTCAACTACCTGGTACAATTTTCAAGTGAACCAATCATCTTTTATGAATACCTAAACAGAAAATTAGTTTGGAAAAGTATTTATAGCAATAGTTCTTGTAAACGGTTACAGAAATCGCTTTAAAAATGGATTAAAAATAATTTTTCTACATTAAGGAACCTATATAAAGAGTATTTGTAAGCATAATATGCTTATATAATAATATGCGTAGTCTATATTATAGACTCGAAAATGTCGCTTCCCTATAGGCTGGACACCAGGGAAGTGTAGACTACTACTCCTGAAAAGGAAGGCCTTCATCAACATTTGTTGTTGTTGATCACACAATGGTTTTATTTCCTATTATTTTATTACTTAATTGTTCAATTTGTAAAATTATTCCAATAACTGTAAATAATTGTAAATATTTGTTGATGAAATAAAAGGCTAATTCATTCATTCATTCAGACTCGAAAATGTAAGCGTTCCGATTTTTCGTGCCAATTTTGCTCCAAAAACCACGTTCCAATAAACGGATTCAGCTGGTTAATGAACTTGACCTTTCAAATGAGAAAATAGATTTTTGTACCAAATGTCATCAGGATCAGACCATTTTCTAGCCAATGAGGAATTTGTTAATAATTCAAACCCCCCTAAAAGTACTTAAACATTTCATTATCAAAAAAACCGTTCTCAGCAAGTGTTTACATTATAATTTACATTAGTTCCGTACAAAATTACAAATTTTTGCCCCAAGTGCTGCGGGATGTTATTACCTCGGATGGACCATCACCAGGGCGTAAGCTCTATTAGGGACAAAATCACAGTTTATTTCTAGTAATTCAAGAACTGCCATCATAGTTGAAATTAACCTCAATTAAAAATAATACTATTAAATGGATACAATACGGTAACAGCTGTTCTTTATCGTCCTAGCAACGCATGCTGCCTAGGCCAGCTAGTTCTAGCCAACTCAAACTTTAAACAATGTGGAAAAATACTATACCTAGGCGTCTCTCAGACGTATATTACCAGTTGAGACTTAAGCAATTTTCAATTCTCAGTTAGACAAATTTGTGCTTAACAGTTGAAACTGAGGATTTAGTTCTTCAGTTTTTAATTGTTAGACTTTTTTTGTTGTTGTATTTAAATGTTGTAGTTAAATGAATATTTTAGTAAAACAAGGTAAGTAAATGTGAAACGTGTTTGTAATAGTGTTTTCCTTAAGAATCAGGAGGTGGAGTGAGTAATTTCCACTTAGAGTTCGAACTGTCAGTTTTCTGTGTATTGTGGGCTGTGTAAAATTTCTCTTTTCTTCGAAATGTAATTTTTGTAGGTGTTCAACGCGTATCATGCCCAAGTGGTGCAAGGGACTGCCAGAGTGGCACGTAGTACCCCTCACCTTTGAAGAAGAAAATATTTTTCTAGCTTTATTTTGATGACTAAATTTACTTCACCTGTTTGGTATTATTTGTCTAGCCTTAAGTGACAGCTTGAACATTATCCTAAAGTCTTTCACCCTTAGCCAGTTTTTTTTATTATTTCACATGCTATATCTGCTAAATATCTTAATTATTTACCACATTATATCTAATAAAAATTTGTAAAATTACTTATTTTATAATTTTTTTTATGTATGGATATTGTGTTTACAAAAGTTCTCACAAGATAATGTTGCTTTTATTGAACTTTTTTTTCAATATATTTTAACTATTGACGATATTTCAATTCTCACAGGCCAATGATGAGGAACTGTTGGATGGAAATAAAGTTGTGGAGTTTAAATTAAGTATGTACATTTTTCTCTGTTATAATAAATTTTATTTACATTATTTGTATATTATCAATCCTATGAAGCAGATGCACACCAACCAATCCGTTGGTGATGCAAAGGTGGAAATTGTCAGTGTTCGGTCGATGTTATAAAACTACATTTTACATGTGAAAATGGGTTTTGTTGTTTTCCGACGTTTTGGCTTGAAATTCAAGCCTTCATCAGAGTTGTAAAACAATTAAGTTAATACTAATTTATAAATATACAAAGAAAAAAAAAAAAAAAAAAAAATCAGGCACGTAACAGGCCACGAGGGCCCTGAGGGGCAGATACTTTAGAGGTATCTGATTCATGACTATACGGCACACTAGGGAGATAGTGTGGTCAGTACTATGCTCCGGCCGCCTGATTTTCCCCTTGCTGCTTCGACTGCTGGAGTCATTAGCACCCAAGGTACCCATTGATAAATGGGTCCAGCGCTCTACCACTGAGCTAACCTCGCCCCCAAATATACAAAGATATTCCAAAAAAAAAACAGAAAAACATTATACAGTAAGTATGTTCTAGTATAGCTATAGCTTAAATTAGAGGTAGATCAAGACTGGTTTAAAATCTAGATGGGTAACATGGATACAGATATAAAATGAACAAAAACATTTCATTACTTGGTAAAGCTGTAAAATTAATTGAAACATAAAGGTGCCAAGCATCTTCCTTATAGTCAAATAATTGGATATTGATGACTTCTTATTTAAATGTTTGTATTATAAATAGCCTTACTGCTTCTGGGAACCAAATGATCAGTGGTATAAGACTATTTATATATTTATGCTAAGTATGCATAACAGCTTTATTCTTGCATGTTAAAGTTTGTATACAATTCGATTGTTATTTTATTTAATGGTTGTATGGATTTTTACTGCTTTACATAGCACATATTTGCAAAGACCAAAATAAAAATTAAATTTTTCAAAAAAATTATACCAAAAAAATTACTTCATAATTTATATTTTTAAAATTAATGAATAACTCTTATAAAATAATTTTTATTTACAAATTTTCTCGATAAAACTTGGGAAAATTTAAATAATAATTGTTTCTCCATTTTTTTTTGCTCATTATTTTCTATTCATTATGGCACTGATATTGATTTTTATTTAAAATAATGTTTAAAAGTTAAATATTAGAAAATTTGTATTAAAACTTTTTCTAAAAAAACATTTTGAAATAACATTTTTTTTTCTGTCGCAGTCAAAACTCAAGAAGATATATTGAATCCGGATATAGGTTTCCAACCAGAAATGTGTCACCAAATATTCGGAGAGAAGTAAGATTTTCAGATTTATATGTTTCAATTTCATTAGTTAAACTTTTTTTCCATCACATGTTAATTTTACAGGTGTTGGGAGCTGGTTGGTGAAGGTTCATCATCATGTAGGTAAATAATTAGGCCGACCTTCACTAGCTATAAAAGTTTTATTTCACATAGCGCTTTCGAGATTCAATCTCATCATCAGTGCCTGTTGACAACAACATAACAAATATTAAACTAAATCTACAAACTAGAATAAATAAATTAAAAATAAAATTAAATTACAAGATTTGACGTCCAAGAATGAATAAAATTTATAATTGAAGGATTAAGCCTTAACTACAAAAGATAAAAGAAAGCAAAACAGGAATAAGAAAAAATTAGTGTTGGGAATAAAAAATAAAAAATAGAAAAAGTAGATGAGATAGAGAGAGTACGGACCTATAGATTGTGTCTGTGTACATGTGAGGCTCTCGCAGCAGACTGGCTTAACTTGCATATGCTCTGTATGCAGGCTGCTGGGACATTCCTCAGCACATCACCGTCTCCCTTAACATTAATATTCCTTTGGGAATGCGCCACATCAGCTTTAATTTCAATATTCTCCAACCTGTCCATTTTTCTGCCCTTGTTTAATCTATGGAGGAGTTGAAAATCAAGGGCGTTAGCGTCATGCTCTTCCTGAATCACATGCTTTTTAAATATGGAGTCCTGCCTGGTGAAATGTTCTTTAAGTCTTGTCCTGATTTTTCTCCCACTCTGACCCACGTATGATGAACCGCATGTAACACAGGATACTCGATACACTCCTGATCTGTCGAGAGGATCGACCGTGTCCTTAGTGTTCGAGAGCTTACTCGCAAGAGAGCCCCTACTTCAGTAAGCAGTTTTTACTCCCAGTTTTTACTCCCCGACAGATCAGGAGTGTATCGAGTATCCTGTGTTACATGCGGTTCATCATACGTGGGTCAGAGTGGGAGAAAAATCAGGACAAGACTTAAAGAACATTTCACCAGGCAGGACTCCATATTTAAAAAGCATGTGATTCAGGAAGAGCATGACGCTAACGCCCTTGATTTTCAACTCCTCCATAGATTAAACAAGGGCAGAAAAATGGACAGGTTGGAGAATATTGAAATTAAAGCTGATGTGGCGCATTCCCAAAGGAATATTAATGTTAAGGGAGACGGTGATGTGCTGAGGAATGTCCCAGCAGCCTGCATACAGAGCATATGCAAGTTAAGCCAGTCTGCTGCGAGAGCCTCACATGTACACAGACACAATCTATAGGTCCGTACTCTCTCTATCTCATCTACTTTTTCTATTTTTTATTTTTTATTCCCAACACTAATTTTTTCTTATTCCTGTTTTGCTTTCTTTTATCTTTTGTAGTTAAGGCTTAATCCTTCAATTATAAATTTTATTCATTCTTGGACGTCAAATCTTGTAATTTAATTTTATTTTTAATTTATTTATTCTAGTTTGTAGATTTAGTTTAATATTTGTTATGTTGTTGTCAACAGGCACTGATGATGAGATTGAATCTCGAAAGCGCTATGTGAAATAAAACTTTTATAACTAGTGAAGGTCGGCCTAATTATTTACCTACATGTTAATTTTACTTTGAGGTGTCCTTGCTTAGTTAAGAAAAAAGTTGTTACTTGCTGGTATTTTATCTTCATTATTATTTTTTCTATCTTTTCTTTTCTTTTTTTTCCTTGTCTATGTACCAGATGTTATTTCGAAAGGATTGTAGAGTTAATATTAACAGTCATAGTGATACTCTAATAGTTGGAGAGCTGGTAACGCACTTTTCATGAAGTTTTTTATGTACATTGAAATTTTGCTATAATGTACCTCTTGGGTAGATAAGAAGGTAAATATGTGTTGGCTAGACTTACCGTGGAACACCAAGTACTGCGCATAGGGGAAAGGTGCAAACAAATATTGCCCAAAAATAGTGTTTTATTCAGAAGCCAACTATCATTAATGTATTAAAAAAAAGCAAATTAAGGTATTTTGACAATGAATAATACATAAGGCAGACATTTTTAAGGGGGTTAAAATGTAAATAAAAAAAAACCCTAAGTACCTAGTTGGTTTTTTAATATTCACGCTGCCATTTAAACTGTGTCTTCAGTAAATACAATTGAAAATAATTACAAAAGGGCAGACATTTTTGTGGGGTTTAATTATCAGGAAACATGAAAATAAATGTTGTCTATGATAAGACTGCAATAAACTGCGTAAGAGTGAGTGAGAGCACGAATCATCTGGACAGTTGTGTATGTTCTCTGCTTGTGAACAAGAAACTCATTTAATATTAGAATAAAAACAATTTAGATTTTTTTTTTTTTTTAAACACTATTTTTGGGCAATATGTTTTTGCACCTTTCCCCTATGTACAGTACCTGATGTTCCCCAGCTAAGTCTAGCTAACACATATATACCTTCTTATCTACCCAAGAGTACATTATAGGAAAATTTCAAGGTGCCTAAACTACTTCATGAAATGTGTGGTTTCCAGCTCTTGGATTATAATAATTTTCAAAGAAGACACTTTTTTTATCCCTGCCCTCACTCGCTCACCTCTCTCCTCTAAAAAACCTGAATGCATCCATCTCTGCTGAGTGTTTTTGAAAACCTACATACTCAACAGGTAATGTCTTTTCCATTACCAGTTGTCACACCCTGCTCACCAAATACTTAGTACTGGAAAGAACTTTATCGTGTAATTCCTCACATATTCTGAATCTATATTCACATTAAAAATGGATCCTGATTTTTTTATTATTAGCACTTTCCTCTGAAGGAATATAGCTATTGATGTTGCACTCATGAAGGAAATTCTTGAAAATTTCTTTAAATCTTTATCGATCCTATGTACTATACACCAAAAATGACCCCTGTTAAAATGTATACATACATACTAGCTGACCCGGCAAACGTTTTGCCAAATACATTATTTCTAGTGAATATTTTGGTAGTCAAATAATAATTCCTTACCTGTTACGGGATCTCAGTATTTAATATTAATGCAATATCCATCTTGTCCCCTCCAGGTGGAGTTTTACCAGAATTTATGAAAATAGCCTGATCGCCACTCATTAATTTATGCATGTGTGATTTGAATAATTTCAACAACTCATCGTACTCATTCAATAGAGCATCCAACCCGCCGACGATGCGTCAGGCAAAAGGTGAATTGAGGTTAATGTAGCCACAACGTCCACGTGATTGGCGAGTGCGCTTTCAAAGTCCTCACCGCCCATTAGGTAAATTTGTATAAATTTATCTGGTTCCTTAGGCATTGGCAGCAATGAGGCCACTTTGTGATAACTTTGCCTTTGATTTTGATTGTTGGAAATTTGCAGCATTATTTTTAACTCTTTCTGTTGGTCCAAACGATGTCATTTGGAAACATTAATTGAATGTTCGAATTGACATCAGGAACAGGTTAGAGTCTGGATCCGTATCGATAAGTAAACCATCCAATTGTATAGATGGTATAGTTGCAATTTTCCTGACACACAACACATCCCGGCTGGCTCATTTGAATTTAGGCATGTTACAATGCGGACATCCCTTGTCCATAAAACAGATCCCCACTATCGAATGAGTGTGATATTCAATATTGGGCTCATGCTCGATGTGCTTGTTGGCGTTGTTGGTTATTTGATCTACGTGTGTTAACTCCAAACTGGCGTGCTTGTCTTTGTTCCAATGGATTTTGTTGCTCGTGCCTCTTGTTATTGTGATTCACACAATTGTGACATGCTCATACGCACATCTGCATTATCTTGTTGGATTTGTTTGTCTGTTCTTTACGCTCTTCTATTTTCTACCTCTGTAGTTCTATTCGTTGTACGGCCCAAATTAGCCCATTGGTCCATTAATTATTGACGCAGAAACTTGTGTATTTTTCTCTTTGTGAAAAGATCTTATATTAAATGAAACTACATTTTATAATTAAAATTCATTCATTATTGTTATAAAGTAATATCGCTATTTAAAAATGGGGGTTGGTGGTGGAAATGTGAAAATTTAGAGATGTGTGTATTTTTTATCATAAAAAAATAATATTAAAAATAATATTATTTTAAATCATAAAAAAATAAAAATTCGTTTGGAGCCTTCTGCTTAAAATCGGGAACAAAAATATGCTTTAGGCCCACCCGACAAACCTATGTAATGTACTATATAACATAGTCTTATTTTTTGTACATAGCAACCGCACATGCGCGAATGCAGGGTGGCACATATATACATACATACAGGGTGGGCCAGATAAGCGGGCCACAAGAGAAATAACTACTAAGCGATTGGTGATATCGGTCGAGGTCTATAAAATGGTGCCCTCAGAAATAAGAAAATCTCTCTTCTAAGGCCTCAAATAGACCTTTGAAGGTAAGGGTTCCCTCTTTACCCATATGTTACATTAGATTTGTTAAAAGTACTAACAAAACAAGGAAGAGCCATGCAAACGGGGTTTTGATGTGTCAAGTATTTCCCTGAAAAAATATGGTTTTATTTGCATGTATCCCTTATCTGAAACTCCAAAAATATATTCAAGTAGTATTTTTGTTGGGTGGAGGGGTAATTCAGCTTAGGAGAGTGTGCTCAGCATTCAACAAAACGATTCTCTTTAATCAACATTAAAAAAGTAAATAAATAAAATTTGGCCTCTTGGCAAAAGTGTCATTTAATATTAAAAATTGTATTCATTGTAACCAAAAAAAAAAATTAACTTCTATTTCTGAGAGAAAAAAATGTGAAAAATTAAATTCTTATTTTACAGCAAGTGTTCAATTATCCCTCCTCCATTAACGAAACATAACTCAAGTCTTCTACCTAGAGAGGTTATTGTTTTTTTCACCATGTCAGAAGTAACTCTCAAGCACTGGTGAACAAGGGTACCTCTGAGTTGACCAGGTGAATTAGACTGCCTAGCATAGACCTGGTCTTTCAAATAGCCCCATAAACAAAATCCAAAGGATTTAAATCTGGTGATCTAGGCTATGGGTCCTATCCACCGCTTCTATTCTATTTTACCCTCACAGGCAAAATATTGAAGGCAAAAGGTTGAAAATCATTTCAACAAGTCATAAGAAACACCAACTCCTTCATTACTTGTGATCTGATTCTGCCTAAAGCACCAATTTTTATTTATTTGAATATATTAAATTCACAAGTCATTAAAGTGCCTTTTTTGGGGAATTTCAAATGAGGAATACATGCAAATATTTTTATCGTCTTATCAAAGTCTAGCCAATAAATCTCTTAGGCTGAAAAAATTGGTTGTGCAACGGTTCATGAGGATGAGGGATCATGAGAAGGAAAGAAGAGCCATTGTTATTTGCAGAAGTGACTGGATTACTTCGTCATCAGTGATGAAGTAGCCTCAATATTGGCAACTTTTTGTTCAAACCTCTTGGACTGATGGAATACCTCAATTTAAACTTAACATCTGGAAATAAAAATACAATTTACAATGATTTATTGTGTGTTTGAAGTAAATCAAAAACGTCCTATTGTGTGCAAATAAAATTGAAAAACTTCTGTAATAAATATTTTACATTTGATTGTATGAAGAGATAAGATTTTCCTATTTAAAAACTCAAATTTATCCCTCAACATAAAAATGTCCTTCATTCATAATATTCATTTCACTTTCTTTTCTATAAAAAAAACTAAGCATTTTTTTTCTTTCTGTTTTAACACATTTGTAATATGATAGATTGTTTTGACTTATTTTTTGTATACATAAATAATTGTGTTATTTTATTATTAATTATTTTCAGAGAAGTTATATATGGATATAAAGGATTAAAAATAAAATTATACTACACAGCTGGTTGGCTGAATATTTATTGTGGTGTTGAATTCTCACATAAACTTGATGATGTTGAGGTAATTTGTATTACATAATTTTTAACCCATTTGCGACCAGGTATGAATATACTCTTGAGTCATATGTAAATTTTGTCCATTGTGTTAAAATGTATTTACTTCTATAGAAATAACATACTTTTATATATGCCATGACTTGAAACAGAAATGAAATATATTACAGACGTGTTTTAATAGGCTCAACAAATTTCGTGAGATTTGTATAATATTATCTCCTTACAGATTGAGCCAAATTATTGAGAAAAAAATTGGCAAAAAGCCAAAATCATAAATTTTTATTATTTACCACTGTGGGGTGATCCGTGTTAATCTGATATTGAAGCCTCATGCAAGTACCTTTGCAGTAATTGCCACTGCATTGCTGGAATAATTAAGAGCCTAAGTTTTATATTTTTTATATGAAAAACATACTAATGTATTAAAATTTATTATCATTCAGTGACTATTGATTTTGATTTTTAGCCTGCAGATTTATTGAAGAAGATAAGTAGTAAATATGAGTTGCCAATCATAGAAAACATTGAAGTGTTTGAACAGCAGTTAGATGAAGAAAATAAGTTCAAACCTTTTGGCACTTTGATAACTACATTCAAGTGTCCCACAGAAGGTATTATATTTATATTAATAATTACTACTTATTAAGTGCTCATATTTTAGAAACCAGCTTACACTTCAGTTTAGGGGGGTCTTCACGGGAAGCATATTCAAGTGGCACTGAATACAATACCTGAACTCATGGAATCTCCTAAGGAAGGACTCGCCAAACAACTAACAACTCTTTCCTTTGTTCTATTTCACTTGTGTTTTCGATCTCCTTGTCTTTTCCAGTCAGTTCATGCTCAACAACATTGTTTATTTCCGAGTTGATTAGTGCTACCACTTTTTTTGAGACCTCCACTAAGTTATCCAGGTTTCATAAAAATGAAAAAGGCCAATCAGGTCTCCCAGTTTCAAAATTTTTATATTTTAATAATTTTCAACAATATTTTGGCTTAATGCCATCATCAGGAAATCTCTGGAAAAAGAATTTCAAAATCTTAAAACACCAACACACATTTTTTCAACTAACAAGTAACCCACTGTACCTTTCTTAATATCACAGTTTAAAAAATATCAAAATTTTACATGATTTACTTAATTTCTTTGCTTGTCATTCATTTTTATAAAAACATATTTAAAAACAGGTAAATATGACCAAGTCATACCAGTCCCCAGGCTGTAACACATTTGATACCCCCCTGAAACCTTCTTCCATTGCATTAATGCCCAATTATCACTAGTGTGTAAGGGTCACCCAAGCTTATTTATCCGCAACCAACAAGTTTTTCTTACCAATGGAATATTTATAAAAAAAAAATGTAATTAGGCAGGTAGGGAAACAATAAGAATGCAAGATATCTCCATAAAATACATAAAGTCATAATAATAATAATAACATGTATTATACCTACAACCTTGTAATATATTTCTAATCTTTGTGATGATATATTTCAATATTTTTAGTATATTTTTGTCTTTGCGTTAAAATACTACATGTTTGTTACTATTTCTGTTACTGTACTCTCACTTATGCTTAGATTTCGAGTTTTACTTTGCTTTCCTATATCATAAAATTGGCGCTAAAGAAGTAAATAGAATTAATTATAATAAGTATACAGAATTTGTATCTGCTATCAGAAACAGACTGTTAATCTTTCTTCTCAATACATAAATATAAAAAATAATCACTTTTTGAGAGGATGGGGCCTCTCAACATAATCTTTGATTTAACATTCGTCCTTGTTAAATCAATGATTAGGATTCCTTTGTTAAGATCAAAGGACCCACTGTCCTTGAATGTACTGGAAAACTGACTGAAACCGACCACGTGAATGCCCTTATAGCCTGAAGCTTTTATTCGCACAGAGTACAGAAAAAATAAATTAGTACAAGGGTAAATAAAAATAAACAATGTTATTGAGTATGAAAAAGGAAAATGGAAAACACTAGTGAAATAGAACAAAGGAACGAGTTATTAGTTGTTCCGACGAGTCTGTCCTTAGAAGATTCCATGAATTCAGGCATTATAGCAGATCACCGCTTGTATAAGCTTCAAGTTCACAATCCTGCTTATTCTGCAGGGTTGCTTACCATTCTCGTGTGAATTGATGAACATTAACACCAAAAGAACAGACAACTTTACAATCTGCTTGGGCTCAATGACTTCTTTACTTTCCATGGGTACATGTATAACAATCATCCCATCATCAAAATTCTATCTAAATTATTTGAACTACAATGTAAGCACAAACATGTATCCAAACATGTAACGCTAACGTGTATCTGATTATGTTGGGATCCTACAAACATAGCTCTAGGCTTATCAGCAAAACTAGCAAATCTGGTACCATCATCTGACAGAAAAAAAAATCATCAGCATAATGTAGTGTAACTGAAATGATGATATTGTTTAACTGGCAAAAATAATTGACGACTGAAAACAAGTTAAGGCAGTTTAAAAGCACGGCATAAGCCTGGTTTTAGAGTAACCCGGCTTATGATGTGTTTCAGTTTAACTGCTCAAGACAAGAAGATTATTTTTTTATTTATTTATTATCAAGACTCTCATAACACAGATGATTCACTCAATACACACACATTTTTTTCAACAAGAAGATTTACTATTAAGATTTTACACTGCATTGAGATTTTCAAAAAATTGTTTTTTCTTTTTGCTTGATACTTTTAAGAATATTCTAAAGACATATTCTTGGAACTGCTTTTAGCATGTTTTCTTCCTCTCTCCATAGGGGGAAAAAAAGCTTATGAGGTTGACCCCATGATGTGATCTGGAAGTGCTGACTAGAAAATTTCATGTTTCAGAACCAATAGATCACAAAAATAGCGGTGGTTCAAATTTGTATATACAGCTAGTGTAAAAAGTATTGGAACACCCATAAATGTTTTACTTTTTCATCATTTGCTACTAAATTAGAGGTACTTTAGGTAACCAGAAGGCATCAATAACATGGTAATAAGCTATATTTTAAATATTTTTTTAAAAATCAACAACAAACAATGGCATTTGTGTTATTAATTTACATTTTAACACCTGATTCCTTTACTATTACAGCTACAGCTACAGAAGAGATTAACTCAATATTATCTGTTTACTTTGACCTGCATGATGACTTGGTGTTTTATGCATTTGAATCAGTTGGCTTTAGATCAATTTTTTGACAATGAACTGAAAGGAAACGAAATCTGTTGAAATGCAAAACCTAATATTACGCTTCATAATAAAGGCAAATTTTTGCGAGAAATCGGTGTAGTACCACCAACTCTGGCAGTAAAACATTACATAAAGAGACGGAAGATTCTCACTGTATACAGGGTGGTCCCGAGGGCATTCACCATACTTGAGCGGTGTGTACACCGACTAAAGTGTAGGTGAATGCCACCAAGGAAAATTGTTTACTTGCATTGTTTCCCCAGATATAGGCATCTCTGTGTTTTCTTGTCTAAACACTAGTTTTTGACTACTTTTGCGCTATTTATCATTCATACCACAGGAAAACTTTAGTCTGTTGAGGTATTCAAAATCTCCATCAAATTTCTTCAAAGATCTTATGTACCTTGTGCAAAAACTTCTCAAACCAAGTTCACAGCAGCCACATAAACAAATAACTTATCACGAAATGAAGGTTTTTCATTTTTAATGTTTTACACACCGCACGATTGTCATGTAGTGTTTGTAGGGCCGTCTAGTGGAAATCATTTAACTGATGTCCCACCCTCGACCCCATGACGATTAGGAAATCGACGCTGATATTCGCGAACCGCCTCATGACTGTTACCTTGGGCGACACCATACACGAAAATCATGTCAGCATATTCAATATTCCTGTACTGCAATGGCATTGTATTCATTTGGAGAGCGGCACAATACTGGTGAAAAAAGATAAATAAACCAAGCTGCTGATTTTAATCCCACTTGAGATAACTAAGATAAACAGATAAAAACTTCTCAGGCGGCTTTATGTTTATTGAACTTTGACACTTACTACCAAATCAGTCATGTAAGTATCCAAGATGTGGTTGTACCTTTTAAAAAATAGTGAAGTAACGCAACTTTTTTGAGAGTCTCATCTACCTAACCAAAGAAATGTTTGTGCGGTGCGTGGAACATTAAAAACGAAAAACCTTTGGAGTTGGATTTTATTTCGTGATAAGTTATTTGTTTGGGTGGTTGCTGTGAATTTGGTTTGAGAAGTTTTTGCACTAGGTACATGAGATCTTTAAAGAAAGTTGATGGAGATTTTGAAAATGTCAACAGAATTAAAGTTTTCCTATCACTGAACGACAAATAGAGCAAAAATGATCAAAAACTAGTGTTTAGACAAAAAACACGGAAACACCTATATGTAGAAAAATAATGCAAGCAAAAAATTTTTCCTTGGTGGCATTCAACTACACTAGTCAGCGTAAAAACCCCACAAGTATGGCGATTTCCTTTGGGACCACCCTGTATGATGAAAGATTAATCCCCCCAAAAACCTAACATTGAAAAAAAGAGGCCAAGTTTTAGGCTCTTAATATCTTGTCAAGAACCTTATAATACCCTCTCACTTATTTGTGAGATTCCAACTTGGCCAGTTTTCATCAAATGATGGCCACTATAATGATTGGATTTATTATAACATGTCTGGTATTTAAAGATTCAGGCCCTTAAGGTAATGATTCAAGAATATTAAAGCTCTTTGATGACTTAAAACGATCAGGTTTGTATGAACTCTATGTAAGTTAAAGCGGCCACAGCCGTATGTAAGTTAACGAAAACTAGCCAAGTTAGAATTGCACAAATAAGTGAGAAGGTATTATTAGGTTCTTAACAATGTATTAAGAGCCTAATACCTTGGCCCAATTCTATGAAATCATAACTTTCATTGGCAAACTGTTTTTGGGAGGAGCCTGAAACTTGGCCTCTTTTTTTCAGCGTTAGTTTTTTTTGTGTGGATATCTATACTTTATGTAAGTGAATTTTGGGTAGGCGCCATCGATTTTTGGCTTGTGGAGGATAATGCGGGGACAAGAACTATGTTTTATTATTCAATCTACTTTTTACCGTATCGGTACTTTATTTTCTATAACTTTACAAGCTGTTACCCGGTGTGCTATGCTACACTTACTTTCTGCATCTAGAAAAGCAAAAATAAATTAGAAATCAAATAAGTAATATTAAAATCTAATAACTCAAATCTGTAACTGTTTGGGGACCTACCTGTGTACCATGTTTGGTCGAACATTGTGGATTCGTATATTGAAAAAACAGACAGACAGAGAGCTGATTGATGATTTTGACCTAGCCTGTGACACTTCCTGGATCAAGACTTACCTGTGTGCCAATTTTCATCAAAATCGATCGAACAGTGTGAATTTGTTTGAGGAACAAACATACAGGCAAACAACTGATATATATATATATATATATATATATATATATATATACACACACACACACACACACACACACACACACTTATGCGTATACATATACACACACAGTAGACTCTCCCTAATCCGGCGTCGTCGGGCCCGGGTACAGTTGGATTTGAGAAAACTCCGGATTAGAGAATTCAGTTAGAAGCGGTCCCTTGGTATTTGAAAACTTTATTATTTGACAATAAAATAATATGTACCCTTTTTAATATTGCATATTTAAGTAACATTTAGGTACCGAATTATAAAATAAATTCAAAATATGTAAATCCTTCCTGGTGGTTCCTGCCTCTAAAATGAAACATATACGCCTTCTTTGACTTCCATTCAAGGAACTACCACGAAACAAATGTTAGGTTAGCTAGGAAGGGAAGGTTTTCTAGGAACCCTCGAGGAGGTTCCTCGACAACAAGACAAACACAAGATAAAATTCTATGGTGGCTAAATCTACAAAATATTATTAATCATAGAGAACAACACTACCATCTACTCACAGACCGGTAAAAAATTGACCCAAACATTTTTTTATGGCGTATCTGCATCTAGGCCATTAGTGTTGTTACTTTAGTATTTTTACCATCTACAAAACATGTTGCTGAATTGTTCAAATGTTTTTGTAAATGCTTAGTTGAATATGGAGGACTTGAAGACACTTTTTTGATTCCTGAAAAATTACTTGCATTGTGTTTTAATTTTTAGAATCTAGTCAAGAATTTACTACATATGAAATCTTCCAGTGCAACAACGAAATCCCAGCGTTTAGAGAATATCAAAAGCGCCAGCAAACATTCTTGTTATGGTTCATTGATGCAGCTAGTTATGTTGATATTGATGATAGTGCTTGGCAATTTTTTGTTGTGTAAGTGCTATATATATTTTTATTACTCATGGATTTTATAGGATATCACTTGTTAAATAGATACCAGTAGTAATTATTAGTCTTATTTTTTGTTACATTGGGTGCTATAATTTTTTTTTTCATTCTGAAACCTTATATTGAAGTTCATGACTAATTGGTCAACAAAATCACTACCAAATCGTTTTTCGACTTTTTTATCTGACCTCTGCCAAATTTCCAGAAGATATCTTTTAAGGAGACTAATTATTATTATTATTTTTTTTTCATTAAAGCACATTCTGTTGGTGATGGTTGAATTCACCAAATGTATATCATGAATATAATTGATTTGGCTTTTCACATTGATAGTAAGAATTTCAATATTCGAATTAGGGAATAGTACCTAAATAGTTCATGATATTTAATAACTTTCAGAAGCATAAGTTGTGTTCCTCAAGCCTTATTTTTTTATACTTGTCAATCCTAACCATTTTTTTAACTTTCTCCAAAGTTATTTCAATTGAATCGTTTGGTTTTTCTCTTGCCTTTTTTTTCTGGAAATTACCTGGAATGATATTTTTTTATTGTAGAGAGTACAGGGTTATTCCAACTGACAGACCCATTTTTAAAAATTTGTATTTATTTAAGTACTGATCCAAAATGAATAATGTTTATACCCAGGGAAAGAGGAAATTTCAAAGTTTCGGTGGGCGGTGATGGTTCCAAAGTGGCCAGTAGAGTTCGCAACCATCAGCCCTTACCAATAACTCTAAAGAATCAGTGGAACCGTATCACTGCTGCCATGTACTCAGTAATAGTAGATAGATTTTCTCGGGTGTGGGACAAGTTTGGGTACTGCATAGGCGTATGTCATGCAGCAGAGAGTGGACACATTTAAATATATTTTATTTATGTCTAGTTTTCATATTAGAAATGTATCTGCAGAGTTGAGCCCCAAATTGCTAATTGAATTCTCCCATTTTAAAATTCGAAAGTGTCTGTTACGGTTTTTTGTCTCTGTTTGCCTCAGTTTTTAATTGGTAGTTTTTTCAATTGCATTTGAGAGCAAAATTAATATTTTGGTAAAACAAGGCAAGAAAATTAAAAAACATATTTCTAATACCAGGCAACGCAAAAAGTCCTGTCGTTTTATTTTAAATCCCATGTTTACAAATTTCTTACTTTAATACCATAATGATAAATAAAGAGCAACCTTGTAGGATTAGAAGATGCTTGTTTTGGTAGTAAACTGGACTACTTTAACTTTAATCCATTTGACATTTTGAGCCACAACAATTTTTTTGCAATGATCTCTCTTGAAACGCAAATTTGCTCGATTTTACTCTACGAGTTAAAATTAGACCTAAAAGCCACCGAGGCTGCTCGTGAACTGCATCAGGTGTTTGGGGAGGATGCTCTCTCAGATCGGAAGGTGCAATTCTGGTTTGTAAAATTTCGTAGAGGGGATGAATCGCTCATGGATGAACCTCGAAGTGGAAGGCCGGAAGTTGTAGATGACGATGCCCTGACAGAAATATTTGAGTCAGATCCACGACAAACTTGCTCTGAAACTGCTGGACAGCTTAATGTTTCCGAGTCAACCATCAGAAATCACGTACATCAAATTGGTAAGACCAAACAACTTGATAAGTGTGTTCCCCATAAACTGACCGACCGCAAGATCACACGGGACAAACTCTTAGCGATTTGCTGGGAAACTCTACCTCACCCACCATATTCCCCTGATTTTTCACTATCTAATTACCATCTGTTCAGAGGTCTACCAGGAGGTTGTTAGGATACCATACCAGATGAGTTTTATAAAAAAAGGAGTTTGTGACATTGAGGCACGTAGGAAGAAGGTTTTGGGGAGTGAGTGTGACTATTTCGACGAATAAATCTTATTTGAAATATTTTCTTGCTTTATTTTTACCCTATTTCAAAAAAACGACAGGGCTTTTTGCGTTACCTGATAGTATTTTCCTAGAGCGAAAGTTGAAAAGGCAGAGTAGGATATTGTCAGTTTCCTGTTGGGGTGGCTTAAATCTTTTCTTTAACATTTCATTTTATATTTTTCACTATTAACTGTTTCTATTCTGTTTTATAAACTAGAAAAAAAGAAAAGAAAAGGAAACCCACTAGGATGATGCAGCTCCTGCAAGTTGGCTATTTTTTATTGCACTTTTCAATTTCTTCTTTTTTTTCTAGATATGAGAAGTATAAAAGAAATGATAATAACATGGGTTATGCTTTTACTGGATTAACTACTGTCTATGAATATTATGGTTATCCTAATTTGATTAGGCCAAGAATTAGTCAAGTGTTGGTCCTACCTCCGTTTCAGTGTAGAGGCATTGGTACTAAACTTATTCATAGTGTGTATAACTACTACTCTTCGAAAAACAATATACTGGATTTTACTGGTAAGATTTAAGTGTTTTGTAAGTTTATTTATGAAATATTATCAAAAATTTAAAAAAAAAAAAAAAAAAAATTATTTAAGTTAAATATTTTTAATACAACAGATAATAAATTTTTTGTTTTAAATTGCATCGCTGGGTATCACATGTATGTATGGAACGGCTTCTTTCTCCAGCGGTGTCGCTCCTCTCTCCATCGCAATATTTCGTCGGGTTCATCTCCGACTTCTTCAGGCTGCTATGTGTCGTCCTCGGTGGTTATCAAGGGAATGGATAACCACCGAGGACGACACATAGCAGCCTGAAGAAGTCGGAGATGAACCCGACGAAATATTGCGATGGAGAGAGGAGCGACACCGCTGGAGAAAGAAGCCGTTCCATACATACAGATAATAAATTAACTATTTATTTTTTTATTTTCAAGGTATGCCATTAGCAAATGCCTAAAGGAAAATATAAACATATTTCTCTCTTTCTTAGGATATCCATTAAAAACAGGGTTGTTTTGGTACAACCATCTGAATGTTGGATTCCAACATTAATTAATTAATCTTGTTTATTAACCCAATCGGGGCTGTAGACTGATAAATCAGTTGAACAAATTGAATTAATAAACAAATAACTGATAAAAATATTAATAATAATTATGAGACATCATTCATTTCAGTGGCAAAAACTTTCTTTGACAAACGTTTTCTTAAAATGACACACATTTTATTTGTATGTCAAGTGGTCAAAGAACTGACTTACTTTATCTTCTTTCGTTCATTTTCATTTTATGGTGACTATAGCTTAAAAACTTAAGGTGATAATCTTCTTTTTAACCCTTTCACAGCAAAGTATGAATATATTGGAGGTGGGCATGCAGGTCTCAGTGGGGGACAAAATACCAATATATAGCAGGCATGCATTTCAGGCTCAGCATCTTTGTCAGTGATAATGAAAGTGATGGGTTATACTTCTGAAAAAAAGATATTTTCACAGCCTAGCTCTTCTTCAGCACCAGTAAGTGTTGCCGAAGAGAATGCTAGGGATTCCGAGAAAGACATATCCCCTTTTCCGAAGCAAAAAAAAAAAAATTTAAAGTTGCAGTGGATGAATCGCAATTTCTTTAAGAGAAATAATTTTTTTTTTTTTTTTTTTCGATAGCACATGAACAGGAATTAAAATTGAGCCTGCCAAGGAAGTTGATTTTTTGCTTCTATTCGGTATAGATATAGTAACAAAAATAGTCAATTTTACAAATTCGCTTATTTGCATGTTTTATGGAAGAATACTGCACCATAGGGAATATATTTATTTTTCCCAAGCAGTACAATTGGAGTCAGAGATGTCGATTCGGTGTAAATACAACAGTATTGTGCGACTATTTGACTAAGTTCATTTAGGACTTGTTTATTTATAAAGGCCTATCCCCTGAATTTGTCGATCACGGCATTGGAATATCAAAAAATGTGACAGAAAACTGATGTGTGAAGATTTTTTTCACTAATTAACACAAAATTCTATTTAAAAAACAAACAAAAACAACTTAGTTTAATTAATTAATAATTTAAGTTTAAATTATTCGATATTAAACTTTTCCTTTATTGATTTATTGAAACAGTTATAGTGCAAAATTTAGTATGAAAATCGGAACGTTCAGAGGCTCAGGTCCGTCTGAGAGGAAAAATGGGGTGACCACAGGGTTGTCTGAGGGATTGACAAATGCCCGAGTAGTGCAGTCCGGAAAAGGTTAAAAAAAGATATTCGACATAATTAAAGTGTGAAAACTAGGATTTTAAGTTTTGGGTTTATAAAAAATGCCTCAGAAAATGTTTTGAGCATAAGTTTACATTTGAACATGGAAAATTCCCCTTATCATCTAGTGATAACCCATTTCAACCACTCTTATCAATGGAATTGTTTTCCATTGCCTAAAATTCTAACAAACTTCTCAAATTAGACATAAAAAAACTGGGTCTGTCATATTTGATCTCTGGGAATGGCCTTTAATTGTATGAAAAAAAATCAAGGTATAATGATTAATAAATATAATAATAAATTAATTCAATTTGATTTTAACTAAACATTTTCATTTTAAGATCATTCTGGTGGAGTTTTCCATGTGCTAATAGCACAAAACACCTTTTGCAAAATATTGTTTTCTCAAAGATCAAAAGATACATTTCTGCTAAACCCTCGAGTTGAAGATAAAAAGAGGATTTGTTATATTTGATCTGTTGAAAGGCCAAAAGGTATTTTCATAAAATATTCCCAGCTGATTTATTGAAATGAAATCAAGGAATAATGATGATTGAGAACAATTAAACCCTATTGTTGTGACGTACATTTTTTTTTTTTAAACTTACAATTTCACATTCTATCCTCACATGAACAAATCTCATCACTCAAGAGTTATCAATAGTAAATTATCTCACTTTATATTATACCTAAATTGTAAACTTATTGTTTTGATTTGTAAGAAATTTATCACATGCTATAATAATATTAAAACTGTTTAGTTGAAGATCCTACAGAAGATTTTCAGAGACTACGTGATTATGTTGATTGTTCACGAGTTTTAACTTCAAGTTCCTTTTCCTCTGAAAAGATTAGTCAGGAAAGGAGGAATGAAATTGTGAATGAAATGCACAATGTTTTTAAATTAAATAAGGTATTTTTAACAATGATTTTTATTTATAAAGATTGCATTTTTAAGAAAAACAAAGCTCATATTAATTGAAAATTACTCATCATGCATAAGTGATTTTTCAAATTAACATTTATTAAGTTCATTTCAGCTATTTTCATTCATTAATATTTATTCTTTAGAAACAAGCTCGACGAATTTATGAAATCTTGAGGTTGAAGAGCATTAATGAACACGATGAAGAACAAATTAAAACATTCCGTCTTGAGGTTAAGCGGAGATTAAATCAGCCTTTTCAGGTAAAGAATTTGACTATTCTGTTCATTATAATAAACTTTGATCATTCATGTATAATTTTTTTTAACCCTTTCTGTACAAAGAGAGATTAGAATTTTTTTTAAAAAAATAATAAAATATATCAATTACGATGGAATTTTTATTTTTATTTCCCAATAATTCAAGCCTTCATCAGAGCTGTAAAAACAAGGACAGATTTAATACTAACATATGGACAAATGTGTGTGTGTGTGTGTATATATCTATGTACCTCTGATCTGTGTACTGTTTTTCTAGCTATGTATTATGTTTTTTTTTAAAATTTTTTCATATATATATATATATATATATATATTATTTTTTGTAAATGAGCACTTCCTACTCAATTGATTAATTTTACCATTAGCTGGTGGTTAACAAACACATGTTCTCTTTTATAGTCACTAGTTACTTTAAAAGTTAATTTAGAATCTTGTAAACAAAAATAACGTTTCTAAAATGTCTGTGCTTTAACTATACATTTGGGTTTGTATTCATCAGTCAGGATCCAAGAGACCCACTTTTCTTTTTGCTTAATGCAGATGTTCTTTGCCAATTGATGGAAAATTGTTCACTTATTTTATTAGTTGTAACCTACCAGTTACATTATCATATATCATTCATTTTAAATTTTACAAACTAAAACTAACTACTAAAATAACAGTTTTATGAATAAAAAAAGTATAAAATCTATCATATTCAACCCTTCTTGTCTTGACTACCAATTATAGTTGTATTCTATATATTTGATAAAAAGGAAATAAAAATACAAAGTTATGATTATTATCATATATTATATATATACACATACATAGACTATTGGTTATTTATGATATTTACTGTAGATATTGACTGATGGTTTTCACAAAGGGTAATTGTGATATACCCGGAAACAATCTTCCAGGCAAAGTACTGGCTCTCCAGGGCATTGGCTGCATAAAAAAAAAAAAAAACCTTTCCTGATGTTCTTACACTGCTTGCAACGTTTTCTGCTGCTTTGCAGGGATGGTTGAGAATGCGCTACCTGGTGGTCCAACAACCTCTTTATAACTTTGTCCCTAAAGTCCCGTAGCTTCATATTGCTACTGGTGTTCCTCTTGAATAACAAGTGACTGTTATGTGGAGCATGTGGATGTTGAGCTTCGCAAACCACCGGATGGTCTTCCTTTCCACAGGGTAGTAGGACAAAAGTTGATCTGACCAATCGATACCCCCCGAATTATAATTCATAATAGCTTTAGGCTTCACGGCGGTCTTCCCCCCAGTGCGAGTCTTTTTCATGAGCGCATCAAACCTGTAAAAAGAATAATAGTTCGTTATTCACTAAACAAAAAGTAATTAGAGCAAAATTTTCCACTAGCTAATAATTCTCGAGGATAAATATTCTTATTATTAAAATATTTTTTTAAATGTTCAACAAATATTGTAATTACTAAAGACAACACCAAATACAAATTAATAATTAAAAAACAACAAAATCTGTAAAAAGAATAAGTAGTACGTTATTCACTAACAAAAGTAATAAGAGCAACGTTTTCCACTAACTAATTTTCACTATTTTCAAGTATAAATACACTTGAATAAATAAACCTATAAATACATTTGTTTAATGTTAAAAGATATTCTAGTATCTACATAACATCACCAAAGTAAAATTAAAATAGAAAAAAAAAGCACTACAATAAACCAGTTTAAAGAAATTGTCGTAAAAACATTACTTATTCTGTGCGGTGAAGAAACTCTTGTAAAAATTCACAGAAGACAACGGAGGAACAAATGAGCCAGCTGGGAGGTTTGTAGCTGTTCCCCACCACTTTTTCTCCCTGCTTTCCAGGTAGCCCCCATGACACACATGGGGCGTCATGCCACCACAGTGGGGTGTTTGGTGATGACGCACATGCAGTGTTATGCCGCAGTCAAGGTGTTAACTGTTTACATGATCCTATGACCATAAAGATCTGATTTGTACAATTTGTTTACAAATAGTAATGAACTTTGTCTCTGAAGGATTGATAAATCAATTATGTTATTATTTTTCAGAAGCAATCAAAAATGCTGCAGAAATGTTCTGCTGCAATGTCTGAAGAAGAAATCCGAGATAATTTTGTAAGTGATGAGGAACGAAAGGAGAAGTTGCAGATTATGTTTTCAGAACTAGTTGATCAATATAAAAATGTTATAAACAGGCTTCATTGTAATAGGCCTGATGAAGCAATCTGAATGTTATGTAATAATTTTAATTTATTTATTTCTGTACCTGTTTTTAAAATTTTGTTTTTTTGTTAAATTAATGAATTTCATGGATTAAATTATACTATGTAAGTTTGATTGAATATTAAATTATATGATCATCAGACGGGAATTATGAATTTTCTTTTTTTATCTTAATTATGTTACACAGGCACACACACAAAAAAGTTGTCTTTTCCAAAGACACCATACCTATATTCTTATGTATTTTGACACGCTTAATCCAAATCTGGAGTATTAGCTCGATGCTTCTAGCACAGTGCTTATTGCCAGGCTTGGGCAAAAATTAGTGATTGCTAAAAGCCAGTACCTCAGCACTAATTTAACGGTATTGTATAAACCCAGCGCTAAAAATTAGCAGATAGCAACAGCAGGGCGCTAATAGCTAATTTAGTTGTGAAATGTTTAAATATTGTTGTAACAAATAACTAATTAGCCTTAGCTATACATATTGTCATCTCAAAGTTCACTTCTGGTCTACTCTGGCCCTCTTCCCGCCTGCTCAGGTCCACTTCTGGTCAACTCTGAGAAACTTCCAGGGGCATTCTAGCCTACTTCTGCTCCACTCTAGTGAATTTCCGATTACACCTGGATCACTTCCGGTCAACTCATGCCACTCCCGTTCTACACTGGGTAGATTTGGACCACTTCTGGGTTACTTCTGGTCTCTTGTCGTTACTTCTGGGTCACTATATTTTTTGTGTGTTGTTTCCAGGTGGATCTGGGCTACTTGAGGGTACTTCCGGTTCATACCTGGTTTACTTCTGATTTCTCAATATGGCTTCTGGGTCACCATATTCATCCCAGGGTCGTTTCCGGGTGGATCTGGGCTGCTTTTAGGTACTTCCGTAGATCTATCTGGAAAGGACCCAGATATGAATATAGTGGCCCAAAAGTAAATTTGAGAGACCAGAAGTAACTCAGGTCAGAACCGGAATTACCCAAAAGTGGCTCGGGAGACGTCCGAGGGGTGAATATAGTGTCCCGGAATTAATGTTGTGAGACTGGAAGTAACCTGTATTATGACGCAGATTTTTTTTTTTTTTTTTTTTTTTTTTTTTTTTTTTTTTTTTTTTTTTTTTATCCAATGAGGGGAAAACCTAAAAGGCCTTCAGGGTGTTTGCCTCAGTCAAATCCCCAGTGTGTGGGTGACTCTCACCCACCAAATATTTGTATAGTATTATTCCATCTTGGAACAGCTGCTTTGGCGAATCTTAGAGGGTACTGTATTTTCCCCTAAAGGGGACCACTATATTTTCATGATGTATATTGGGGACTAGCTCTGTTCCCCTCCCAATTCTTTTTTAGCAATACCCTGCTTTTGAAAGAGGCAACAGTAGCGCTCCACTTATCAGGGCTTGATAGCATTATTCGTGATATTGATTCCGGCGAGAAAGGGCCAATGTTTATGCTTAGCCCTCTCCGCTCTTCTTCCCACCTGAAATAAGGTGTGGTAAACATCATTCTAGTCTGAATCCCCATACTGACATTGCGGGTTATCTGTCTTTCCTAACTCCAAAGGAAGCCTCGAACGTTTCCATGGCTCGTAAGAAGCTGGATGAGGAGGTAATCCACGTCATCAAACTCCCTGCATACCCATGCACTCAAGTCCTGAACAATCCAGGCAGTCCACCTCCCCCTGATTTCGGCATCCCATCGCTCCTGCCAAGCTTTCAACGTTTCCCTGCGAGCTACTCTTCTAGCGAGCATACCATCGTAGATAAGCTTCCTTTCTGTAACTAGGGAGTTGATTAGTATAATCCCAGCCACCACCAATGCTGCCGGCTCCGAGACAGTCCTGTACGCCGAGGCTATACGAAGTGCTGCCCTTCTCTGAACTGTTGCTAGCTTATTGCGATGGCATTTCTTTTCCAGGGCGCCCGCCCAGACCTCACATCCATAGAGGAGAATCAATTGCGCTGCCGTCATGAGGACCCTACGCCTACTGGCCAGAGGGCCACCAACATTGGCCAGAAGCCTGCCAAGGTTGGCGGAATCTCCAGCTGCCTTTTCTGTTGCGAAGGTGATCTAACCTCGGTAGGTAAGCCTGTTATCTAACCTCAAACCCAGATACTTAAGAGCTCTCTCCGACCATATGGTCGCAGGGCCTACTCGGAAATCGACAATAGTCCGAATTCTCTTACCTGTTAGCCAGACAATTTCAGTCTTCTCCCTCTCTAAACCTTGCCCGTGATTGTCTATCCAAGAGACCACTCTGCGCATCACATGATTAAGCCTCATCTGGAGGTCCTCAAGTGTCCTTCCTATGATAAAAGGAGCAATATTGTCTGCATAACGAGGAAACACTTGTTCGGCATCACTTTGCAGAAAAGCTCATCATATAGTATGTTGCCGAGGTCAGGGCCTAAGATCAACCCATGGGCTACACCGGCCGTGATCTACGAGCGAGGTCCATCAACCGACTCATATACTAGCCACCTACCGCTCAGATAGCTGTCTAACAATCTAAGCAGATACAGTGGGACTGAGAAGCTTTTCAATGGATTAAGTTTGTCAACCCATCTAGCTGAGTTAAACGCTCTCCTCTCATCTAGTGTTACTAACATAACTTGTTGACGAGAAGAAGCGTTATCTCAGTGAGTCTCGAAGACAGTTAAAGTTGCCCTGTGGACAGCATCGACAGTCAAGCCCCCCTCACAATAACCAAATTGCCTATTAGAGAGCCCTCCGGGTGGTTCCAATGCGGCTGCCAGTCTCGGCTTAATAAGTCTTTCAAGAAGCTTTCCAGTCATGTCCAGCATACAGAGTTCTCCTTTGTTAGCCCTGCATCACAGAGAACTCCCTGTGCTTTTTCCGGAGTTCAGCAATTTCACTAGAACACCAATGGACTGCCCTTTCCCGCTTTGAATGGATCTTTCTTGGCATGGATGTGTCACAAGTCTTCATAATCAGATCCATTAACCTACATGTGATCTTCTCGGCACCACCACCTGACATCTTACCACACTGCATGCTGGGGTTAAGACTCCTATTCTAAAGAAAATATACTGGTGATCCAGTAAATTCGTCAATTACTCTCCAGCCTTTGTAGAGCCCGTTCCGAAACGAACTTGACATCTGGAATGGTCTCCTGGGCTTGATGATTCGGCTCCTTCATGTCTAGATATTTATGTTGTGAATGATAACCAAGTTTCTGAAAGTTTAAAAAGTTAGAGAAACCATTTTTTTCATAAGAAATCAATCAATCAATATTTATTTGAACCAATACATAAAAGTATTATTTACAAATGGTTAAGGGAGAAAAAAATATATACTTTAACAAAATAAATACTAAAAACAAAATAAAAATAGGAATAAATAAAAATAAACAGAACATGAATTAGAAAATAACAAATTATTGCAAACGAAAGACGTTTTGATAACATCTTGGCTTTAGTTGTGTTGCAATCCTCTCTCCTAGCTGAAAGTAGCTGGCTCCTTCTATTGTTGGGAGTTTTCCGTAGTGCCATTGAGTGAGCTTCTCAATGTGCTCTGCGGAGTGGATAATCCCAAGCTCTCAATCCCAAGGATTTGTATGTTATGTATGAAAGGAGGTCCATTTAAAATAATTTGAAGAATTTTATTTTGAAATGGCTGAAGTTTTTTTCTGTTTGTGTTACTGATAAGTGTACCAAACTGGGCATATGTAAGTCAGTAATGGAAATAATAGAGTTTTATACAATAGAACTGTGCATTTGTGTCTTAAGTGGTGTTTTCCACATTTTTGGGAAGTAACCCCATCTCAAACGTGCATTAAATATGCTTTTCATGAGTGCAATACTCTTCTGTGGAAGATTTTTGAGGACAACGTTGGATATCAGATCGTCTCCTGGAGATTTCCTGTTTGTCAGTTTCCCGATGATCGTATTTATTTCGGAAAAAGGAGGATGTTTTTTTCAACTGTTGTAATGGGTGTTTGTAAGTAGGTATTTATGGTTATGTGTATGTCTCTGTTGGTTTTAGTCTCGTTCGTGAATTGTGTGTGAAAATGTCTAGCCAATAATTGGCATTTCTCTTCATCTGTATTATCTGTCTCAGTCTGTTGAGTCAGTGAGAATATGTCAGTTTTCTGTCCTGTCAGTCTTTTGGTTTCTTTCCACAGATTTGTGTCACCAAGAGTAAGACTTTCTGCAAATCTCCTATAATTTTTGAATCGGGTTCGTTCTAGCTCCCATCTAATTTGCCTAGATATTCTATTAACTATAGTTTTTAGAACTGGGTCTTTCATCCTTTGCCATCGGGATTGTAGAGCGTTTTTTTGACGTATCATTTGTAATATGTGTGGTGAAGTGCTATTTGATAGTCCTGTCCGTTTGTCTGAATTGTGTGGATGTCCCTTTCTGTATGGATGTGTATATGTGTTGAGTGAATGAATCTATTGTTGAATTTGTTTCCTCCTTATTATTGTATGTAGTTGGAATTGAGAATGTTGATATATCTTGAGAACAATTCCCAATTGGGAATTAACATTAAGCGATACGCCGCCATGCGGAAAATTTCGGAAATAGCGACAAAGGGAGACGTGCATTGTTTACAAATGTAAAGCTATAGTGCTGTTCGTGTTTTTCTTGCTATTTAATAATTTCCCAACTGTTTGATGGCAAATTTGTCTTTTTAAAGACAACATGAACCTTTCCCTTTCACAAAGTAATTATTTTTAAACAATATATGTAAGAGGTAGTGAAATAATTCATATTTATGCAACCTTCACTCTTGTGTGACTATAAACAGCTTGCAACCCATTTTACCGGAATTTGATTTAATTTCTGAAATTCACTTCTAGAAATTCAGAAGGTATAGATATTGGTGAACAAAAGTATGTACAAAGGAACTTCTTTGGCTATCTAGAAGCCTTAAGTAGTTTCAGGTGCATAGTTGAAGGTGAAGCAATTGTGAATGCACATCCATTACCTAAATACCTGTGGTATTTTGGAGAAGACCAACCATTCTATTAAGTTGTTTGCACTTGTACAAGCACACTAATTAGGAATGGCTGTATTAATTTAAATGAATGTACTACTTCATATTTCATATGACTCCTTTCATAAATATTACAGTGCCTTTTGATAAAGTATATTTATATAATTTAATTACAACCTTAATAAGTAAATGAAATGGTGCATGTAATATGTGAAATAGAGATGCAAAGAAATTTTGAAATATTTTCTCAATTTTCAAGTTGTTCATGATTTGTTGGTGTTCAATAATATGCAATATTTATTATAAAATAAATTTATTGAATTCAAATCTGTTCACAATGGTATGAAATTATATTTACATCAGTTATAATTTGCAAATAATGTAAGCAATAATTAAAATTTGTGATCAGAAACGATTCAAAACTAAAAAAAAATAATGGTGCATGTAATATGTGAAAATAAAGATTTTGAAGTATTTTTTTTTCAATTTTCAAATTGTTCATGATTTATTGGTGATCAATAATATGCAATATTTATTATAAAATATAGTTATTGTATTCAAAGCTATTCACGATGGTATGAAATAATATTTACCTCACTTTTGCTTATCCATCACAATAACAACAACTCACTGTTAGTCCAATATTCTTACATATTTGAGTACACAAATAAAGTAGAGCTTCCAAAAACCCTGTTTCTTGATGAAAACACCAAACAACTGCGAAAACACTTGTTATCAGCAATCACTTTGTACAAATGTCACAGGGCTCCATTTGTAAACAGCCATTTTGACAACGACAGTGGTGCCGCCATCGGTAATGTTAATTCCCAATTTACCTTCCCAGTAATTTGCCGAGGGAGTGGTTCTACGTAATATCTTTTTGTTCCCAATGTGCAAATCACAGGCAGGGTCTAAGTCTATAATTGTTTTGAGGTAAATAGGAATCTTGGGTTTGTGAATTACAGCTATGCCAAGTATGTCAGGAAGATATCCTTGTCGAGTGGGGTGAAAAGTAGTTTCATCTGGTGATTCAATGAGTATTCCAAGATTTTCCGTTACAGTCTAATGTCTAGAACCATTAAAGTTCAGTGTCCGGCAGTTCCAGTCAGTATATTTACTATTTGAGTCCTATAACATTAAGGTAGGTTGTCCTGTAAAGGTCAGTTCGAAGTCGTTTTCGATTACTCCATCAAGGTCTAAGGTAAGCTGAGCTAATGTTCACTGTTCCGTTGTTGTTTGTCATCAATTTAACCCTGATGAGTTTGAGATGTAGCAGAAAGTAGGAATGTTTTAAACCCCTCTTTATACATAAAGCTACTCCTCCAAAACGTTCTTCTCTATCCTGTCTTTATAAATGGTATCCTCCTATTCGTAATGTGTCGTTTGGTTTTAGGTGAGTTTCTGTCACACACGCAATGTCCACTTATCATCAACTCAGGAAATTTGAGAATGAAGTCTGTCATTGTTTCAGTCCATTGGCATTCCAGTTAAGGATTGTCAGATTTTGAGTATGTTCGTAATTAGGGTTGTCCAGAGTGTTTTTTAAAGAAGTCTTGTATGATTTTTGAATAAGAGTTTTTGTAGGTAAGGCAAGCGTGGTTTAATTAATAGAGTAATCAGTGGGCTTAGGTCTAGTTCTGGTTTATTTGAGTCAGTATTTTCAGTTTGTGTTGGAGGAGAAGGTTTTGGAGTAGAGCTAGGGGCATAATGTGTACCTACAAGCCGTCGGCCAAACCAGGCATTGGTTTTAGGTTACTCAGGGCAGTGTGTTAATTGTACTGGGGTGTGAGAGTATTTATGAGAAGTATTTATTATGGATGTTGGTTTTGTTTATGGACGAAATTCTTGAGCTTTTGGTGGCAGTTGCTTGTTTTCAATTATGCTTGGATTTGAGGTTCTAATGTTTGAGGTCTTGAGGAATTATTCAATGTCTATAATGACCTTTAAATGAAGAACATCCGCGATACTTAGCACTGTGCTTCCTCCACAATTAGCACACTTAAGTAGGTTATCATCGGCTATACAATATGCAATATACTTTTGAATGGTCGTGAGATATTTTCCCCTATTTCTTAGTTATATACAAAATATTTGAAATGATATGCAAAAACTACTCCCTGTCTCATATATATATATATATATATATATATATATATATATATATATATATATGAGGGTGGCATGGTTAGCTCAGTGGTAGAGCACTGGACTAATAAGCTGGAGGACCTGAGTTCAGATCCCGAGTAAGCACTAAAGATTTTTCTTCTAGCTTCTTTATTCATGGGTTAGATTCGGCCTCCCTAGGCCGACTCAGCCTTTAATTAATTTATGAATGGGTACCTTGGTGCTAATGACTCTAGCAGTCAAAGCAGCAAAGGGGAAAATCAGGCAGCTGGAGCATAGTACTGACCACACTATCTCCCTAGTGTGCCGTTTGGTCAGGAAAGATACCTCTATAGTAGCTGCCCCTCAGGGCCCTCGTGGCCTGTTAGGGGACTGATTTTTTTTTTATATATATGTTTGTTTGTTTATTTGTTTTTTAGGGCAAAGAACAACGTGGCTATCATTGCCCGATTTTTATATATGTGTGTATATATATATATATATATATATATATATATATATATATGTTAAAAAACAGCCAACACTTATATCCACACGCACAACTTTTAACGACTGACCTTGGGCTTTATTAATTGACATCGTGAAACATAGGCCCAAGGTCAGACATTAACCCTATAGAGACGGCGGGAGTGGTATGACCAAGGGTACCTGGTGACGGGACCCTCCCAATACCTGCCTGTCCTTCCTGACGGCTACTAGCTAGCTCCCTTCCAAGCGCACTCGACAATTGTCTCGTTTTTTTTTTTTTAGATTTATGTTCTCGTGCTAGTAATATATATATGCTTTAATTAGTGAAGAACCCTTTCAACATAACACCTTTGTACTACTGAAAGAAAACTTATATCCCTGGAAACTGCGATGCTTCCTCAGCAAATTACATTGTTTGCGCTTCTGAAAAAACCCACCGTCTTCTTGGAAATCCTAGAATGCTCTTTAAAATTACTTCCAGGAGCGGGGGAAGGGCCAAGCTGCGATGTTTCATCTTCCGAGAAGTCTTAAACACGCCTACTAAGAAATCTCACTAATAGTCTAAAGGAACTGGAGAAGCCTACCGCCCTTATATTTTTTTAATTTAATTTTTGAGCTTCGCAATGACGGCCATTTGCTCTTTTTAAAATACAACAAATACAGATTTATACAAAAATACAAACTTATAGAACCAAATACAACAAAAGAAATGAAGCGACCGTCCTTATACGATATAGAGTGAGGAGGCTGCTGGAGAAGCCCACCGTCAGCCAGTCACGACTTTCTGCTGGCTGCTGGAGAAGCCCACCGTCAGCCAGTCACAGCTTTGTGCTGGCTGCTGGAGAAGCCCACCGTCCAGAAAGGTTTAAAAGTTGGTGTGGATCTAGGTATTGGCTGTTTTTCGCAAGGTGAGCTTTATGTGGCTCTGTCACGTGTTTGAAATCCTACCAGCCTGCACCTTTGGTCCCCGATGTCTATACATCTTATATCGTGTATAGAGGAGCATTACTGTAGTTTTATTTTAAATACCCAAACGATGGTGTTTATAATCCAAAATAAACCAAAAGATGTGTCCAAAAAGTGCTGACTGAAGTCACTCTTCCAGGTAGAAGAAGTCGCAGGCACAGCTAGTAATTAAATAAATATTAAATTTATCATCATTCAAAAAAAATATGTAAAATAATTTTCCATACACTATTAACATTAATTCTATTGGTTTTACTATGGCCCTCTTTCAAGTTGTAGGTATTTAAAGCCCCCTAGCATGGCTAACACACAAGACCGATACTGGCCTTTAAACAAATTTACTTGCTCCATTAATTCTGTGCTTATTAATGGCCTTATAGTAGTTGACAACACATTAAATAAATAAAAAAGCCGAAAGCTTTGCTCTTCTCTTATTCTCAGTACAGTATGAAGTTACTTGTGCCTGTGAGTTATTTAACCCTTTCCTTACTGAAGACTGCTGTAGAAGTCGAAGCACGCCAGAAATGGTTGGCTGCCATAGTAGGGCTTGTCTATTCGAAAAATTGCAGAATTATTAAATAAATCAAAACACAACAGTACAATAAGACCAAGGAAAATATACAGTCACCAGAGGGGAATCATCCTTGCTCAAAATTTATGAAAATCTGAACACAAGAGCAACATCATTTACCACTGAAATAAATAGAGACTATGCGATTTAAGTCTTAGTCAGAGACTGTTAGACATGTACTAAGAAAGGAAGGATTCTGGGGTTGAATTGCCAGAAGAAACCCCTTCATAAGTAAGGTTAATTAGATAAAGCTGCTACAGCTCATAAAGGAATTCGGAAATCAATGAAATAGTTTCTGATGGAAGGTGATATTTTCTGAGGAGTCAAAATTTAACCTTTTTGGGTCACATGTGAGGTCAAAAGTGTGGAGAAAACCAAAGCAAGCATTCAAGAGAAATAATTTGATACGGACATTTAAACACGGAAATGTCATAGTGTGGGGGTTTCTTGGTTTATCTGGTGAAGGAAATCTATAGGAATTATGGGCCAAAATGTTTATCTGGATATTCAAAGGGTCATTGTAAGAACATCACCTGAAAGGATCAAATGTTTATTTGGAAAAGATCAGATGTTTTCAACATAACTATGATCCCAAACGCACAGCTAGAACATTTGAAGAATGATTGGTCTATAATGTTCCAAATCAATTAAACACCTCTTCAGTCATCTGACCTAAGCCCTATTGAACACCTATGGGATGAACTTAAAAAAAGAGTGAAAATCACATCCGTATGAAAAAAGAACTGGAAACTGCACTACAGGGAAAATGAAATGCAATAAATAATCAGGTAACAAAGAAAACCCTGAAAAATGGGACCTTCTAAACCCCCCTACCCTCCAGCTCACAGGCTATAGGTGGGTATGTTCACCTCCTAACCAGCTCAAACAAAATTACGAAGTCAAAAATGTTACAAAAATGTCCATTTATAACTGTTTGTTGTCTGGACTGTTAACTCCTTTCATGCGGAATTAAGTCCTGCCTGCAGCAGTTGAGTGTCCTGATTTCAGGGACAATTGAAGAAGTTCCCGGCTGCACTTTGCATGTTTGGGAAGGGTGGCAACCTATCAATAGTCTAATGGCCTAGATGTCAGTGAACCGTAAAAAATAAATAAAAAGAAGACGAGAGATGTTTACAACTTATTTATTTAGGAAGAAATTTATGTAGATTTGGGAGTCAGCTGATTATAAACAAAATTTATAAGAGCTGATTCTTTTATATTTATTGTAATAATTATCTTGCTGAGGAATGTGATAAGTTTACACTGGTACAGAATTTTGAAATTAGATTTTATCATTTTAATTCTTATGCAATAGTTATGATTAGTTTTTTTTTTTTTTTTTTTTTTTTTTTTTTTTTTTTTTTTTTTCAACAATTTTCATTTGAAATGATTATATGCATATATATAAATAAAAAAATGTATTTATTATTCCTAAATTATGCTATTTTACTGCCACCATGGCCATAACATGCTCCTCTGCTTAAATACTAAGTAAAACAAAATTAATGGTTTAATAAAATACTCATGTTACAATGTTTTGTCTTTATTATTAATGCCAAATAAAATAAATGAAGCAAAGACTATAACTAAAACAATTATAAAAATACAACATAGTCCTTTATACAATTTGTCCTTTATAAATTTTTGTAATTTCAAAAAATAATGTTTTTTCTTAATTTTGTCCGTAATTTAAATTACACTTTTCCCATTATATATCTCATTTTCAGCATTGTAAAAAAATAATGTATATATATATATATATATATATATATATATATATGTATATATTGTACATATATATGTAAATATCTTATAATCTCTTTCTGGTAAGATTTATTATTGCCATTATTTCCCAATAAGATATTTATAACACAATTGCTGCTTAATAGTTACATTTATTATTATATTACAAAAACTAGTTAAGCTATTCAAAGAATCCAAAGTGCAAAATGGACCATACGAAAAGAGCAAAACACAGGAAACCAAAAATGAATTTTTTTATTTTTAAATTGGGATCAAATATTTGGTTCTTTTGAGCCATCTGTTGAATGTTTTCGATTGTTTCTTTGCAAAGATCTGATTGGCAAGCGGTTGGTTGATGCTTTATTTCGTTTGAAATTTTCTTAATGGTCATGGAACCACCATCAGTACTTTCATTGAGATTCTCTGGATTCTTCACCTAAAAAGAAACCTTACTTAGTTTGAAACACAACTCAAAATCTTAGTTAATATATCTTATGGACTTCTTAAAGTAATCAAGTTTTATAGGGTGTATCGCAAGTAGATGACCATAATCAAGGCAGTGAAACTTGACCAAAAATATAGTTAAATTCCTCCAATTGCACGTTTCTACAACTCTGTTCTAAACATAAGCCATATTGCTTTAAGGCTCATGCTCTTCTTATGCACACAAGTGTCTTTTCAAACAGTAATAAAAGTTCAAAAAGTAGAAATTAACAGCACGTTTTCGAGGATAACTGCTCCTTCAAAAAAACGCCTGTATGAGATGCCCAATCTCACAAAAGTTGTAAAATTAAATTACTTTTCCAATCCAGAGTGCGAATATCTCTCACTTTCATAATGTAATTGGAATGGAGGGGGCAACTAATAAATAATACTATTATTTTTGTAATCTTGAAATAAATAAATTAAAAGTATTATGTGTCTAGTTACGATGCACCCTGTATACTTCACTAACAATAACTAGAAAACAATACAAATTTTGATTAATACCATTGTTTTTTCAAAATTAACACCCTTCTTTCCTGTCTCTCCTGAAATACTGTACTTATTCTGTACCCATTCCATTTCAATTGCAGTATCAGCTTGGAAACATGCATTGTCCATCTAGAAATAGGAAAAAAAAGTTAGCATTTATTTATTTTAGAATACAAACTATTTGGTTTTATCTCCACTGATAGTTTTAGACAAACTTATATATATTTGCAAGAAACCTCATTCCAAAAATACTACTAAGTATGATTTTTCATATCTCAAACTATTTCTTTATGCAATGACTGCCTTCTAATGAAAAATGTGGATATTGGAAAGGACACAAATTTTATAATAACCTAATGAGAATATTTCCTGTGAAGGAATACAGAAGAAGGGTCGACCAAAATGGTTCAATGAGTTTGTTTCTAGACCGATTTCGGACCGACGACGGAAAATGGCGCCAAACGACGTATTGTGTTTCAAAAAGCACTACATCTTAACCGATTTCAATGCATTTTTATTTTAAATGAAAGCTAATAAAATTTAGAACAACTTTTTAATTTATCATTTGTTGCTTTTTGTTTCTTGAATTACGTAGAAAGAGTTTTATAACAATCCAATGTTTATAACCTTCTCGCTACCTATTTTACAAATAATATGAATACGAATGCTTGAATGCTTCTCTTATCGTAGTGTAACAGTTAAAAATGAACTGTTTTGGAAGAGGTTAAGTTACGAGAGAAAATATGAACTCCTGTAGGCCGAAAAGATGGGAGGACTTTTACTACCAAGAAATTTTAAAAAATAATAAAAGAAGAGGAAAGATATATATATTTCAAACCTCTAAGTCTAATAGCTAATTAGGAAAATAGTTAATAATTTATTTATTTAAATTTTAATAATTTAAGAAAACACTTATATCAATAGCTCACATCTATATGGCTTTTACTATAGCTCTTAACTTAAATGGAAATATTTCAATGACGGGTGTTTCTTACTGGAAATTTAATGTAGATTCTGAAAATGTTGTCGTTATTTACGATACACTAATCAGAAATCCCGAGAACACAATTTTTCATAAAAAAAAGAATAGTTTTGAAAATAGACAAAAGTTTGACTAGCTCGGCTTCTTGTTGAGATGGAACGCTCATTTCTGCGCCACTTAACTACAAACGAGGAGCAGAATAAATCCTGAAAGTTATGACATTAATGCGGGACACCTTGTATAAACGAACTTCCGCCATTTTTAAAATAGAAGAAATTATTAAAGGTTATTTTCTAACGGATATTGAGTATTGATACTTTTTGGATTTCTGAGTATCCAAATATCTAAATTTGGTACTACTAAAACTATTTAAAATGTAAACGCGCCATTGTATTCAGCTCAAGCCGCTGACTAAATGCGAAGTGAAGTTTTAGTGTTAAAAATAAGGCCAGAAAAATGGTGTTTACTAGTAATTTATGGGATAAAAAATCACTGAACTTAAGTATTTTGAATTTAATATGTTAAGTATTTATAGAAATTTAAGATGATTGATCAGACTTATAAGACATTTTAAGAACAAAAATCACAAATAAAATTTTGATCGTGTTCCTCTGCATTGCTATATGCTTAATGTACACATCTTTACAGTTGAGACACTCTACCTAACTTCCAGGGATTTCGACCTGGCGTAAAATTCATTGCGAGAGATACAGGCTTCGTAATTTTCCTCGTCGTGTTCATCCGATGTTGAGAAATCTGTTTTAATTCTGGACTTCTTTTTCTCCCGTTTTTTGTTTTTTGCTTAGTGGATTTAAAAACAGTTGTTCCTTTTTTTTTTTTTTTTTTTTTTTGTTTCTTCAAGCTCCAGTTCTAAACTAAAAGGTAAAGAAGTAAGAATTACTGTCTTTCCACACCCCTTGTTGGGCCTTTTTGACCTGGGTTAGGCCTTATTTCTCTTAGGAATATTTAGAGAGAAGACAGGGTAGTCTGTCCTGGATCCTGCGTAAAAGTTTATGGTTGCTGATCAGTTTTTTTGCGATCATCGGTGTGCGTAGAAGCCTCAGTTTCTGAACCCGTTTCAACTTGATATTGCTTTGGTCAAAGGGTTGTCAGTGTTTATTGCTTCAAATTAGGGGTTTTCAGGCCAAACATTTCTGGATATTTGTGATACAACTTGTGGCTGGTCAGGTAAAGGATTATTTCCAACCTCCATTGGTTTTTCATTTGCACCAGAGAGTGCAAAGAAATAATCTGGAAATAGATAATTCTTGAATGGTTAGATCATACCCTGCCCTCTCAGGAATCCCTGGCCTTAACCCTTTAAGGCACAATCATCGGAAAACAAATTAAAAAACAACTCATGCAAAAAAATGACTCCTTTTGGTTGCTAAAACACACCCCATAGCCCATTTATTGCAAAATTTAACTTTTTAATTTTTTTTTTAAAACGGCCTGAGCCGTTTGTGCGCTATAAGGGTCTACGTAATATGTACTTGAATGCAAAACCGCATGACACTCGTCTAGGCATTTCCCACGTTGCGGCCGCGATCTTTCGCGCTTACAATGGTATTTCTTACTTGTGTTAGTTGCCGTGGTCTCTGGATTCTTTGCTTACTTATTTTCTGAATTTCTATAACATTTGATCATTAGCGCGTTTACTCAAATTAAAATTTGCGAAGAAATATTTTTACTCTTTGAGACATTTATAATTACATAATGCAGTAAGGAAATAAATAAACTGATAAAACAATCCGTTCTACTAGGCCTAAATTGGGATGTGTTTTTTTGCTCTTCCCGGTGTAAATATCCATAATTAATGCATATCCTGTCTCACTACAGCACAAAACCCATATTTTCGTCTAAACAATTATCAATAACATCCTAGCGACATATTCCAGAAAGATAAAGTAACAAGCAATAGTATTTCATATAGATATACGAATTTTTTTAGTATATTGTTGAAGGTAGATGTGCTTCTGTGGAAGGAAATAATTGATAACGCTTCAGAGGGTGGGGCGAGTATGGATACGCTAGGTGCCGTAAGACGACAAAGTACCGCTATGTGGGCTGCCAAGGGGTAGAAAAGGGGCTGGAAGGGCTGTAAATAGTTATAACAATCCCAGGATATCTTTTAGAGCAACAAGCTATTAGAATCGGCGCCGCGAACGAATTTTTGAACTTACGACGGCTTAAGTAGTCTTTGCCCCTTAAAGGGTCAACTATGCAATGAGTAATAGAGTAAAAACGGTTTTTACCACGGTGCGATAGAAGCCCTTTGCTCTAGCTGGATGTCTTCTCAGGACTTCTCACAGAAAGTTGTGGATTCGATAAAGAAAGATTTACAGCTTTTTCTTTCGGGCCATCATTTTTTCTTTGTTGAATGTTTGAGGAATACTATTTTTATTCACTAACTGAAATATTTTCTTAAATCTGTCAGCCTCAGTGCAAATAGTCTTTCTTCCAGTATGAGTATCAGCCCAGGCAACGAATGCTTGAAAACAGCTACAGGTGGAAATTTTTGGAACACAATTTTTGACTTCGTAACTTTTTTCGGGCTGGATAGGAGGTGAACATATCAAAAGCCCTCGCCACTAGCCTTTAAGCCGGGGGGGGGGGGGTTTAGAAGGTATATTCTCGACCGGATATCTCTTCAACGATGCGCCCAAAAAATAAATGTCAGTTATGGGGTTGTAGAGCATTCCATTTGCTTCAATAATATATATTACAATACTATTTTATGAATTTTCTTTCAAACGTTATATACGCACTCACATGGTCTTAACAAAACCATTGCCAATATAATGGTCAAGATGTTATATAATTGAGTGTGAATAACTGATCAGAGGCCCAAAATTAAATATTTCGTACTATTTGTACGTCCAGTACTACCTATATTTACATAATGGAGTATATTTTGGACAATACAATGACTGGAAATGGTGAGAAATTGAACGGTTCATTGGTCGACAGTTGTTGCAAGATATCACGATGAACACTAAAACTGTTTTCACAGTTGAAGGAAAATACATAAAATAGTAAAGTTATATATATTATTGAAGCGAATGGAATGTCCTACAACCCTATAGCCGACATTTATTTTTTGGATTCATCGTTGAAGAGATACCCGGTCGAGAATAGAAAAAAAGTCCGACTCGCAGGAACTGCATCATCTTAGCGCGGTTCCGTTCTTATCTCTAGACTCATTTAAAATGATTAAAACAGAAGCTGTTATTATTTTGGGTCCACATTTCTAGAAAGCATGAAGATTAGATAGTTAGCCGTATTGGTGATAAGTAATGATAGAATGGTTGGGAATCGGCTAAAGAAACCTCAATACGATTATTGTTAAAAAATCTATATTTAGGACGTTTTGGCTACCATTGGTAGCCTTCGTCAGCAATGAAAGTGCGGGGAGGCAGAGGAGGACAAAAGTTGACAGTTCCATCTTTACTTTCAAGTCTTATTTACGATCTTACCTGGCTGGGTCCACGCCCTAGGAAGGACCCCGCTACGCATTTGAAAAGCTATATCTTGGAAATCCATATCTCTAAGATTAAATTGTTTTTCTTATTATTCTTAACCTGATTGATTATCAAATACATTATCCAACTATAAGCAGTTAAAAAATAACAAGGAATAAAAACAGACAAAAAGAACAGTTCGAATAAGCGAAATCAATTACTTTAAAGTTTTAAGCACTTATTTCTCCGATTGACATCGTCTAATCAAAACTTTCATCAGAACCTTTTTTGTAGAGCATTTAGTAAGCTTTCTAATGGTATTCTTCCGTTTACCAAGATTCTCAACCTTTTTCGAGATATTAAGGGAAGTATACAAAGTTACCAAAACTTTTTATGTCTGTTAATAAAATATTTTATTCTAACCCTTCCTTAACTCCAAACGTAACACAAATTTCAACATATTAGTTTTAATGAAAGTAGAACATGCAGAAAATGTTTCAACTGAATCCCATGATTCTAAGTACCCAAACCAAAAACGGTATTCAGAAACTATTTTTCCAATTTTCTCGAAAACGGTTAAAGCTATCGCCTTGAAAATGGTTCCATTCGTTTTCCTAGCCCAATAAGCCTATAAAACGAGTGCTTACAAGGTTATGAACTCAAAAACGTAAGCGTTACGATTTTTTTTGCGCGAATTTCGCCCCAAACGCCATCTTCCAGTGGGCGGATTTTGCTGGTTAACGAACTTGACCTTTCGAATTGGACGACGGATTTTTGTACCAAATTTCATCAAAATCGGACCATTCGTCTTCTACCTAGAGAGCGAACAGACAAATATATATATATATATATATATATATATATTAGCGCGGTTCCTCCCTCCCCCATAGGGAGGAACCCCGCTTATAAGGTTGATACAATGAAACAATCCGGAAGTGCCGACTAGAAAATTTTGCGTTTCAGAACCCCTAGAAACCGAAAATAACGGTGGTTCAAATTTGTAGTATATATATATATATGTATATATTTATATATATATATTTATATATATATATATATATATATATAATATATATATATATAGTATATATATTTGTCTGTTCGCTCTCTAAATAGAAGACGTAATGGTCTGGATGGATGAGATCAACCTTATAAGCGGGGTTCCTCCCTATGGGGGGGAGGGAGAACCCGCGGTAAAAGTGTGTTTTTTCCCAAAATGACAGACTTTCACGAGCGGATATTTCGAAAAACGAAAGATATCTCAAAAACTTTATAGAATAGAACTTGTAGGAAAATTTAATAAGCCTTTCATTTGTTATAGAATGATCATGTCGCTAGGACGGAGGGTTTCCGAGATATTAGTGAAAACCCGAAAAAATGGGACATTCTAAACCCCCCCTCCCCCCCCGGCTCAAAGGCAACGGGTGAGGACTTTTGATATGTTGGCCACCTAACTAGCCGAAACAAAGTTATGAAGTTAAAAATTGTGTTCCAAACATTTCCACCTATAACTCTTAGTTTCCTGGGCTGTTGAGTCGCTACATTTCAGATTTCACGATGGACACTGAAATTATTTTTACGTTTGAAGGAAAATACATAAAATAGCAAAGTAATATATATTATTGAAGGGAATGCAATACTCTACAACCCTATAACCGTTATTTATTATTTTGGTACATTGTTGAAGAGTTATCCGGTAAAAACGGGGAAAAAAATATGCGGTAAAAGTGTTTTTCCCCAAAATGACAGGACTTTCAAGAGCGGATATTTCGAAAACTAAAGATATCTCGAAAAACTTTATCAAATAGAACTTGTAGGAAATTTAATCAGCTTTCATTTGTTATAGAATAGTCATGTCGCCAGGGACGCAGGGTTTCCGAGATGTAAGTGAAAACCCGAAAAATGGGACCTTTCTAAACCCCCCCCCCCCCCTCCCCCCGGCTTAAAGGCTAGGGGCAAGAACTTTTGATATGTTCACCTCCTTATCCAGCGCAAACAAAGTTACGAAGTCAAAAAATTGTGTTCCAAAAAATTTCCATCTATAACTGTTCGTTGACTGGACTTAGGACATGCGCGCCGCGCCGGCGCCGCTACGCCACGCCGGGTTTTTTAGTTGCGCGCCGCCCGCCGAGCCTAGTCAGTCGGCGCGCCGATTTCGTTGTGCGAGCCGCAAACTGCCGAGTTTCGCGCAGCAATTGTACTTCGTGGTGACCTGCCGCCATTTTTGCTTACCTTCTCTTCGAGTAAACGCTTGTGTGTTGTGCTATTTGATTGGAAAAAAGCGGAAAATAAAATAATTTTAGGTATATAAAAATGGTATTTAACTCAAAAAATAAATCCAGCTTTTGTGGGAGATATTTTGAAAACCTCGCAATTGAAGAGAAAAACAAAAGTCTGACTCGCAGGAACTGCGTCACCTTAGCGCGGTTCCGTTCATATCCCTAGTGTCATTAGCTAAGTAGTAGAAGCAGTTGTTGGTAGGTTTCTGATCTTTCGTGAAAAATTTAAAATGAATCTCAAAGAGAAAGAAGATTTAAGGCCCAAAACAGGAAACTGATAGTATTCTAAGCGTTTTCTGTGTGTTCTAAGCTACACACACACACACACATATATACGTATAAATTTTAACGGGGGTCATTTTCGGTGTCTACTAGGTAGGATCGATGGAGATTAGAAGAAATTTTTCAAAAATTCCGTCAGGAGTGCAACCTCAATAGCTACTTTCCTTCGGAGGAAAGTGCTTAAAATTCACCATTTTGCTTCTAATTTTTTACCATTTTTTATCCCCCCCCCCCCGGTATGCCCTTCTCATATTAATGTGTCCCCGGTTTCTCTCACCAAAAATATGGCAAGCCTATATATATATATATATATATATATATATATATATATATATATATATATATATATATATTTAAATTGTAACGTCTCCCTTGGGGGTTAAAAAAAATAGCCCACGCCGCCGCCGACCATTTTAGTCCAGCGCGCCGCCGCCGGAAAATTCAGCCTCGGCGCGCATGTCTAACTGGACTGTATATGCCCGACATATTCCGTTTAGCGCGGTTGATCTCATGACGTAATCCTGAAGTGCCGACTAGAAAATTTTGCGTTTCAGAACCCCTAGAGACCGAAAATGATGGTGGTTCAAATTTGTATATATATATATATATATATATATATATATATATATATATATATATATATATATTTGTCTGTTCGCTCTCTAGGTAGAAGACGAATGGTCCGATTTTGATGAAATTTGGTACAAAAATCCGCCATCCAATTTGAAAGGTCAAGTTCGTTAACCAGCAAAATCCGCCCACTGGAAGATGGCGTTTGGGGCGAAATTCGCGCAAAAAAATTCGTAACGCTTACGCTTTTGAGTTCATAACCTTGTAAGCACTCGTTTTATAGGCTTCTTGGGCTAGGAAAACGAATGGAACCATTTTCAAGGCGATAGCTTTAACCGTTTTCGAGAAAATTGGAAAAATAGTTTCTGAATACCGTTTTTGGTTTGGGTACTTAGAATCATGGGAGTCAGTTGAAACATTTTCTGCATGTTCTACTTTCATTAAAACTAATATGTTGAAATTTGTGTTACGTTTGGAGTTAAGGAAGGGTTAGAATAAAATATTTTATTAACAGACATAAAAAGTTTTGGTAACTTTGTATACTTTCCTTAATATCTCGAAAAAGGTTGAGAATCTTGGTAAACGGAAGAATACCATTAGAAAGCTTACTAAATGCTCTACAAAAAAGGTTCTGATGAAAGTTTTGATTAGACGATGTCAATCGGAGAAATAAGTGCTTAAAACTTTAAAATAATTGATTTCGCGTATTCGAACTGTTCTTTTTAGCGCGGTTCCTCCCTCCCTCATAGGGAGGAACCCCGCTTATAAGGTTGATACAATGAAACAATCCGGAAGTGCCGACAAGAAAATTTCGCGTTTCAGAACCCCTAGAGACCGAAAATAACGGTGGTTCAAATTTGTATATATATATATACATATATATATATATATATATATATATATATATATATATATATATATATATATATATTTGTCTGTTCGCTCATTTCTGGCTTCCCTGATGGTCCGATTTTGATTAAATTTGGTACAAAAATCTGTCGTCTCATTTGAAAGGTCAAGTTCGTTAACCAGCAAAATCCGCCCACTGGAAGATGGCGTTTGGGGCGAAATTCGCGCAAAAAAAAAAATCGTAACGCTTACGTTTTTGAGTTCATAACCTTGTAAGCACTCGTTTTATAGGCTTATTGGGCTAGGAAAACGAATGGAACCATTTTCAAGGCGATAGCTTTAACCGTTTTCGAGAAAATTGGAAAAATAGTTTCTGAATACCGTTTTTGGTTTGGGTACTTAGAATCATGGGATTCAGTTGAAACATTTTCTGCATGTTCTACTTTCATTAAAACTAATATGTTGAAATTTGTGTTACGTTTGGAGTTAAGGAAGGGTTAGAATAAAATATTTTATTAACAGACATAAAAAGTTTTGGTAACTTTGTATACTTCCCTTAATATCTCGAAAAAGGTTGAGAATCTTGGTAAACGGAAGAATACTATTAGAAAGCTTACTAAATGCTCTACAAAAAAGGTTCTAATGAAAGTTTTGATTAGGCGATGTCAATCGGAGAAATAAGTGCTTAAATCTTTAAAGTAATTGATTTCGCTTATTCGAACTGTTCTTTTTGTCTTTGATTTTGATACTTAAAATTATGGGATTCAGTTGAAACATTTTCTGCATGTTTGAATTTCATCAACACTAATATGTTAAAATTTTGGTTACGTTTGGAGCTAAGGAAGGATTAGAATAAAATATTTTATTAACAGACATGAAATGTTTTGGGAACTTCGTATACATTCCCTAATATCTCGAAGACGGTTAGGACTATTGGTAAACGGAGGGTTACCATGCGAATGCTTACTAAATGTTCTACAAAAAAGATTCTGAAACAATTTTTGATTAGGCTATGTCAATCGGAGAAATAAGTGCTTAAACTTTGAAGTAATTGATTTCGTTTATTCGAACGGTTCTTTTTGTTTGTTTTTTATTCCTTGTTATTTTTTAATTGCTTAAAGTTGGATAATGTATTTGACAATAAAACAGATTAATTTAAATAAGAAAAACAATTCATTGTTAAAAATATATCAGGCTGTACCGTATGAAATGTCAGTTTTGGATTTGTCGATTTCCTTCAAATGTCTTGAAACTGTCGAGGCTCCTACTCCGAGTTCTTTGGCATATTCCCTAGTGTTTTTAATTGCTTATAGTAGTCAAATGTATTTGTCAATAAAACAGTATACGTATAATTAGAATCAATATTTTGTTTGTTAGAATTCGAATTTGCCGTATGAATGTCTATATTACAGTACTGGTGTTGATTTCGTTCTTTAGAATTATTCTTGGTATTCCCTATTTTCATCTGTTACCCATAGTTTTTTATTGTTAGTAGTTTTTTCTTATTGATTATAGAATATAAATCTATTTGGCTATAAAACAGGATACGTAAAATTAGTGACAATATTTCGGAGATTTCTGAGCGAAATACTTTTAAGATTTTCTACCACCACGAACGGCTTTTTTCCTCTATTTTTATCCACTAGATAGGCTTTATTTTGCATATTATTCTATATAAGTTTTATTCAGCAGGGTATTCTGATGAAATGTCGTGTTTTTGCTGTGGATTTTAAATACGATGTGTCTAAGATTGGATAACATAAGCGAGTCTACATAGTTAAAAACCGACGACGGAGGATTACTTCTTGCTATGATTTAGTCTACATATGTATATTAAGTCCTAAATCCAAAAAATAAACTTCACAACGGTTAGATACTATGAGCGAATATGGCGGTTCAATGCCCGTAGAAACAAGGGGGCCGCAGGAAATTTACCTGCTAAGAGTTAATCCTCAAGAGCTGTAAATATACCCCAGGTATCTGTCGACACAAATACAAAGCCTAGACGGAGAGCACCCCAAAAATTCAGATCCAAACATAGGTTATATACTAAATATTCATAAAGACTACTTAGTTGTAAACCGATTCATCAATTAGCAATCAATAGTTTTCAACAAAGGTTATATACTAAATATTGATAAAAAGTATTTAATTAGGAAAAAAACAATATTCCACAAGACTTGTTTTTGGTCCATTTGTGTCTACTCCATAGACTTAATTAGGTATATTATTCTATTGTAGTTGGGCAACTAAACTTTGTTTTATTTTGTTAAATAAAGTTTTTTTTCTTGACTTGATATTCGTCAAGACTTTTATTTGTCCTTGTGTATTTACTAGATAGGTTTTATTCGGCATATTATTCTATATAGGCTATATTAGGCAGGGTATTCTACTCAATCTTGTGTACTTCTTCTTGATCATTCTGTACATGGGCGTATATAAAAACAATTTCGGGGGGGGGGCTGAGACCATTTCCAGGGTATGGAATACTAAATATTTAGAGCTTGGAATAGTTTTAGGCAACTAAAACGCTATTACACGTAAAATAAAATATGTTTTATGAACTAAGTGATCTTATTTAATTTATTTTTAAGGGTTTTACGAGAAGTTTTTATCATCAATTCAAAATTTCGGGAGGGGCTGCAGCCCCCCCCCCTCATATACGCCCATGCTTCTGTATCCTCTAGAAAGGCTTTATTAGGCATATTTTGTATTGATTTATAGAGCTTTGCTTTAGAATGAGAGCCAGATTCTGTAATTTCCGCTTCTGTGTAAAAGTTAGCTACTGTCGGTGTCCCTGACGCCTTAATATCACTTTTATTCGAGATGTTCGAGAGGATTTTGACAATTTTCACGAGATATATAAAAAAAAATAAGTTTATTTCTTTTCTAAGCTTATCAAATGGCACTAGGGACATGAACGGAACCGCGCAAAGATGCTGCAGTTCCTGCGAGTCGGACTTTTGTCTGTTTTTATGCCTTGTTATTTTTTAACTGCGTATAGTTGGATAATGTATTTGATAATAAATCATGTTAAGAAAAACAATTTAATCTTAGAGATATGGATTTCCAAGATATAGCTTTTCAACTGCCTAGCGGGGTCCTTCCTAGGGCGGGGACCCATCCAGGTAAGATCGTAAATAAGACCTTTCTTGAAAGTAAAGATGGAACTGTCAACTTTGGTCCTCCTCTGCCTCCTGGCACTTTCATTGCTGACGAAGGCTACCAATGAGTAGCCGAAACGTCCTAAATATAGATTTTTTAACAAAAATCGTATTGAGGTTTCTTTAGCCGAATCCCAACCATTCCATCTTTACTTATCACCTCGACGGCTAACTATCTAATCTTCATGCTTTCTAGAAATGTGGACCCAAAATAATAACAGCTTCTATTTTAATCATTTTAAATGAGTCTAGAGATAAGAACGGAACCGCGCTAAGATGATGCATTTCCTGCGACTCGGAATTTTTTCTTGATCTGTTTAAAAAAGAGGCTTACATCTGCCAAGCCTTTCTTTGCAGCGACCTCCGCAGACAAACCATTCTGCCTGGCATTTCTAACTCTTCCCTATGGGCGTATATAGAAAATAATTTCGGAGGGGGCTGGGAAAATTTCGGGGGGCAGAGACCATTTCCGGTGTATGGAATACTAACAATTTAGATCTTTGAAGATTTTTAGCCTACGCTATTACACCCAAAATAGAATATGTTTTATGAACTAAATGATCTTATTTAATTTATTTTTAAGGGTTTTATGAAATTTTTACCGATCAAATCAAAACTTCGGGAGGGGCTGCAGCCCCCCCCCTTATATACCCCCATTCTCTGTCCTCAAGGGTACTTTGAGCTACATCGAATGAATCCAATGATTTCTAATAAAAATGTTCTAATTCGTCGAATACCATGTAAGAAGTCCGACTCGCAGGAACTGCGTCATCTTAGCGCGGTTACGTACATCTCGAAGAAATGGAATAGATTAGCATAATAAATCACAGGAAACTGGCAGTAGCCAACTTACACAGAAGCGGATAATTCTTAATCTGTATAAGTCAATACAATTATGTACTGAAAACGTACTTACTCTTTGACTACTGCTGAGAAGGCTCTTCTAAACAACCAAAAATTCGTTGTCATTTTAAGTATCTTGTTTTACTAGTAAATGCGTCTTACTGTTATAATCAACTGTAAATATGTGCTTCATGGCGAATAAAATTCCATTCTGTAGTGGGTTAAATCTTTCTATAAAATAAGAAATAACGACAACTTCAGTTAGAGGCTATGAAGAAGGATATATAGATAGGAGAATTCAAAACAAACTACGTCATCATGATTAGCCACAGCCATCTTGATTACCACAGCCACTCCAATCTTATTATTACCAATACCTTTCACCGCTTCTTAGCTTATTTTACTACTATACTAATTTCACTGATAAATGCAATTTAAAACAAGAAAAAAACAATTAAAAAGTGAGATAAACAAAGAGAAGACCCCTTTCAAAACAACAAAACAAACATTTTTCAAGTTTTAAGCGCTTATTAATAAAATATTTTTTTCGCATACTTCCTTAACTCCAAATATAACCAAAATTTAAACATCTTAGTTGGGATTTATTTCCAAGTTGTAGAAAATATTTCAATTGAATCCCGCGATTCTAAGTACTCACAAAAATATAATAACTTAGAAAAACATTGATTCCACTTTTCTTAGGAACGGTTCCAGATATCGTCTTATAAATGGTTTCATTCGTTCTCTTATGTTAAGAAACCTATAAAACAAGTACCTGCAAGCATATAAACACTAAAACTTCTGCGTTACGATTTTTTTTTGCGTGAATTTCGCCCCAAACACTATCTTTTAGTTGGCGGATTCTGCTGGTTAACGATCTTGACCTTTCAAATTAGACAACTGATTTTTGTACCAAATTTCATCAAGATCGGACCATTTTTGAGCTTGACAGAGAGCGAACAGACAAGCATATATATAAATATATATATATATATATATATATATATATATATATATATACAAATACAAATTTGGGTTACCTATATTTTCGTGATCTATAGGGTCTGAAACGTGAAAGTTTCTAGTCGGCACTTCTGGATTGCGTCGTGAGGTCAACCTCATAAGCGGGTTCTCCCTATGGAGATAGGGAGTAACCGCACTAATACTTCAATGTAGTAGCCTATATTAGTACAAAGTTCCCTCTTAAAAATAATGGTATATTTTTTTACGATTTTAGCGCGGTTCCTCCCTCCCCCATAGGGAGGAACCCCGCTTCTAAGGTTGAAACTAGTTACATTCTGTAATGGAAAACTGCATAAAGATGAAAGATCTCATGACGGAAGTGCCGACTAGAACATTTTGCGTTTCAGAACCCTAGAGACCGAAAATGATAGTGGTTAAAATTTGTATATATATATATATATATTTATATATATATATATATATATATATATATATATATATATATATTTATTTATATATATATATATATATATATATATATATATATATATATTTATATATATATATATATATTTGTCTGTTCGCTCTGTAGCTCCCAGACGAATGTACCGATTTTGATGAAATTTGTACAAAAATCTTTCGTCTAATTTGAAAGGTCAAGTTCGTTAAGCAGCAAAATCCGCCCACTGGCGTTTGGGGCGAAATTCGCGCAAAACAAAATCGTAACGCTTACGTTTTTGAGTTCATAAGCTTGTAAGTACTCGTTTTATATGCTTCTTGGGCTAGGAAAACTAATGAAACCAGTTTCAAGGCAATAGCTTTAACCGTTTTCGAGAAAATTGGAAAATAGTTTTTGAATACCGTTTTTGGTTTGGGTAATTAGAATCATGGGATTCAGTTGAAACTTTTTTTGCATGTTTGAATTTCATTAAAACTAATATGTTAAACTTTTGGTTACGTTTGGAGTTAAGGAAGGGTTAGAATAAAATATTTCATGAACAATCATGAGAAGTTTTGGGAACTTCGTATATTTTCATTAATATCTCGAACACGGTTGGGAAATTTTCATAAGTGGATAGAAACTATTAGAAAGCTTTCTAAATTCTCTACAGAAAAGATTCTGAAACAAGTTTTGATTAGGTGATGTCAGTCGAAGAAATAAGTGCTTAAAACTTCAAATACGTCTGTTTTGTTCTTATGATCGGGTTTTTGTCGTTCTTTTTGTAATTTTTGTATACTTTCATTAATTTTTTTTTTTTTTTTTTTTCTTACGGCGCATCTACATCTAGGTCATAAGCGCCGACATCCAGGGTGCAGCGAGGAATTTTACCAGCGAGCCGTGGGATGGTAAAATTCCTGCCGGAGGTTGGGAATCGAACCCACCATCTCCCGCTTATGAATCCAAGGCGCCAGCCATTAGACACGGGAGACCCCACTTTCATTTATATCTCGAACACGGTTGGGAAATCGTGGTAAGTGGATAGAAACTATTTGAAAGCTTACTAAATTCTCTACAAAAAAGATTCTAAAACTAATTTTGATTAGGTTAGGTCAATCGGAGAAATAAGTGCTTAAATCTTCAAATACGTCTGTTTTGTTCTTATGATCGGGGTTTTGTCGTTCTTTTTGTAATTTTTGTCTCTTCCCATTAGTTTTTTATTGCTTTTTATTTTCGTAATTCTTATATTAGGTAAATGTATTTGTGTTTAAAACAGGATAGTTAAAATGAGAACCAATTTTCTGTTGTTAGAAATAGATGAGTTAGAAAAATACGAGTTCCTTTGCATAAATTCCTAGCAACCTGAAAATTTGGATGAAAGATAGGGACAACATTATAAGGGAATTGGGAAAAGCCCTTATCGATCCTATGAGTGCAAAGAATTTTTTCTAGGTCAAAGGAGGAATTTTCAGGAGGTTTTTAGGAATTTTCAACGAAACGTTTTGTTTTATGGTAAAAATAGTTCAGACAAAAATTGTAGATTGTGCAATTATGTACAAAACTTGTCTTCACACTTTTTTTCATTAGATTAACCATTACTGAGGATAGGCGATTCCAGAATTATCTTTAGTTTTATTCAACATAACATGCCAGACTCGGCTGGAAGTTTGACGAAGAAACAATGGTTTGGCTACCTGCTCCTCTTTCTATGGTCATGACAATAAGTACCGTTACAGCCCCAGCCATAAGCCTCCCAAAATGACCTGCTTGACATTTGATAATATTAAACTCGAGAAGTAGTTCCTCTTTTTGTGTCTCTGTTTACTTCAGTTATTAATTTTTATTTATGTTGTACGCCTTATTTTAGCGCGGTTACTCCCTATCTCCATAGGGAGAACATTTATATGTATATAAATGTATATATTTATATATATGCTTGTCTGTTCGCTCTCTAGCAAGCTCAAAAATGGTCCGATTTTGATGAAATTTGGTACAAAAATCTGTCGTCTCATTTGAAAGGTCAAGTTCGTTAACCAGCAGAATCCGCCTACTGGAAGATAGTGTTTGGGGCGAAATCCGCGCAAAAAAAATCGTAACGCTTACGTTTTTGAGTTCATATGCTTGCAGGTACTTGTTTTATAGGTTTCTTAACATAGGAAATCGAATGAAACCATTTCCAAGGATATCTCTAACCGTTCCTGAGAAAAGTAGAGTCAATATTTTTGGAAGTCATTATTTTTTTGTGGGTACTTAGAATCGCGGAATTCAATTGAAATCATTTCTACATCTTGGAAATTAATCCCAACTAAGATGTTTAAATTTTGGTTATATTTGGAGTTAAGGAAGTATGCGAAAAAAAAAATTATTAATAGACATGAAAAGTTTTCGGATCTTCATACATTTTTCGTAAATATCTCGATAATGGTTGGGAAATCGTGGTAAGTGGAAGGCAACCATTCGAATGCTTACTAAATTCTCTACAAAAATGACTCTGAAGCAATATTCGATGGGGCAATGTCAATCAGAGATATAAACGCTTAAAACTTAAAAAGTGTTTGTTTTGTTGTTTTGAAAGGGGTTTTCTCTTTGTTTATCTCACTTTTTAATTGTTTTTTTTTTTTAAATTGCCTTTATCAATAAAATTAGTATTGTAGTAAAATAATCTAAGAAACGGTGAAAGGTATAGGTAATAAGTCTGTAGTGGCTGTGGTAATCAAGATGGCTGTGGCTAATCGTTGGCTGTTTTGAATTCTCCTATCTATATAACCTTCCTCATAGCCTCCTACCTTCCTAGTTGATTATAACAGTAAAACGATTTTGCTAGTAAAACAAGATACTTAAAATTATTTAAAATTAAGACATCGAATTTTTGGTTGTTTAGAATAGAGCCTTCTCAGCAGTAGTCGAAGAGTAAGTACGTTGTCAGTATATAATTGTATTGACTTATACAGATTAAGAATTATCCGCTTCTGTGTAAGTTGGCTACTGTCATTTTTTCGAGATTTACGTAACCGCGCTAAGATGACGCAGTTCCTGCGAGTCGGACTTTTTTAATTGGGTGCTGTTATTTTGATTGCATTTTTTTTTTCAATAAAACAAAGCTAGTAAATGAGAAGGATGCTCACGCTTATATAGAAAATAATTTAGGAGGGGACTGGGAGAATCTCGGGGGGGGGGGGGTCTGAAAGGATTTTGGGGGGTATGGGATAATAAAAATCTAGAACATGGAATAGTTAGACAATTAAAACGCTATTACGCCCAAAAGAAATTATTTTTTTCTGAACTAAGTGATCTTATTATTATTTTTAAGGTTTTTACGATACATTTTTACCGATTGCGGGGGGGCAGCCCTTTCAGCCCCCCCCCCTTATATACGCCCATGCACGTTTTTGTTTTATTTTATTGATGTATAGAGCTTTACTTTAGAATGAGAGCTAGATTGTGTAATTTCTGCTTCTGTGTAAGTTACTACTGCCGGTTTTCCTGACGCCTTAATATCACTTTTATTCAAGATGCTCGAGAGGATGTTGACAATTTTCACGAGTTATATAAAAAAAAAAATAAGTTTATTTCTTTTCTAAGCTTATCAAATGGCACTAGGGACATGAACGGAACCGCGCTAAGATGCTGCAGTTCCTGCGAGTCGGACTTTTGTCTGTTTTTATGCCTTGTTATTTTTTAACTGCGTATAGTTGGATAATGTATTTGATAATAAATCATGTTAAGAAAAACAATTTAATCTTAGAGATATGGATTTCCAAGATATAGCTTTTCAACTGCCTAGCGGGGTCCTTCCTAGGGCGGGGACCCATCCAGGTAAGATCGTAAATAAGACCTTTCTTGAAAGTAAAGATGGAACTGTCAACTTTGGTCCTCCTCTGCCTCCATATATATATATATATATATATATATATATATATATATATATATATATATATAAAGAAGTTTATTTCTATTCTAAGATTTTCAAATGACATTAGGGTTAAGAACGGAACCGCACAAAGATGATGCAGTTCCTGCGAGTCGGACTTTTTTGTATGATTCTTGCTCTGTAAATATTTATATTATACTAATCAAAAAAAGTATTTACATTTTACACCATAAAAAAAAACGAATCAGAAAAGAAGGCTTAGCACTTCTCAAACATGATCTAAAACCTGGTTTAATCATATAAATTGACGGCTAGAAAATGTGTTATCAAATGCTTATCTAACACAAATCTTCCGGCAATTAGAAACTACAGAGTAAAATCGGTGGATAAAAAAAAGAAACGTTTTGAACCATGGGCGTATATAAGGGGGGGGGCTGAGGGGGGCTGCAGCCCCCCCCCCCGAAATTTTGATTTGATGGTAAATACTTGTCGTAAAACCCTTAAAAATAAATTAAATAAGATCACTTAGTTCATAAAAAATATTTTATTTTACGTGTAATAGCGTTTTAGGGGGGTCTCCCGTGGTCTAATGGCTAGCGCCTTGGATTCATAAGCGGGAGATGGTGGGTTCGATTCCCAACCTCCGGCAAAATTCCTCGCTGCACCCTGGATGTCGGCGCTAATGACCTAGATGTAGATGCGCCGTAAAAAAAAAAAAAAAAAAAAAAAAAAAAAAAAAATAGCGTTTTAGTTGCCTAAAACTATTCCAAGCTCTAAATTTTTAGTATTCTATACCCCGGAAATGGTCTCAGCCCCCCCCCCCCCCGAAATTTTTCCAGCCCCTCTCGAAATTATTTTCTATATACGCCCATGTTTTGAACTTGATTTTTTCCAAACATCTGCGTGAACAAATAAATAATCTACTCTGCCTTTCCGATATCTCCAAATAATAAACGGATATCTCCTACTAGGTTTATGCATTTTCCGGCAGATAACACAACTAATATTGCCAGGTCCCGGTTTTATCCGCCTACCCGGTTATGTCAAACTCTCCCCTACATGAGTTTATTAAAACAATATTTCTAATCCTTCCGCGCTTACTAGGAAATATGTTGTTGTTTTTTTAGCACTTTCCTCCGAAGGAAAGTAGCTATTGAGCTTGCACTCATGACGGAATTTTTGAAAAATTTCTTCAGATCTTTATCGATCCTACCTAGTAGAAACCGAAAATGACCCCCGTTAAAATTTATATCTATCTTTATATATATATATATATATATATATATATATATATATATATATATATATATCTGTTAACACGATAGCGGCCAGAGTTTTTGTTTTTTCGTCACGAAACTTGGTATACAGCGTTCAATTAACAAACGATTGAACGAGTTCGTAAACCACCAAAATCGGTCCAACGGAAGGGGAAGGGGGAAAACACTTATTTGACCAAGCCAGCCGTAGTTTTTGATATATTTCAACGAAGCTTTGTATTCGTAGTGGTAATCTACAGAGGAAAATGTGTTGTAAAAATAAACGAAATCGGTCCATTAGAACGGGGAGGGGGGGGGGGGTTTACTCCGGACCCACATTACCAATTTGCCACTACCAGCCGTAAATTTTGTTGTATTTCGACGAAACTCGGTATTCGTAGTGGTAATCTACAGAGAAAAATGTGTTGTAAAAATAAATTAAATCAGTTTATTAGAAGGGGGGGGGGTTTACTCCGGACCCAAATTACTAATATACTCATACCGGTCGTAATTTCTGCGGTATTGTAATGAAACTCTGTATACGTCGTGGGTAATTCATAAGCACGAAGTGTTGTAAAAACTTTTTTCGGTTCAGATCGTAAGCTTGGTACGCTAGAAGTCTATTGTGGTTGTCTTAAGAGGAACCTTCATAACTGCTTGTCTTATGATGTAGGAAACTGTCTAAAAATAAACACATGACTCCTTCGATGAATGTTCTAATTGGATAGGAAGGCAGAGGTAATTCAATATAAGTTATTTAATAAAGGGAAGGGTGGTGAGTTGAGAGTGTGGCTTCTCTCTTTTTGTCAGACACCCGTAATGCCGGACTCTCAGAAGTAAGTATGTTTTTTTAAGTTCTAAGTAAGTCTCATTGCTGAAATAAAGACGCGCGTTTTTGCTATCAATAAAAATGATTAAACTTAATAAAAATAATGCTCTACTTACGAAGTCACCATAACTCTTTAGAATAAAATCAATTGTTGTTTGGTTCACATAATTCTGTTTCTAAATCATAGTAACTATATGAGCCTGGCACCTTGTGTGACTTTTTTTTCTCTATACGAGTATATAATATATAACTACGAGTGTATTATATATTTAAATATAATAGTTGCCTACTTTGGATAATGAACATTTTTACTGAATAGGCCACTTAATAATATCATTTCTTCATTAAGGTTCTGGAAATAAATTCATTATCATCTAAAATTTATGCTTTTGCTCTCTTCCTGCAGGGAAGGCATAGGTGTATATATATATATATATATATATATATATATATATATATATATATACATATATATATATATATATATATATATATATATATATATATACATATATATTGATAGATAGATATTTGTTCTTGCTCTACTATCTACAAAAATGGCCAACTTCTTTTACCAGCAGAAACCACCGACCGCAATACTATTTTTTGTGCAAAACATGTATTTTGCGTTAATAGCCTTTCAGGTTTGTTTTTTTTTTTTTTTTTTTTTTACGCGAGTAATCGAATATTTACCAGTTTTGGAGAAAAGTGGGAAAGATTAGATTTTTATTTTCGAGAACTCCAAAACGACGGATTGAGTTGACTTGTAGCGCGATTCCTCCCTTTCTCCCGCTTATGAGCCTGACCTCATGACGCAATCCGGAAGTGCCGACAAGAAATGTTCACGTTTCAGAGCCCAGAGATCACGAAAGTAACGGTGGTTCATTAAAAAGAAATTAAATAAGTTCAGAAAACATAGTTTTTATTGGGTCTAATATTGTTTTAATTGGCTAAATATTCCAAGTTCTAGATTGTTTGTTTTTGAACCTAGGAAAACGATTGAAATCATTTTCAAGGTGATATCTGTAACCGTTTTTGAGAAAAGTGGATACGACTAGTTTTTCTAACTTCATACTTTTCGGTTTGGGTACTTAGAATCGCTAGATTCAGTTGAAACATTTTCTACATGTTTCATCCGAACTCAGATATATTATAGATTTTGGTTGCATTTGGAGTTAAGTAAATGCTCAAGAAAAAAATATAACTACCAGAAATGAGGATTTTAGTATATTTGCTTAGATATATCGAAAACGGTTTGGATCGTGGTAAATGGTCAATAACCGTTCGAAAGCGTAAACCAAAAAATGAAATTTTATACAAAAATATTTCATGCAAAGTAATTTTTGAAGGAGCGGTCACATTCGGAGAAATATGTGCTGAAATCTAAATCTGAAATTGTCAGTTTCTTTTATTTGAACGGCTTTTTTTCAACGGCCGTTTCCCGTAGATGTTTTATTTTTGTAATTGCTTGTAGCAGTAAAATGTATTTGTCAGTAAGATGAGAAATAATTTTTTGTTGTTTGAAGTAGAGCTTTCTGAGCGGAATTCGATGATGCCATGTGCATATCTTCTATAACTGTACTCCTGTCGGTTTTGTTCCTTTGAACAGAGTTTTCCCTGTTTTATAAATATAAAAAAAATGTTTGTGTCTATCCTAAGCTTTACAGATGTCACTAGGAATAAGAACGGAAACGCGCTAAAGCATTCGAACTAAGACATATTAAGTATCAAATAATACAACAAGTATTGTAATTTTGGTTCTGGATTTTTCGTATACTTTCTTAAGAGTCTTGAAAAGGGCTGCGAAACCATTCGAGGTAACCATTCGAAAGCTTAATCAATTTTAGCGCGGTTCCTCCCTCCCCCATAGGGAGGAACCCCGCTTATAGGGTTGATACAATGAAACAATCCGGAAGTGCCGACTAGAAAATTTCGCGTTTCAGAACCCCTAGAGACCGAAAATATATATATATATGTATTTATATATATATATATATATATATATATATATATATATATATATATATATATATATATATATTTGTCTGTTCGCTCTCTAGCTAGAAGACGAATGGTCCGATTTTGATGAAATTTGGTACAAAAATCCTTCGTCCAATTTGAAAGGTCAAGTTCGTTAACCAGCAAAATCCGCCTACTGGAAGATGACGTTTGGGGCGAAATTCGCGCAAAAAAGATCGTAACGCTTACGTTTTTGAGTTCATAAGCTTCTAAGTACTCGTTTTATATGATTCCTGGGCTAGGAAAACGAATGAAACCATTTTCAAGGCGATAGCTTTAACCGTTTTCGAGAAAATTGGAAAAATATTTTTTGAATACCGTTTTTGGTTTGGGTACTTAGAATCATGGGATTCAGTTGAAACATTTTCTGCATGTTCTACTTTCATCAAAACTAATATGTTGAAATTTTGGTTACGTTTGGAGTTAAGGAAGGGTTAGAATAAAATATTTTATTAACAGACTTAAATAGTTTTGGTAACTTTGTATATTTTCCTTAATATCTCGAAAAAGGTTGAGAATCTTGGTAAACGAAAGAATACCATTAGAAAGCTTACTAAATGCTCAACAAAAAAGGTTCTGATGAAAGTTTTGGTTAGGCGATGTCAATCGGAGAAATAAGTGCTTAAAACATTAAAGTAATTGATTTTGCTTATTCGAACTGTTCTTTTTGTCTGTTTTTATTCCTTGTTATTTTTTAATTGCTTATAGTTGGATAATGTATTTTACAATAAAACAGATTAGGCAAAATAAGAAAAACAATTCATTGTTAGAAATATAGCTTGCCAAGAGAAAAAGATTCGTTGACGTCTTTTGAATATTTTCAATTGCCTTTATGCTGTTGGTTTTTTTATTTTATTTTTTAATTGATTTTATCTGTAGAATTATTACTATAGTAAAAGAACACAGGAATGTGTGAAAATATTTGATATTTTCCAATTCATTGAAACGTATGAAATGAAGTATCGGTAGAAGAGGATTCTAGGGTCTTGCGGACCTGACCCCAGGTATAGCCATAAAACCCTTTGAACAAAGGCCGAGGAAAATATTATCTGTTTCTATTCTATGCTTTTCAAATGAGAATAGGGATATGAACAGGAACCGGGGTCTCCCGACGTCTAATGGCTAGCGCCTTGGATTCATAAGCGGGAGATGGTGGGTTCGATCCCCAACCTCCGGCAGGAATTTTATCATCCCACGGCTCGCTAGTGAAATTCCTCGCTACACCCTGGATGTCGGCGCTAATGACCTAGATGTAGATGCGCCGTAAGAAAAAAAAAAATTAATGAAAGTATACAAAAATTACAAAAAGAACGACAAAAACCCGATCATAAGAACAAAACAGACGTATTTGAAGTTTTAAGCACTTATTTCTTCGACTGACATCACCTAATCAAAACTTGTTTCAGAATCTTTTCTGTAGAGAATTTAGAAAGCTTTCAAATAGTTTCTATCCACTTATGAAAATTTCCCAACCGTGTTCGAGATATTAATGAAAATATACGAAGTTCCCAAAACTTTTCATGATTGTTCATGAAATATTTTATTCTAACCCTTCCTTAACTCCAAACGTAACCAAAAGTTTAACATATTAGTTTTAATGAAATTCAAACATGCAAAAAATGTTTCAACTGAATCCCATGATTCTATTCTAGATGTAGATGTGCCGTAAAAAAAAAAACAAAAAAAAAAAAAAAAAAAAAACTGGAACCGCGCTAAGATGACGCAGTTCCTGCGAGTCGGACTTTTCTGCAAATAGTTCTTTTCGATAAATGTTGATCCCAGCAGAAGTAAATTGAGTGTAAAATTTAAACAAGTATATCAATTTTAATGTTAAAAATAAATATATGATTTATGAGTAAAATTAGTTTGTCAACCTAACTACGCAGGGATACCCCATCAGGCAATCTAACTCCGCAGGGGTACCCCATCAGGCAATCTAACTCCGCAGGGGTACCCCATCAGGCAATCTAACTACGCAGGGGTACCCCATCAGGCAATCTAACTACGCAGGGGTACCCCATCAGGCACTCTAACTACGCAGGGGTACCCCTTCAGGCAATATACCTACGCAGGAAAACCCCATCAGGCAATCTAACTACGCAGGGGTACCCCATCAGGCAATATAACTACGCAGGGGTACCCCATCAGGCAATATAACTACGCAGGGGTACCCCATCAGGCAATATAACTACGCAAGGGTACCCCATCAGGCAATATAACTAAGCAGGGGTACCCCATCAGGCAATATAACTACGCATGGGTACCCCATCAGGCAATATAACTACGCAGGGGTACCCCATCAGGCAATATAACTACGCAGGGGTACCCCATCAGGCAATATAACTACGCAGGGGTACCCCATCAGGCAATATAACTAAGCAGGGGTACCCCATCAGGCAATCCTTTCAATTCCCTCTAAATGGTTGTTGTCTTGAATTATTCGGGTCTGCAGGTGGTCTCCAAACCTTCCCCGAATGTGTACTTTCATTTATTGTTTTTTGGGACTTTTTCATTTACGCAGAATAAAATATTTGCACTATTTTAACACGAGGAGGATATTCGCAACTAACATAAGGAAACCCTGTGATTTTCTATAAGCATATTTTGACCAGCGATGACGCAGGACAGTGTTATTTATTTCTGTTTTATATAAAATAAATAAATAAATCTAAAGTCAATAAAAAAGGAATATTCCCGTGTGTGAAATAATTTCAAATTGTTAGATTTTTAATTGAATATAGTTTTTTTGTCTGTTGTACTTCCAGAAAGCGTGGGAGCGGAGCCACCCCTGATTGGAGTGGGGAGGCAGAGTTGGGAGTTCATCTCTGGGCTCCCTATTCGACATCTGAAGAATGCTACTTGCCAGATACCCATTGCACGGTAAGTAATATTTTCAAAGTGATTTGTGGAAGACACATACATTTGGCTGGCTTCGGGAGGGGCTGGGGGCGTGTTAAATGGAGTGATATTTAATGTGTTTGTATAATTATTTTCAATGAAGAGTTTGTTTAATTATTTTCTGCTATTTTTATCATATTGCAACAATTTCTTGTTTGCCTAATCTTAATTGTCCAAAAGGGATTATTACATAATATGATGTAATTTCCTAGTTCGATATTTTTAGTTCATTATTTCAATTAATTTGTTGTAGCTCATGAATATGTTTAATTTATAAATTCGTAATTTTTTATCCACAATTCGTTTATATTGTCTCATAACGGACTGTGAATAAACACGAGAAGTGATATAAGCACAAACGTGGGCCAGGATTTCCCCTGTTCGCAGAATAGTTGGCCACGGTAATGTTGAAAGCATGGTGACGTAAAATAATTGTGCTTTGTTCAATTAATTGATAATTTATTAAATACAATGTCTTAGAAGATCAGAACTTGATTCTCTTTTTGTCCCCTATTTAAAAAAAATTAAGCTTTTTTTTTCTTGGAATAAGTCCTTGAACACAAATCATTCTTTTTTTAAAGTTTTTACGATATGAAAACGATTTGGATTTCTGAGTACCCAAATATCTAAATTTGGAACTGCTAAAACTATTTAAAATGTAAACACGCCATTATATTCAGCTCAAGCCGCTGACTAAATGCGAAGAGAAGTTTTAGTGTTAAAAAAAAAGGTCAGAAAAATGGTGTTTACTAGTAATTTATCAGATTTGACTTAAATGACGCAAATTTCAGTTTTGATATGTAAATAATAAAATAAACAATTATAATAATGAATACCATTATATTTTGTGAGGCTGGCTCCGGACGACGAGAAAGCTGGTTGTTTGCTGCTTCATTTTCCAGGATGCCAATTCATACCACCAGCTCAATGAATATCGATACCTTTAGAAGTACTGTCGCAGTCCATGTGTTAAAAACCTTCGTCACAGCGTCAGATTTTTTGAGGTAATACTGAAGGAGAGTGTCCTCAGCACCGATTTTCTTCAAAATTTGCACTATAACGTATTTTGATGCACTAAACACGAATCCGTTGAGAAAAAAAATTGCTCGCAACTAGGAAAGAAGTTATTAAGCACTAAAGTTCACTGTTATGGAGGTTATAAAAGACGGGGTAAACAGCTTATATGTAAACACGCGCATGCGCAATAGTCCTTAATGACGAAGTGTAATTGAAATTTAGACTCACCTGTGGTAGCTGACTTGGTCGTAAACTGTCCCTTTTTGGGCATACGTGCTATGCGTTTCCGCTCGCTCAAGAAAACATCAAAACCCCTAGTCAATCCAACTCGCAGAAATGAAAAGAATTCTATGCCCAAAAGTCGTCCAAGGCCGTCTTCCCTAACCTTCATAACAGTGAAATTTTTTGGTGTAGATGGAGATAGTTAGCCGCTGTAGAGATACGAAGACAGGTATAGTTGGGATTCGGCTAGGAGAAAAACGTCAGACTTTCGAAAAGAAATCTGTATTTTTGGACGTTTCGACTGCAAAAATGGCAGCCTTCTTCAGCTAAAAAATATATACAACTTATAAGTAAAGAAAATGTACAACTAGTAAGTAAAAGACAGGCAGAAATGAGCGGAGTATATATATCAATACAATAAATTTTAACCAATCTTATTTTTAAAAACAATGAAAATACGGTAGTTGGAAAGTAAACAGCATGTAGAAAGTGTTAGTAAAAACAGTACAAAAAAAATTAAACAGTAAAAACAACGAACATTTTTTATGTAGTGAAAAACAAAATCTATTTTATAAGTGAATACAATTTATAACAATTAATATATAGATACATACCACTAGAGAATGTCTACTTGTGTGTCCCAAAGCTCTTAACACCTTTTACAACCTCCTTTACAACCCGCTTTTACAACCCAGCAATTGTACCTTTCATCTTCACCGATTTACCGCCTCCCCACCCTTTTTCATAACTATAAAGACCACCGGTGCAGTTGCTGTCGTTCATACTTCCAACCATGGTTACCTAAGTTGTCCTCGAGGTCTTCCTCCCTCCCCCCCCCAGGCATTCTCCAGTGGTATGTATCTATATATTAATTGTTATAAATTGTATTCACTTATAAAATAGATTTTGTTTTTCACTACATAAAAAATGTTCGTTGTTTTTACTGTTTAATTTTTTTTGTACTGTTTTTAAAAATAAGATTGGTTAAAATTTATTGTATTGATATATATACTCCGCTCATTTCTGCCTGTCTTTTACTTACTAGTTGTACATTTTCTTTACTTATAAGTTGTATATATTTTTTAGCTGAAGAAGGCTGCCATTGTTGCAGTCGAAACGTCCAAAAATACAGATTTCTTTTTGAATGTCTGACGTTTTTCTCCTAGCCGAATCCCAACTATACCTGTCTTCGTAGTGAAATTTTTTTTTTTAATAACTTCTTTCCTAGTTGCGAGCAACTTTTTTTTCAACGGATTCGTGTTTAGTGCATCAAAATACGTTATAGTGCAAACTTTGAAGAAAATCGGTGCTGAGGACACTCTCCTTCAGTTTTACCTTTTAGCGCGGTTCCTCCCTCCCCCATAGGGAGGAACCCCGCTTATAAGGTTGATACAATGAAACAATCCGGAAGTGCCGACTAGAAAATTTTGCGTTTCAGAACCCCTAGAGACCGAAAATGATGGTGGTTCAAATTTGTATATATATATATATATATATATATATATATATATATGTATATATATATATATATATATATATATATATATATATATATATATATATTTGTCTGTTCGCTCTCTAGGTCGAAGACGAATGGTCCGATTTTGATGAAATTTGGTACAAAAATCCGTCGTCCAATTTGAAAGGTCAAGTTCGTTAACCAGCAAAATCCGCCTACTGGAAGATGGCGTTTGGGGCGAAATTCGCGCAAAAAAAATCGTAACGCTTACGTTTTTGAGTTCATAAGCTTCTAAGTACTCGTCTTATATGATTCCTCGGCTAGGAAAACGAATGAAACCATTTTCAAGGCGATAGCTTTAACCGTTTTCGAAAAAATTGGAAAAATATTTTTTGAATACCGTTTTTGGTTTGGGTACTTAGAATCATGGGATTCAGTTGAAACATTTGGTTATTAAGGAAAATATACAAAGTTACCAAAACTATTTAAGTCTGTTAATAAAATATTTTATTCTAACCCTTCCTTAACTCCAAACGTAACCAAAATTTCAACATATTAGTTTTGATGAAAGTAGAACATGCAGAAATTGTTTCAACTGAATCCCATGATTCTAAGTACCCAAACCAAAAACGGTATTCAAAAAATATTTTTCCAATTTTCTCGAAAACGGTTAAAGCTATCGCCTTGAAAATGGTTTCATTCGTTTTCCTAGCCCAGGAATCATATAAAACGAGTACTTAGAAGCTTATGAACTCAAAAACGTAAGCGTTACGATTTTTTTTGCGCGAATTTCGCCCCAAACGCCATCTTCCAGTAGGCGGATTTTGCTGGTTAACGAACTTGACCTTTCAAATTGGACGACGGATTTTTGTACCAAATTTCATCAAAATCGGACCATTCGTCTTCGACCTAGAGAGCGAACAGACAAATATATATATATATATATATATATATATATATATATATATATATATATATATACATATATATATATATACATATATACAAATTTGAACCACCATCATTTTCGGTCTCTAGGGGTTCTGAAACGCAAAATTTTCTAGTCGGCACTTCCGGATTGTTTCATTGTATCAACCTTATAAGCGGGGTTCCTCCCTATGGGGGAGGGAGGAACCGCGCTAAAAGGTAAAACTGAAGGAGAGTGTCCTCAGCACCGATTTTCTTCAAAGTTTGCACTATAACGTATTTTGATGCACTAAACACGAATCCGTTGAAAAAAAAGTTGCTCGCAACTAGGAAAGAAGTTATTAAAAAAAAAAATTTCACTACGAAGACAGGTATAGTTGGGATTCGGCTAGGAGAAAAACGTCAGACATTCAAAAAGAAATCTGTATTTTTGGACGTTTCGACTGCAACAATGGCAGCCTTCTTCAGCTAAAAAATATATACAACTTATAAGTAAAGAAAATGTACAACTAGTAAGTAAAAGACAGGCAGAAATGAGCGGAGTATATATATCAATACAATAAATTTTAACCAATCTTATTTTTAAAAACAATGAAAATACGGTAGTTGGAAAGTAAACAGCATGTAGAAAGTGTTAGTAAAAACAGTACAAAAAAAATTAAACAGTAAAAACAACGAACATTTTTTATGTAGTGAAAAACAAAATCTATTTTATAAGTGAATACAATTTATAACAATTAATATATAAATACATACCACTAGAGAATGCCTGGGGGGGGGGGAGGGAGGAAGACCTCGAGGACAACTTAGGTAACCATGGTTGGAAGTATGAACGACAGCAACTGCACCGGTGGTCTTTATAGTTATGAAAAAGGGTGGGGAGGCGGTAAATCGGTGAAGATGAAAGGTACAATTGCTGGGTTGTAAAAGCGGGTTGTAAAGGAGGTTGTAAAAGGTGTTAAGAGCTTTGGGACACACAAGTAGACATTCTCTAGTGGTATGTATCTATATATTAATTGTTATAAATTGTATTCACTTATAAAATAGATTTTGTTTTTCACTACATAAAAAATGTTCGTTGTTTTTACAGTTTAATTTTTTTTGTACTGTTTTTACTAACACTTTCTACATGCTGTTTACTTTCCAACTACCGTATTTTCATTGTTTTTAAAAATAAGATTGGTTAAAATTTATTGTATTGATATATATACTCCGCTCATTTCTGCCTGTCTTTTACTTACTAGTTGTACATTTTCTTTACTTATAAGTTGTATATATTTTTTAGCTGAAGAAGGCTGCCATTGTTGCAGTCGAAACGTCCAAAAATACAGATTTCTTTTTGAATGTCTGACGTTTTTCTCCTAGCCGAATCCCAATTATACCTGTCTTCGTAGTGAATTTTTTTTTTTTAATAACTTCTTTCCTAGTTGCGAGCAACTTTTTTTTTCAACGGATTCGTGTTTAGTGCATCAAAATACGTTATAGTGCAAACTTTGAAGAAAATCGGTGCTGAGGACACTCTCCTTCAGTTTTACCTTTTAGCGCGGTTCCTCCCTCCCCCATAGGGAGGAACCCCGCTTATAAGGTTGATACAATGAAACAATCCGGAAGTGCCGACTAGAAAATTTTGCGTTTCAGAACCCCTAGAGACCGAAAATGATGGTGGTTCAAATTTGTATATATATATATTTGTCTGTTCGCTCTCTAGGTCGAAGACGAATGGTCCGATTTTGATGAAATTTGGTACAAAAATCCGTCGTCCAATTTGAAAGGTCAAGTTCGTTACTCCAGCCAAATCCGCCTGCTGGAAGATGGCGTTTGGGGCGAAATTCGCGCAAAAAAATCGTAACGCTTACGTTTTTGAGTTCATAAGCTTCTAAGTACTCGTTTTATATGATTCCTGGGCTAGGAAAACGAATGAAACCATTTTCAAGGCGATAGCTTTAACCGTTTTCAAGAAAATTGGAAAAATATTTTTTGAATACCGTTTTTGGTTTGGGTACTTAGAATCATGGGATTCAGTTGAAACATTTTCTGCATGTTCTACTTTCATCAAAACTAATATGTTGAAATTTTGGTTACGTTTGGAGTTAAGGAAGGGTTAGAATAAAATATTTTATCAACAGACTTAAATAGTTTTGGTAACTTTGTATATTTTCCTTAATATCTCGAAAAAGGTTGAGAATCTTGGTAAACAAAAGAATGCCATTAGAAAGCTTATTAAATGCTCTAAAAAAAAGGTTCTAATGAAAGTTTTGATTAGGCGATGTCAATCGGAGAAATAAGAGCTTAAAACTTTAAAGTAATTGATTTCGCTTATTCGAACTGTTCTTTTTGTCTGTTTTTTATTCCTTGTTATTTTTTAATTGCTTATTGTTGGATAATGTATTTGAAAAAAAAACAGGTTAAGAAAAATAAGAAAAACAATTTAATGTTAGAGATATGGATTTCCAAGATATATAGCTTTTCAACAGCCTAGCGTCCTTCCTAGGGAGGGTTCTTTGTCTTTGATTTTGGTACTTAGAATTATGGGATACAGTTGAAACATTTTCTGCATGTTCGAGTTTCATCAACACTAATATTTTGATATTTTTGTTACGTTTAGAGTAAAGGAAGGGTTAGAATAGAATATTTTATTAACAGACAAAAAAGTTTTTATAACTTTGTATAATTTCGTTAGTATCTCGAAAACCGTTGACAATCTTGTGAAGCGGAAGATTACCATTCGGAAGCTTACTAAATGCTCTACAAAAAAGGTTCTGAAGAAAGTTTTAATTAGGCGATGTCAATCGGAGAAAAAAGTGCTTAAAGCTTTATATTAATTGATTTCGTTTATTCCAATGGTTCTTTTTGTCTGTTTTATTTTTTGTTATTTTTTAATTGCTTATAGTTGGATAATGTATTTGACAATAAAACTGGTTAAGTAAAATAACAAAAACAATTTATTGTTAGAAATATAGATTTCCAAGATTCCAAGACCTTGTCACTAGCGGGTCTGTTTCTACTGTAGCCGACCCTTCCAGGTAAGATTGTAAATCATGACCTTTCAAGACTTAACTACTCACAAGAATGGCGTTAGTGACCTTAAGGGTTGACACGCCATTATAATAATGAATTTAAAAAAAAAGACTGGTGGAACCAAAACAATAACTGCTTCTATTTTAATCTTTCCAAATTAGACTAGGGATATGAACGGAACCGCGCTAAGATGATGCAGTCCTGCGAGACGGACTTTTTTTGAATAGGAATCTTCAAATAAAGTAAATTGTTTATAAATTCACGAATGAGCTAGTTTTTATTGAGTTATGGTAAATGTTTGTCTACGATAATTCTATTATGCTAATTGCACAATACTGTCGTTTTTTATCTCGAATTTCCTGTGCCCAGTTTTTCACGTTTAAGAAAAAAATACAAACTGGATCCGTCATTTTCGCGTACCCTGCACGAAAATTAACTATTATTATTATATTAACTTGTTGCACATATCGCCTTGAAACTGATTTCATTCGATTATCCCGTCAAAATACACATAAAATGTACTTCCGAGCCTATCAACTCAAAACCTTTAACACTTTGATTTTTTGTCGCGCGAATTACTTTAAAGAAAAGACAGAGATCCTGTGGGCAGATGCCGGTCGTTAACTAACTTGATATTTTTAATCTGACAAAATATGTTTGAAACAAAGGCAATTCGTACATTTATAGTCTGCCGGCTCAGGTTTGTTTCTTATGGTGTATTTGAAGAAATGATCTAAAAAAAAAAAATAAATAAATAACAAACAACCGCTCATATGGGCGTCATTGTATTTTATAGATTCACAATATTAAGAAGTGAACATACCAGAAGGGAATCTTGGTTTCCTGTTATAGAACCGATAGTTTTGTTTCGAGAAGCACAGAATAAGAGGGAGCCATGTTCTGACGGTTCATATAAATTAGACATCTTAGATTGGAGACAGTTCGAGAGGCTGGTTGTGTTTACTGAAGGGGTTTATGAAGACCATCTGAATACACATGTTCAGTAATATTCAATACGCAGCCGTTGTGGAGATGACGCTTTCTAAAGGTATTATTTAATAGTGAGCATATCGTTTGGTACATTTTATCGAATTTAATATTAATTTATGAGGGTAAATCCCCCTTGCTATAAATTCTATATTTTTTAGAAATGTTCACCCCTCTAGCTCCTCAAAAGGTATTCAACGGTTAAATTATCCCCCTCAAATCACATTCATGGTCATTAATATAAACTAGTCGACCCGTGGGAAGCATTAGCACTTCTTGTGTTTGCCGTAACGCGGCTAAGGGTCTGTGTTCTTCCACTCCGTGGTGGTCTGCCTCTGAGACGTCCCCTTGCACTTCTTGTGTTTGCCGTAACGCGGCTAAGGGTCTGTGTTCTTCCACTCCGTGGTGGTCTGCCTCTGAGACGTCCCCTTGCACTTCTTGTGTTTGCCGTAACGCGGCTAAGGGTCTGTGTTCTTCCACTCCGTGGTGGTCTGCCTCTGAGACGTCCCCTTGCACGTCTTGTGTTTGCCGTAACGCGGCTAAGGGTCTGTGTTCTTCCACTCCGTGGTGGTCTGCCTCTGAGACGTCCCCTTGCACTTCTTGTGTTTGCCGTAACGCGGCTAAGGGTATGTGTTCTTCCACTCCGTGGTGGTATGCCTCTGAGACGTCCCCTTGCACTTCTTGTGTTTGCCGTAACGCGGCTAAGGGTCTGTGTTCTTCCACTCCGTGGTGGACTGCCTCTGAGACGTCCCCTTGCACTTCTTGTGTTTGCCGTAACGCGGCTAAGGGTCTGTGTTCTTCCACTCCGTGGTGGTCTGCCTCTGAGACGTCCCCTTGCACTTCTTGTGTTTGCCGTAACGCGGCTAAGGGTCTGTGTTCTTCCACTCCGTGGTGGTCTGCCTCTGAGACGTCCCCTTGCACTTCTTGTGTTTGCCGTAACGCGGCTAAGGGTCTGTGTTCTTCCACTCCGTGGTGGTCTGCCTCTGAGACGTCCCCTTGCACTTGGCCCAAAGAGAAATGTAAAGCAATAATTGTGGCCAAGTCAGATGCACTAAATGATTTGTTAAAGTTGAATTAGAAATCTTGAGGCCTGATTCCGTAATAATGTGGACAGTAGTTCATATAATAATAGTGGGGATTTGAGAGCAGCCATGAAATAGTATAGTTTCATGTGTATTAAAGTCAATAATCTGTTCGCCGGGTTTGTTTATCGTAGAGAGCAGCCATGAAACAGTATAGTTTCATGTGTATAATTTGTTTTAAAGTCAATAATCTGTTCGCCGGGTTTGTTTATCGTAGAGAGCAGCCATGAAATAGTATAGTTTCATGTGTATAATTTGTTTTAAAGTCAATAATCTGTTCGCCGGGTTTGTTTATCGTAGAGAGCAGAGACGAAGTAAGTTGGTCGTCATAGACTAAGAAAAGACAAATTAATGCGAGGAGTTTAGGGGAGTACATAGAAATTCCAGTTTTGATTAATTTAATTCATCTTATAAATAAATCAGCAGATCCAATACCTTAAATCAATAATTTAAGTCGAAATGAAATGCGGAATGAGATAATAGATGCATGAAATCCGAAAAAACTGTGGGTGATGGGACAAAATGGATCGGATTCAGGAAGTAATTTTGCATAAGAATCAGCAGAGTTATTTTGCGTTTCCTCAAATTGATGATTTTCATTTTTTTTTTAATAAGATACGGTTATTTTCACCTTCCTACATATGGCGAGAAAACCCCGCTTAGGATGTACTTCAAATTACACAATCCGGGAGTTCGAAGGTTTATGAAATATCAAGTTCGTTAATGAGCAGAATCTTCCCACCGAGACATGGTTTTTGGGGCGAAATTCCCGCGAACAAAATCGTAGCGCTCACGTTTTCGAGTTAATTTGCTTGCAGGTACTTTCTTTTTTTATAGGTGTTCTAACGTAGGAAAAGGAATGAGCCCATTTTTAAAGCCACATATAGGTGATACATCTAGTTTTTCCAACTAATTTTCAGTTTGAGTATTCAGAAAGGATTGGAAATTGTTACAGACGTTTGACATTAATCTAAACTAAGATATTATAATTTTGGTTGCGTTTGGAATTGAAGAATTATTAGAAAACAAAATTGTATTAACTGACATGAAAAGTTTTGGAATTTTTGGATGTAAACGGTTGGGAAATCGTGATAAGTGGAAGTAGCCATTCAAACGCTTACTGAATTATGGGACGATGTCAATCAAAGAAATAAGTGCTTAAAACATCGAAAGTGCTAATTTTTCTTCCTGTTCGAATTCCTCAGTGTTTTCTTGTTTTTTTTTATTTTTATTAATTTTAACAGTAGTATTAATTTACTAGTATTGTTAATTTTAAGCGTGTCTCCACCTTCTTGTGACGTCGGTCAGATAGAAACGGAGGGTTCAGATCTAACGTCGTCTACTATTTTTGAATACCAGTTACTGAAAATGTCGGTTATTCATATTTACAACTTTAATGTTAAACAAAATATTTCTCAAACGTTGGTGAGGGAAAGTACGTTACAATATAAACAGAAATGTCTTAATACACTGTAAATGGACAGTTACCAAGACACTGAATAGTATTCTTTGAGCCTTTTTTTTCAACGTTGCATAAACAATTCATTTTTTTTTTTTTTTAATAGAAGCGCGGACATAAAAACAGATGCAGTGTGTGCAAAATCATAGTGCATGGAGACTGTATCGAGCTGGTCACGAAGCAAATGAATTGGACCTGCAGAAGGACCTTTCGAGAAGTGGAAATTAGGAGCTACAGAGATGAGAGCAAGACAGAGCACCACTGGGTCCAGCATAGATACGCCAAGGGGAAGTGCTCTTTCTGCTCAAAGGTAAGCAGAATATGAATACCGTAGAAACTAATAATGAACCCGAATTAGTTCAGATAAAACTATATTAGATTTTAATGCCCTTAAAAAATATTGTTAGCAATGACCATAGAGGCGTTTATGTCCTCCATAAATCTTTTTATGGCTGACAACTTTCTAGTATGCGACTAGATTGGAACTAGTATCTAAAACGTTTATGAGAGGTTAAAAATAACCACCTGTTGCTAAAACGAGTAGAGTAACTGTGACTCAGATATTTACTGGTAAACATTCCATCCTAATCGTGGCATTTTTTCCAACATTAGATCTAATCGCATTTATCAGCTGTTTAAATTTATTTGTAGTCTCCTAATATTTTTTAAAAGTGTTTTACTTTCCATTCGACATTCGCCCAAACAAAGCCTTTTAAGAAGTTCTTGAAAATATTCACGAGCCCTCTGGCTTTAAGTATACAATTTAATAATAAAGGTATATATTTATTTTTTGTAATAAGGGTTGCTCTTGCTACAGAATACAAAATTATTTTGAAAGATGCCTTAATGTTTGTGATTTAGACTGTGTGCTTATCTTGAAATCGCCTTCAGCACTGAGAGAATAGTTTGAGGCAAGCTACATGAGATTTATGTTTTCCTGCAAGCACAGTTTTATGTGGCGTTCCTTAATTTTTGGCGTTTTTAGAATAATAAAAATATTTAGTTTCTTTTAGATAGCTGGGAATTAAAATGAGCTACAAAATAAAAGTCTTTAAATACGATTAAGCAACGCATCATGAATTTTTCAGACAATCGTTTCCTGGTATGATATTTTGTAATTTTCTTGTTGCTGTTACACTCCGTCTGGAAACAATCATGACAGAAATAAAGAATTGATGTGATGAATTTACTAACTGCCCCATTAGGCAAAAAGTTAATGAAATGTACTCTGTTCTTCTTAAGAAACAATACGCCCTCTCCTAACCCACACCCTTATCCACCAACACTTCATTGGCCGATGGTTGTCTAAACAAACCTTCAGTGAATTAATACAACACAATTCCTCTTTTTTTCTTTAGAGTAATAAGGAACGTGTCCAATTCTCTCAGTAACGGTGTCAACCCAAACATTTCCTATGCAAAATAAGTTGAAAGACGAAGATGATACTTGTAAATAAGATTCCATCACATATGATTATCATGCATTATGTTTATTATCAATCAAAGTTGTAAAAGGTACAGAGTTGCAAAGGTGTATAATCTTATCCAATAGTGACACCATTATAGTATGCTTTGAATATTTAAATTTATCGACAGTAAATTTTGATTTTGTTCCAGAGTCTACAACCAAAGAAGTTGTTCAGCCCAAAAGATCTGCTCGTCACAACCTGCTCCTGGTGTAAGCTGTCCTATCACAACAGGGATTCTTGTTTCAATAGTGAAAAGGTCGATCCCGTCTGCAATTTAGGTATTCATTATTTATTTTTAATTTTATTTTAAACTTATTTCCCTCCTCCCATAAATCTGTTATCCCTTGGAGAAGTGTACGGCAAGTGTAAATAGTGGAAGGTAAAGTATTTGTTAGTATTTTATTTACCGAATACACGTGCGAAAAAAAGGATAAAATATAACGATCATCACAAATCACTAATACATAAAAAAAAATACTTCTTGATAGAATAAATCCTTACTCAGCTCAAATATTGATCGAGCCTATTGCGTTAGTCGAATTTTTATTCAGGATTTGTAATTTAAGTTAATGGACCCCTCAAACATTTTGTAGTAAATTGAGTTTTATTCATTTTAGCGCGGTTCCTCCCTCCCCCATAGGGAGGAACCCCGCTTATAAGGTTGATACAATGAAACAATCCGGAAGTGCCGACAAGAAAATTTCGCGTTTCAGAACCCCTAGAGACCGAAAATAACGGTGGTTCAAATTTGTGTATATATTTATATTTATATATATATATATATATATATATATATATATATATATTTGTCTGTTCGGGGCAAAATTCGCGCAGAAAAAATCGTAACGCTTACGCTTTTGAGTTCATAAGCTTGTAAGTACTCTTTTTATAGGCTTCTTGGGCTAGGAAAACGAATGAGACCATTTTCAAGGCGATAGCTTTAACCGTTTTCGAGAAAATTGGAAAAATAGTTTTTGAATACCATTTTTGGTTTGGGTACTTAGAATCACGGGATTCAGTTGAAACATTATCTGCATGTTCTACTTTCATTAAAACTAATATGTTAAAAGTGATGTTACGTTTGGAGTTAAGGAAGGGTTAGAATAAAATATTTTATGAACAGACATGAAAAGTTTTGGGAACTTCGTATACTTTCATTAATATCTCGAACACGGTTGGGAAATCGTGGTAAGTGGATAGAAACTATTTGAAAGCTTACTAAATTCTCTACAAAAATGATTCTAAAACTATTTTTGATTAGGTTATGTCAATCGGAGAAATAAGTGCTTAAAACTTCAAATACGTCTGTTTTGTTCTTATGAACGGGTTTTTGTCATTCTTTTTGTAATTTTTGTCTCTTTCCCTTGGTTTTTTATTGCTTTTTATTTTTATAATTTCTTATGTTAGGAAAATGTATTTGTTTGTAAAACAGGATAGGAAAAATGAGACCAATTTTCTGTTGCTAGAAATAATGAAAATTTTGGGAACTTCGTATACTTTCATTAATATCTCGAAAACGGTTGAATATCATGGGAAGCGAAAGGTTACCATTCGAAAGCTTACTAAATGGTCTACAAAAAAGATTCTAAAGAAAGTTTTGAATAAGCGATGTCAATCGGAGAAATAAGTGCTTAAACTTTGAAGTAATTGATTTCGTTTATCAGACGGTTCTTTTTGTCTGTTTTTATTCCTATTTTTTTATTGCTTATAGTTGGATAATGTATTTGACAATAAAATAGACTAATTAAAATAAGAAAAACAATTCATTGTTAGAAATATATCAGGCTGTACCGTATGAAATGTCAGTTTTGGATTTGCCGATTTCCTTCAAATGTCTTGAAACTGTCGAGGCTCCTAATCCGAGTTCTTTGGCATATTCCCTATTGTATGCAATTGCTTATAGTAGTCAAATGTATTTGCCAATAAAACAGGATACGTATAATTAGAATATTTTATTTTTGCGGAATCTTGGGGTTCCCAGATCCCGTATGAATATCTATTAGGCCCCCTTCGTATTTTTTCCTTAATATCTCGAAAAGGGTTAGGAAATCGTGGCAAGTGAAATGTAACAGTTCGAAAGTTTATTTTTTATTTTAATTTTATTGATCAACAGGTCTTTGCATATATTTAAAAACTCTGTTGATATAACCTCTATATCGTTTTTGTTTGATTCAATAATAAGAAATCCTTTTTTCAATGATTTTATGTTTTTAAATTGAAGCTTTAAAGCCTCAACAGGAATATTTATGTAATCACCCTTCACAGTTAATTTATTAGAATCATGAGTGACCGTTTTTGTGTTACAACTAACAATCTTTGAAAACGAAGTTTGACTATCCTTGTTTTTTTTTTTTTGTTTTTTTTTTTTTACGGCGCATCTACAACTTGGCCATTAGCGCCGGGCTATCTATAGGTTGCCACCCTTTTATAATGCCAACAGCACGTGGTCGGTCACCCATTCAGGTACCGACCACGCCCGACATTGCTTAACTTCGGTGATCTACGGGAACCGGTGTATTCAATGTGGCTATGGCCGTTGCCGACTATCCTTGTTATTGTGATTTTCCTTCTGTTTGGCCGAAATTTTCTATTCATGGTCTAATTCTCCTTGAATTTTTTTACTAGATCAAGAACCTATTTTAAGCACTCTTAAATTCCTTAATTTAATTCAGGAAGTTTATCAAGCTTGATATAATCACTTTTGGGTTAATACGGGTGGTCTATACCGAGTCCTTTGTTTGTAAACACAAAGAGCTTTCTGAGTAACGGTAAAGGGCAGTAAAAGTATATGACTTTACCTGGAACCAGACCCTGCATACAGAGAATTACAATACGAGACCTTCTCATTCTTTCTTTCACCAGCTACCGTGTAACACCTTAGATCTGTTTATATTGTTAGCGCGGTTCCTCCCTCCCTTCATAGGGAGGAACCCCGCTTATAAGGTTGATCTCATGAAACAATCCGGAAGTGCCGACTAGAAAATTTCGCGTTTCAGAACCCCTAGAGACCGAAAATAACGGTGGTTCAAATTTGTATATATATATATATATATATATATATATATATATATATATATATATATTTGTCTGTTAGCTCATTTCTGGCTTCCCTGATGGTGCGATTTTGATGAAATTGGGTACAAAAATCCGTCGTCCAATTTGAAAGGTCAAGTTCGGTAACCAGCAAAATCCGCCCACTGGAAGATGGCGTTTGAGGTGAAATTCGCGCAAAAAAAATCGCAATGCTTACATTTTTGAGTTCATATGCTTGTAAATACTCGTTTTGTAGGCTTCTTGGCCTAGGAAAACGAATGAAACCGTTTTTAAGGCGATAGCTTTAACCGTTTTCGAGAAAATTGGGAACATAGTTGCTGAATAACGTTTCAAATTTTATCAAAACTAATATCTTAAACTTTTGGTTACGTTTGGAGTTAAGGAAGGGTTAGAATAAAATATTTTATGAACAGATATGAAAAGTTTTGGGAACTTCGTATATTTTCATTAATATCTCGAACACGGTTGGGAAATTTTCATAAGTGGATAGAAACTATTTGAAAGCTTTCTAAATTCTCTACAGAAAAGATTCTGAAACAAGTTTTGATTAGGTGATGTCAGTCGAAGAAATAAGTGCTTAAAACTTCAAATACGTCTGTTTTGTTCTTATGAACGGGTTTTTGTCGTTCTTTTTGTAATTTTTGTCTCTTTCCCTTGTTTTTTTATTGCTTTTTATTTTTGTAATTTCTTATGTTAGGAAAATGTATTTGTTTGTAAAACAGGATAGGAAAAATGAGACCAATTTTCTATTGCTAGAAATAATGAAAAGTTTTGGGAACTTCGTATAATTTCTTAATATCTCGAAAACGGTTGAAAATCTTGGGAAGCGAAAGGTTACCATTCGAAAGCTTACTAAATGCTCTACAAAAAATGTTCTGACGAAAGTTTTCATTAGGCGATGTCAATCGGAGAAATAAGTGCTTAAAACATTACAGTAATTGATTTCGTTCATTCGAACGGTTTTTGTTGTCGGTTTTTATTCCTTGTTATTTCTTAATTGCTTATAGTTGGATAATGTATGTTACAATAAAAATGGTTAAGTAAAATAACAAAACAATTTATTGTTAGAAATATAGATTTCCTAGATTCTAAGACCTTGTCACTAGCGGGTCTGTTTCTAGTGTAGCGGACCCTTCCAGGTAAGATTGTAAATCATGACCTTCCAAGACTTTACTACTCACAGGAATGGCGTTAGTGACCTTAAGGGTTGACACGCCATTATAATAATTAATTTAAAAAAAAAGACTGGTGGAACCAAAATAATAACTGCTTCTAATTTAATCTTCAGGCGATTCGCCAAAGTTGCGAAGCCTTATCAATAAATAAATATTTTAATCTTTCCAAATTAGACTAGGGATAAGAACGGAACCGCGCTAAGATGATGCAGTTCCTGCGAGTCGGACTTTTTTTAACTCTTCCCAACCTATCAAGCCAGTTCAAATCGTATATACCATAATACACATTAGTGTTTTGTCAAATAATATGGCATCTTCTTATAATTTCGGCAATAAAGAACACACGTAAAACGGAAGAATATTATCCAAAAAATTAACAAAAAAATATTTCGTTGAAATTTGGCACAAAAACACTTTATATCATAACATAAGAACAAACTCTCTTAATCCAACTGAATCCGCCCACCGAAACCCTCTTCTTTCGGCAAACTTCGTCGAGACGAATCAACTGGGCGAACGTTTAAGGCTTATATAAGTATTTTATGCCATTCAGGCAAACAGGGATACTAAGGTGCAGTGATGTGGGGTGGGTAAATACCCAGTGCGTTGGTAAATATAAATTGGGTATTTACCCACAGGGAAGGTAAATACCCAAAAAGTGGATATTTTCAGTTTTTAATCTTGACATAACTTCTTTGAATATTTTTTAGTACAGACAAGAACTGAAACTCACCTATTTGACTATAAAAACTAAATAAACATTAATATTGAACCAATAATATTTTAAAGAAAGTTAAAAGTCGGTCCGGGTTTTTATGGGTATTTACAACTTAATGCATATCTATGATTTTTCATGATTACTTTTAAATAAGAAAAGGTTAATTCATTTAAAAAAGTTTATATGAAGCCTATTCAGTTATTATGGACTTATTTAAATTAAAAAAATTATGCCTGTTAAAAAAAAGAAACACTTATCAGGTGTCAAAAACAGGCATGTAATGTTTATTATAATAGTTCAAAACCAAGTGGTTTGTGATCCATGTTAATATTATTTGAAATTATGCTGATACAGTAATAACATTACAGTAAGTGGAAATCGGAGTAGTAAGCGGAGTGTTTTGGGTCCGAGACAGGAAACTAGTTAACATCCTGGATCCAATTGTTGAACTTATCACTGCCATTCAGATAAATACCCCTTTGGTCCACACAGTTCATAAGAAATTTCAGAATATAAAGAAAACTCTTATTAACTTTTATTACATTCCAATAAAATTAAATAGGCAACAATGACCTGTGTGGTTGAATTGCCTTTAAAAATCAAATTAAAAAAAAAATAAAGAAAACTCTTCAACAAGAAATTCCAGAATCTTCTCTTCAAAAAACTGAGGGAAAACTTGTGCTAACTAAACGCATTCAGTTTGGTATTGGAAAATACATCTTGCTGGAGACTTGTTGAACCGTTTACCTTAAGGTTGGAATTTGAAGCCTGGTGAAATACTCGATGCCATTGGTTTTGTGTGTGAGTAAAGCATGGGATTGAAATAAGTTGATCTTCGAAAAGACATAGCTGACTATAGGGACAAAGAGGAATTATGACAAAGATCCTTTGTTTGGGAAGATCTTGAAGACAATGACAAAGAAAAGGCAATAAGTCCCATGTTCTGGGGGAGTGGCTTGAAATGTACATGTGTTTTGGCAGATGTAGCTGTAAGAATACTAGGAGCTCCTGTGACATCTGCTGCGGCTGAAAGAAATTCAGCACTTACAGTAAGATTCACTGTGAAAATAGAAAGCGAACAACTGAAAGAGCAGGGCAAATGGCATAACTGAAATCTCCTCAACAACACCCAAAGAAAGGAACAAACAGGAAAACCCTAAGACAGTTTCCAAGGAAAAGAATCTGAAGAGAAGGAAGATGAATCACAAGCTATTGTCTGTGAAACTAGGAGTGATGATAGTGACTCTGAAGACGGCTACATGTCACTTTCAACTTATTCAAGTGATGAATAAATCTCTGACCCCGAAGACTTGGATTAGGTTATCCTAATCACTGAATTTAATTTAGGCCATCCCATTCCTTTACTTTGATTTCTGAATTCCAAAGATTTGTTATTTTCTGTATAAATGTTAATAGGCTAAATGTTTTTATTACACTCACAGGTTATGAAATAAAACACAGAAAAAATAAAGTTAAACTTAGGTATGATTTTCCAACATATTATTCACGTGGTCACTTGCTATTAACTTTGTAAAATTACATACATGTATGTATATGGAAAGAATAGCAGTCAAAAATTGTGGTTGTGGTAAGTTTAATAATAAAAAAAAAAAGAAGCCACCTTAGCCTTAGGCTTGAACAAACTTTGATAAAGATAATGATCTATCAGAAGGTGTTTTGAGAAATTGAGATAAACCTAGTCCAAATTATAGCTGAGGCTACAATTTTGTGAATGGAATACCAAATTTGATATTTGTAGTATCATATTTAGGCAAATAACTTGTTTTATTGGTAGTCAGAATGTCCATGGCAATCTTCCAGGTAAGAATTTATTATTTATTAACCTCTCAGTGGTCTTATTTTATAATTTATTATTGTTTTAACAGCTTATCAGTGTTGCAACGCCTCTAAACTGGCGAGATCCATGATATTTTACAATATTCGATTACTTCGAGTCGCTGTTTAGTTAAATATCTTAAATACCCGGGTATTTATGAAATTGGGTATTTACCCTGGGTATTTACCCTGAAGAATAAATACCCGGGTATTTTACATCACTGCTAAGGTGAGGTTGTACCTCGCTCTTTTTTTTCGATGGTGAGTTCAATTGTAATATTGACCTAGCGAACATCATCATATGGAAAGTTCTAAGTTTGGTAAACAATCGAAAATCTTATATTCCAAAAATATCAGTAACTAGGCGTCCTTGAATTTGTAGACGTGGCCCCATTGATGAGATAACCCCTGGCGGCGCTATCAGTGTGCAGCAAGATTAAGAGAAGCAACATCGAAGGCAATTTTCGGGGTTTGGGCTTACGTAAAGATTTGGTAGATTTCTGAAATTTTTTTAGCCTATGAATAAAATTTTAATAATAAAATATAATTTTAAGTTATAATAACATTTTATTTATGGATAGCCGAGACTTAATCCTTACGAGATTCAAATTACAGTAAATATTACAAAGATAACATTAAAATACGACTGTACGCATCTTATATAAATTCGCTCTAAAAACAAACAAATAAAGAATTACTCCATCTTACCATAATGGATTTTCGTATATTTTCTTAAATATCTCCAAAACGGTTTGAAAATATTCCTTTTATCCATTCCTGCCTTTCAAATGACACTATGGATTTGTAAACCCGCTCAGATCAAACGGTTCCTGCTATTCCGACATTTTTATTTTTTTGACTGGACCTCTGCCTTTTTTAAAAAAAAGAAACCAATAAAAATGATTACAAGTTTACAACATAAGATCATCATAAGTCAGTTTTCTTCCAGTAGGAAGGAAGAATATTTTATAACTGTACATTTTCTTAGCAACTGTTTTGTGATTCTTCTTATGCATAACAACTATTTGAGTCCTTAGTTAGTAATCTCAGGTAAATAGTTGCCTACTGTTCTGTGATCCACTCGCGCATCACACTTCCCCTCAAGGTTAATGTTTTAATTAATTCAAAATAATCACTTCAGTAAAGCACAGTACAATATTTCCTGGTCGTATCTCTCTCATTAGAATATTATCTTATAGACGATCCTTAGTTACCTTCTTAAAGATAAGATACTTTTCCAATTTTAATGTGTACAGGGCGAACAAGAGGAGTATACAGCGATGGGGTCACCGATCTGGACCATTTTTTTTTCTGGTGATTCTACATCGAAAATTAGGCGACACGTGCCCGAGCGTTCCGTCCAATGCGCCTTAGGAGCCGAGAAATAAAATAAAATAGGTTGAAAGTGCTTTATTTTTATATCGAGTTTAGAAAATGATATCGACATGATTCTTCTAAAAACGAATCTGACATCCGTTTTTTAAAAAAAAAAAATTATTTAAAAACGGATGTCAGATTCGTTTTTTGCACATTGAAAACCCCCTAAATTCAAATTTCGGGAATATTACAAAAATTTAAAAAAATGTATTTTAAATTCAGCTTACGGACCCTGAAAAGTGTGTTAAAGATTTAACAATCCGGCCATATTTCAAAGAATATTTACCCGATTCAAACCAAACTTGGAGGATCGATAAAGGCCCTAATATGACACACTGCCTTCCAATCGGGATGTTTCTACGTGTTCTGGGATTGACGTTATATGCAAAAAGTCCGACTCGCAGGAACTGCCTCATCTTAACGCGGTTCCGTTTTAATCCCTAGTCTAATTTCGAAAGATTAAAATAGAAGCAGTTATTATTTTGTTGAGAGGAGATCGTTGACCGTTGATGATGCAAGGTAGGGATTGTCCGGGTTCGGTCACTGCTACTTAATAATACATACCCCATATGTGTATGTATGTGGGCATATATATGTACATATGTGTGCGTGTATATGTGTATGTGTATATGCATATATATAAATATATATATATATATATATATATATATATATATATATATATATATATATTATATGTATATATATATGTTAGGTATATTTACATAGATATGTGCATATATTAGTGTTAAAAATGTCCTACTTGTATTTAAAGCCCTGATGAAGGCTTGAAGTTCAAGCCGAAACGTCGGCACAATAAAACCATTTTTACGATAAAAGTAGCAGTGACCGAACCCCGACAGTTATTGTTTTGGTTCCAACAGTCTTGAAAGGTAGGATTTACAATCTTACCTGGAAGGGTCGGCATCACTAGAAACATTCCCGCTAGTTACAAGGTCTTGGAATCTTGGAACTCTATATTTCTAACAATAAATTGTTTTTGTTATTTTACTAAACCTGTTTTATTTTCGAATACATTATCCAACTATAAGAAATTAAAAAATAACAAGGAATAAAAAACAGACAAAAAGAACAGTTCGAATAAGCGAAATCAATTACTTTAAAGCTTTAAGCTCTTATTTCTCCGATTGTCATCGCCTAATCAAAACTTTCATTAGAACCTTTTATGTAGAGCATTTAATAAGCTTTCTAATGGTATTCATCCGTTTACCAAGATTTTCAACCGTTTTCGAGATATTAATGAAAGTTCCCAAAATTTACATTATTTCTAGCAACAGAAAATTGGTCTCATTTTTCATATCCTGTTTTACACACAAAATTTTCCCAACATAAGAAATTACAAAAATAAAAAGCAATAAAAAACAAAGGGAAAGAGACAAAAATTACAAAAAGAACGACAAAAACCCGCTCCTAAGAACAAAACAGACGTATTTGAAGTTTTAAGCACTTATTTCTCCGATTGACATAACCTAATCAAAAATAGTTTTAGAATATTTTTTGTAGAGAATTTAGAAAGCTTTCAAATAGTTTCTATCCACTTACCACGATTTCCCAACCGTGTTCGAGATATTAATGAAAGTATACGAAGTTCCCAAACCTTTTCTTGTCTGTTCATAAAATATTTTATTCTAACCCTTCCTTAACTCCAAACGTAACAAAACTTTCATCATATTAGTTTTAATGAAAGTAGAACATGCAGATAATGTTTCAACTGAATCCCGTAATTCTAAGTACCCAAACCAAAAACGGTATTCAAAAATTATTTTTCCAATTTTCTCGAAAACGGTTAAAGCTATCGCCTTGAAAATGGTTCCATTCGTTTTCCCAGCCCAAGAAGCCTATAAAAAGAGTACGGTATAAATCGGGATTTGTCCAAAGAAACAGGTTCTTTTGCGTTTTCCGCGAAAACGAGAAAATCGGCAAAGGACTTTTTGGCTTAGGTTTTCGATTCCCCATGGATATACGAAGTCTGTCGGTTTAAGACTGGGGCACCCTGTATATACCAATTTGATCGTCCGGTTTTTTCCTTACTATTAGTTATGAAGTTTCTTTTCAGCACTTCAAAATAGAGTCATTGGGTCAACGACGTATGTAAATTTGTCCTCCCTATAGAGAGGGAGGAAGAGGCTAGAAGCGGGTCTCTCTAATAAAACATTGTAGGTAAAATATATAGAGAAACATCGGCCTACTGCAATATCATTACTTTTTTGCCAATAATTCTTGGCTATTAAAACATAAGAAATTAATATGGAAGACTGAGTTATAATAGGTTTAAAAATTGAACCGTTTGAGGGATTAGCATAAACACTAATTAAAAACGATTAATTATAATATTCGTTCCAAATCATTATTAAAATTATTATTGTATATTATACATCTCCAGCATTGAACTGGAAAAGGAATTATACTTATTCTAATTTCTTCTGGGAACCTGCTGGAGAACACCAAAACTAATTAAACCGAGTCATTAAAATGAACTTAAATTACCCCCTTTGTTTCTCCTCTATTTGGCTAATTCCTCTTATTCCATTTCTCTTTTTCTTGGTGCCACACGAAGCTATATTTACCAGGACTGTAGTATGTATATTTCTAATATTTTCATGAAATCGAAATATTAAGTATTCAAATGATCAACTTCCACTTCCCGCGATTTGTCCATAGTAGATATTAAAAATATTAATGAGAATATAGGAATAGTCGAAAACCACAGATATCTGTTGATAAAAGAGTTTTTTTAATACTTCCTCTTCTCCCAACGTAACCAAAATTTATATATATTTTTTTAGTTTTGATGGTTGCGGGGAGTACAATAAAATGTTCAGACCTTTTTGAGTATCCAAAACAAAACATATAGTTCTTACAACGTTTCTTGAAAACGATTGCAGACTTTGCCTCAAAAGTAGTTTCAATCGATCCCCCTAGTCAAAATGCCTATAAAATATGTGACCGAAAGCCGATTAAGGAAAATCCATAAGAGCTAGGGTTTCGCCGAAAATAAACAGTGTTTCGGTAGTTCAATTCTGCTGATTATTGAACTTCATCTTTCGTTGTATTACTGTGGCCCATTTCATCAAAGTCGAATCATTTTTGTGGACAATTGAGAGCGAGCAAACAAGCCTATATATATATATATATATATATATATATATATATATATATATATATATATATATATATATATATATATATATAGGTATATAGCTTCGGACGATCGGTTTTTTCGTGTACTGAGGGTTATGATCCTTCGACATTTCTCGTCAGCAATGCCAGATTGCGCCATCGGGCCAACGTCATAGGGGGCATGCGTCTTCTCTGTTTCCTTCGGTTGTTGACGCTCACCAGTTTAACCTTGGGCTCAGTCAGCTCTAATAGCTTCTTGAAAAGAGGTAAATCGGTCGGTCATGCCATAATATTTGCCATATTATCTCCAGCACTACCGGACCTTTGTTCACCGCCATAAGATTAATTTTTCCTTTATTCCCTTTCAACGCGTTTCCTTCCTCCCTCTTTGATCTACTCCATTCTCTCTCTCTCTCTCTCTCTCTCTCTCTCTCTCTCTCTCTCTCTCTCTCTCTCTCTCTCTCTCTCTCTCTCTCTCTCTCTCTCTCTCTCTCTCTCTCTCTCTCTCTCTCTCCTCTCTCTCTCTCTCTCTCTCTCTCTCCCTCCCTCCCTCCCTCCCTCCCTCCCTCCCTCCCTCCCTCCCTCCCTCCCTCCCTCCCTCCCTCCCTCCCTCCCTCCCTCCCTCCCTCCCTCCCTCTCTCTCCCTCCCTCCCTCCCTCCCTCCCTCCCTCCCTCCCTCCCTCCCTCTCTCCCCCTCTCTCTCTCTCTCTCTCTCTCTCTCTCTCTCTCGCTCCCTCCCTCCCTCCCTCCCGCGCGCGCGCATGCACAACACATAGAAGATAGTCAAGGAAAACAAATATTAAAACAATGTTTCTGACATTCTCTCACTCTTTCTCCCATCACGAGATGCCGGCCAAATACAAAGGTTGGGAGCGAGGCCTGACCTTGTATGTGTTTGTGTGTACTGTATGCATAACACAATCTTTTATTCGCCTACACTCCTGGGTAAAGTATGCCTATAGTGTTTTATTTTTTTAATATTTGAAACTTACAGTAACAAAAAAATACAAAGTTTGAACCTCAAACGTTTTAATGGAGGAAAATATAATATCATTTTATGTTCAAAGTATTTCGGGAATTTGAAGAAAAGAATATTTCATATTATTAATAATAATATATATGTGGAATTATGATTAGAGCATGCTGAAAAAAAGGTATTTTCTTCTATAACATATCAGACCTTGGAAGAGAAAGGGCGAATCACAAATTCCGGATTTTGGGAAATCGAAGTCAAAGTTCTAGAAGTGCTTCAGGATAGCAAAGGCGAATGTCTACTATATGGAATGCTGATTCATAAACCTGAATTAAAAAGTATGCAATTTAAGGGGAGTTTCAGACCCGGGATTCGCCCTTGAAATCGGACATCGAATTTTTAATTGATGATGGTGCTATTAACTTTAACTTGAAACTGTGGGAGAACTAAAAGTGAGCCATAGAAACAGGGCGAAGCGTCGTGTTACCTATATCTCTGGTCCAGAAAAAAAAGTCATTTTTTCAGATTCGCCCTTTCTCCTCCAAGGTCCTGATATCTAAAAAAATATTCTATGCTTCCGGTTGACACCCTAATGATGGAGATGGAAGATCATTTTTGTGTCGGTTTTGTAGACAAAATTGTTACAGAAGAACAGTCCTTTTTTCAACATACTCGGTATTTTATAGAAATGTTACAACTTACGGGTCTAGATCCCAATTCACAAGCCATGGTTTATTCCAGGTTCACAAGCAAATATCGTAGTGCCTCCAACATGGATATTGAAGTTACAGAACAAGGGAGAATTCAAATCCAGCCTACGCCTGAAGAAGAAACCAGTAGACCCAGAGAATGTAAGTATAAACACTATATAACCCAGTAAGTGAGTAAATGCAGTAAGTGAGTCAGGATTAAAAAATCGGCTGAGATTTCTGTTTTGATGATCATTAAAGTAGAAATGCCAAGCACAGATGAAGAAATGAAGAAAATTCCGAAGGAAAGCAGCAGCCGGTTTCTCCTGATAAGCTAAGTGGAGTCTGTAGAAAAATGATTGAAGTCTCCAACCAAGCAAGCAACCATTTGCCAGAAAATGGATGCTAGGTGATCAATAAGTTTCGATTAGAACGTTAAATATCTAGCTGTGAGATGATTTCCGAAATACACTAGAAGATATATTCTAGCCGGGAACGGATACAGAGATACTCTTGAAAGAACTCTAGAACGGAGATGGAGTTGTAGTAAGATGAGAGATTCGACGAAGAACACTTGGAGACTGCTGCATGAAGGAGACGACACCAAGATGATCGTAGGAGAACATTAAAAGAGAGTTACAAAAGTGAGCTGACCCGAGCAACTCGTAGAAGGAAGCTTGTAGTGTGGTGGAGGAAGTTCCAAGATGTTAATAGAAGAGCACCAGAAGAAAGATGCAACAATGAGCTTTCTCCGAGACACTCGTAGAAGAACACTAGAAGTAGGCGTAGCGTGGAGCTGTCGCCAGATTGCTGTCCGCGATGGAACTGAGGCTGCCCCTCTTCCCCTAGCATTGATTACGGACCACCTCTCGACCTCGTAGAGATTAGTAAATCCTGTCGCCTAGTTAACCACTCTCCCACTTGCCTTCCACCACATGGAGAGACGAAAAAAAAATTATAAAGAGAAAGTGCTATTAGGTTCGAACAAGGTACCAATCTGTATGTTAATCATCTTGAAAATACCTCACGAAATACTCTCTATTAGAGCTCTTTCCTCCCGCTGATAAGGGTTTTATGACAAAGGCGGAGGCTTCATACACAATATGAATACCAAGTACGGAAAATACAAATGATAGAAATCACGTAGTATTTATCAGGCGGAGATCAAACATTAACACATAATTAATAAACATGATTTATTAATTACTGCTCAAATAGTTTCTCGCCTTTAGAGTCTCGTCAGAAGAGTTACTTAAAAGTTTTTACAGCCGCAGTAAGTAAGTAAATCTTTCACCCCATGGCGTGGCATTGCTTGTGAAAGGTTTAATTGCCTACTAGTTTAAAGTGATGCTAATCATAAGGCGAGTTATACATGATTTAAAATCAGTTGGGTAGTAATTAAAAAATCATTGTTATTAATTTTGAGTATTAATTTTTGACCTTTATCCTGATATATAATAAGTGGATTTAATAGGAACATTTTCAATTTTCATAGAAATGGATGTACACATTTGTTTTATAATCTGTTTCGAAGTTTACAGCCTGTACATTGTACAACATGTAAATAGTACAAAAATTAAACGATAATACTTGATACCAAGAGGGGAGAAGACAAACTATTCTTGTACTCCCTGTTTTACAAAATAAGTAATGAAGTTTAGTGCTTTATACATAGTTAAACTTGTTCGCTCTTTTTGTTACGCTAATGACGAAATATTTACGTATATTTAACGTAGGCCAAGTTCATGAAAGTTATGGCATTTAAATGAAACATTTTCAGTGACTTAAATATGGCATTTCAGAGATGCTAATTACAATGGTGAATTCATTTCTCCAGATTATATATATTCTAGGGATGTCACATACTTATTTAATGAAAAAAATACCTAATTATCTCCTTTTATTCTTGTCTGAACTTTGAGGGCACTAATATCTCGAGGACATTCAGGTCATTTTATCCAGAAAGACTTTGTAATAAAAATATTGTAGATCTTTATTAGACCTTCCTCTGTCTAGATCCCATAAATACATAAGACATGAACCTGATCACTACTTATCTGCAATACAGACAATTCAACCAACTCATAAATAGTAGTTTAACTTTCTGGCTCTGAATGACAGTAGATATCTAAAAATATGCTTTACGCGTCTTGTCTTTCTCAGTTCTCAATCATCAAGTATAGCAAGCCAATACTCAGCAACAAAACTCAAAAACCACCTTCAAAGATTTAATTAGACAGGCATTTTCAAGTAAAAAAAATTAAAATTTACCAAACCTAAAGAATCACAAGCGTATAAAGTACCGTTCTAGAAAAACACTTTAAATCGAGACGCCCTGGTGATAAATCTCCAAGAGTTTGAAATACAATATAAAATTAGGAAGCACATTGACCTTAGAAGGAAAGTGTCATTAGGGTGGTCGCTAAAAATCGATGTTGGAATTTCACAAACGGCACCTCCTCAAAATGATCACCCTTTCCTGATATTTAGATAGCCGAAGTTTGAGCTCGATTGGAAGTCGTTAACACGTGCCGCAAAGCGCCTAAAGTTCTCAAAATGTTGATATTTTCGCTGTTTGGCGACTTCCAAGGCCAAAATCTTAGGAAAGCTCTTCCTATACACCCTAACTATGTCTTAAAATAAAGATAATATTGTTCTATGTAATTAATGTCCTTAAGAGAATTACCGTAACATCAAGTCTAACGGATCTAGAACAGCCTTTGTCATCAAAAACGTGACGTAGTCCTCTAAAAATGAACTTCGCATTTTATGAGAGAAATTACCTTTTTTTTTTGCTCAAATGATACAATTACTCATTGAATTGATATCTTATGTCTTTTAATATGTGTTAAGACTTATGCTAGGTATTTTAGACTATTTTTTAGCATAAATAAAGCTGGCGTTCGTGCATGCGCAGTGGTGTTCCCTCATCCGCAGTGGCGATCGCGCATGTGCAGTGGCCGTGTACGAAAAAGAAGACTTTATTTGTCACAAAAAAAATGTCCGATGGCGTTCGTGCATGCGCAGTGGTGTGGCCACGTACGAAAAAGATGGCTGTATGTGCTACAAAAAAAAGTGTCCGCTGCGCAGTGGCCATGTACGAAAAAGATGACAGTATGTTATAGAGTACATTACATAGGTTTATCGGGTTTCCTAGCGTTACAAAAACGTGTCACAAGAATGTGTCCGCTGGCGTTCGCGCATTAGCGGTGACCATGTACGAAAAAGATTACTATATGTTATGCAGCACTTTACATAGGTTTGTCGGGTGGACCTGAAGCATATTTATGTTCCTGAATTTGAGCAGAAGGCTGTAAATGAATTAATTTTTTTAATATAAATACAGACTAATTTATTCATTAAGTGTAACAAACGATTTTTTATTTCGTTAAGACACGTATAATATTATATTTCGATAGTTAATGTGTTGGAAATAATTCATGATGAGAATACAATACAGATTCGAGTTCCTACTCAAATTACACTGATAATTCTATAGAAAAATACGCTTCAGAGATATCAGATTGGACTAGAACAAAGGACACTTTCATACAGGTAGGTCGAATATCGAATTGATATCATATGTCTATTAATGATTCTTAGACGTGTCCTAGGTAGTGTAGGCTTTTTCTTTTTTCACTCCACCTTTTCCATAATTTAGAGGTTTGAGTCAGGGAAGTTTTGGGACGAGGACTGCTGTGTTTTGCCTGCCGCCACATTAGTTCTTCAGCTGAACCTCATCCTGATATTTTCAAAAGATCAAAATGCACGGCTCAAGTTGCACAAGACAAAATACGAAACCGGTATTAGCGACAAAACAGTGACATCTAGTCTAACCTCAGATGTAATTCCAAATTCTTCGTACGATTTCAAAGCTGAACTGACAGAATTCCAACTGGTACGAGATGACTACAAAGAATTATTTCAATTGGTTCTGGTGGTTGTGGGAGCCTTGGATGGATATCAAGTTGGATTTAGGACACCAGGTCCTATTCACCACCTAGGTGAAGGCTATTTACTCTCTGAAAATATTCATGTTGTGCGACCAGTTTCAAATGGGCAAAGAAAAACAACTTTCTTTGGGTGATATTTCAGTTTTTCTTGTGAAGATCTATTGTAAAGCGTGGTTTAATTCCATCAAAGCTGAAATAGCTCCCATTCAAGACCTTGACCTCCTAAGAAGTTTGTTCGACTATCAGAAGATCGACAAGGAAATAGCTGAAAAGGCTCTAATAAATTTTTCAAAATTTCTATGGTACTTAAATCTAGAAATGGTTGCCCTCGCATTCTTCGATCCAACTTTTTCTGAAGACCAAAAATTTTCTATGAGCAAAAAAATATTGGAGGCCAAGACGGAAGAAGAGAACACTAGAATTGTAAATCCCAAATGTTCTAAAGAAAATCTACAACATCTAGTCGAGGGAGGATTTAGTATCGAGTGATACAATGACTCTCTTCAGTACGTGGCCAGAAGATGTGCATTTCAATGAAGAGAAGAGGATCATTGAATCACTTGATACTAAATGGGATAATCCTCCCTCGACTAGATGTTGTCGATTTTCTCTAGAGCATATTTATGCTAAAAAAAAATATTCTAAATGAAATTGTAAAAAGGTTTTTTGCCGGAATACTACAAAAATCTGAGGCTCCTCCAATCGATCTTGCTGTCCACGGCTACCAAGACTAGACTATATATATATATATATATATATATATATATATATATATATATATATATATATATTATTTATTCTTATAGATGACCCAAAATATCCAAATTCTTTTTTATCCTAGTAGGCATGGGGTTATTAAAGCAGTCTTCCCTTTTTTTATACTACTTTATTTATTGGGCCTGACATGTTTCGTGTGTCTTTTCTTCGCACCTTTTCAGGGGCACTTTTTGCAAGGAAGTCCTCTCGTTCCCAAGTACTCCCTCTGGAGTCCGGCTTATTACTCATATATATATATATATATATATATATATATATATATATATATATATTTTCATTCTTCTGAAAAATATATATCCGTTTAAGTTCATTGTTTGTTCGCAATCATATTCAAAAATTCATCCCTCCCTACTAACTCAATGATTTTAACTATTGGAGGCTTTGCCATTTTCTATTGTATTTCTTAAATTTTTAAGCCAGTAAATTGAGTAAAATTTCAAAAACATTAGAGTGAGTAATTTAACATTTCATCAAAAAGACTAAGATTCACTATCTCTTAGAAAGCAAAATGAACTTTCAGTGTCTAGAAGTAGCCTGGCAATGAATCATATCTTCCAAGAATTGATAACAGAAGTAGAGATATGCGTTCAATTCCTATAAATAAAATAGAAATAGAAACTTATAGGATTTTGTTTTATAGGTAAAAGTCAGAAAAAGATAAGCTTTCAGAGATGTTTAATAATACTAAATATATATATTAAGAGCTTACAAATGAGGTGGGCAATGATACAAGAATTAACTTTTTAGATATAGAATTTCTAAGAGCTGAAGATAATTCTATGGAATCTAAATGAAAAGCCAAGGCACTTCATTAATCTAGAATGATTGTATTATATTCAAATCCCCTTTAATTTTTAAATTACCTTTTTTCTCGATAGAACATTGGCGGCTTTGTGTGGAACATCTCTTTACTACTTGAATGAAATTTAGAACAATTTTTAGGGAAATAATGAACTATCAGCATAAAGTACTGGAAGCCCAAAAATGCGAAACCGTTAACCTTGAGATTTTTTTCCAACTTATTATTTTGTGTTATACAAAGTAGAGGTTCCATGATATAAAGAAAAAAAAAATATAATACTGCTACAAGAAGGTAAAAAACCTCTTACACATCATATCAGTATTTTAAATAAAACGTCAACAAACTTAAAAAAAGAACAAAAAATTTAATCTTAAAAAACATTCACCAGCCATGGCAGGTCTCGTACAGAAGATAAATGGTCCACTGAGAGCACAGGGCACACCGATAAGAAGTCTTATTGTTTTCCCCCTTCTGGGCTATCTATGTCTTTATTCTACCTAACTATTATTTAAAAGCACAATTGGTTTGATCATTATTTATATTCACAAGGATTCACTAATGTATTTTGGATCACTATCATTACCCTCCGCCATATAAATATTATATTTGGCTTGCAATTCTTCTTGTTTAGATTTTACTTTAATAAAATATTTTTCAATTTTGTTGATATATTTCCAAGGCCTGAAGTTTTCCCACCCGACCACAAACTGTTCTGAATTTATTCTCATACACCGCATTATACTTAAAAATAAACAAATTTTTGGTTTAATTTAATTTATTTTAACCTTATCTGCTTTTAAAAATATAATATATAAAAAATATAATATATAATATGGTGAAGTGTAATGATTGTGATGTAAAATACATTGGAGAACCACAGCAAATTATAAAAGAAAGTTTAGTATAGCACCTAAAAAGTGAAGATAATCAAAGTCAAACAGCATTATCCAATCATGCAACTAAAATTGAACATCACTTTAAATTTGAAAAGGTAAAAATTCTGCAAAGGGAGAGAAATATAACAAAAAGAAAAATTAAAGAAAATTTGTTTATTTTGGAAGATTCTACAACTATAAATGCAAAAACATATATCAAACATGTCAGTGGGGTATTTCACAGCTTGATGTTAATTATGGAATTGGTGCAATAAAGAAATAGATAGTGGGGGAGAGGGAAAATAATAAGACTCGGTGGAAGATCGGTGTGCCCTATGCTCGCTGTGGACTGTTTCTCTTCTGTACGAGAACAGCTATGGCTGGTGAATGTTATTTAAGTGTATATTTTTTTGTTAGTTTGGTCACATTGTATTTAAAATACTGACATGATGTGTTAAAATTAAGGTATTTTAAATGAAATTATATTTAAGAATAATAATTTATGATATATAAAAATGTACTGGTTTTTAAAAAATTAATTTCAGAAAATGTCTTTTGACAAGACGTCAACAAGTCAAGAAAATAAAGAATGTTATAAAAATACGTTTAAACAATTTGTTGACCTATAAGGCATTTACAAAATATATATGTATATATATATATATATATATACATATATATTTACACACACACACATATATATATATATATATATATATATATATATATATATATATATATAAATAAAGATAAAGATTATTTATAATATTTCTATGTATTAATATATATATAAAAAGATTATAAATAAAGTAGTTGAACAGAATGAATGGTGTACTACTTAATGGACATCCTGCCATAGAAAGAAATAAGAAGAAGTGAAAAATATATATTGGGTCATTTTTCAGAATGTAATATATATAAATGTATATATATATATATATATATGTATATATATATATATATTAATACATTTCGTTCTTTTAGGCTTAGGGTCGGGAAAAAGTAGTACTTCCTTGTGTCAAACCACTTTATTTTTTCTGCCCTACATGTTTCGTGCTTAATTCATTCGCACCTCATCAGGGGCACTTCTTGCTAAGAAGTCCTCTCGTCTCCTCATGTACCTTCTACGGAGGCAGGGGTAATACTAGGAGTATTACCCCTGCCTCCGTAGAAGGTACATGAGGAGACGAGAGGACTTCTTAGCAAGAAGTGCCCCTGATGAGGTGCGAATGAATTAAGCACGAAACATGTAGGGCAGAAAAAATAAAGTGGTTTGACACAAGGAAGTACTACTTTTTCCCGACCCTAAGCCTAAAAGAACGAAATGTATTAAGAAATATTTTGGGTCATCCACAAGAATAATAATATATATATATATATATATATATATATATATATATATATATATATATATATATATAAATAAATAGTAGTACACCAGTAGTAGTACACCATTCATTCTGTACAACTACTTTATTTATAATCTTTTTAGGGCTTTCCCCCAAAGGCTCGAAACATGGTGTACTACTTATATCTTCTATTATATAAAAATGAATCGCTAAATGTGTTGGTAAGCGCAAATCTCGAGAACAACTGAACCGATTTCGCTAATTCTTTTTTTATATTATTCCTTGAACTACGAGGATGGTTCTTACGGAGAGAAAAAGTTGCCTGAAAAAGTCTAAAAACAACACTTTTCAGGTCTTTTTCACTTCCTTAACACAAATTCATTTTTAAATAAAAACATATGTTCTCAATTATTATATTTTTAACAGTTAACGTATTTGTGTATCTATTATATAAAAATGAATTGCTAAATGTGTTGGTAAGTGCAAATCTCGAGAACAACTGAACCGGTTTCGCTAATTCTTTTTTTATAATATTCCTTGAACTACGAGGATGATTCTTGCGGAGAGAAAAATTTAAAAAATTGCCTGAAAAAGCCTAAAAACAACACTTTTCGGGTAATTTTAAATTCGTTAACGCAAATTCATTTTTAAATAAAAGCATATGTTCTCAATTATAATATTTTTAACAGTTAACGTATTAGGTTATTTGTGTATAAGCAAAAAAAAAAATTAAAAAAATAAGAACAAGTAATCACTAGGTGACAATAGAATCACATGTTAATAATGCAATTTAAATTAATTTATATTTGCGTTAACGAAGTAAAAAATACCCCACTTTTCTATATTCCCATACAAAAGATTCGTAATAATACTTGAAGGTCAATTAGAACTTTAATACCATACCATAAAGTTTAAATGTTAGTGGAGGGGTTCTGGGAAGGCAAAGCAATTGAGTGACATTAGTATCGTATAAATATTAATGTCAATATTTGTCAAATTTTATACGATTGTAACATTACTCAAAAACAAATTGTCTTTGGCAAAATGTAAATTTTCTGTGGTAAAATGTCACTTGAAATTTAAACATCTCTTTGCTGTGCATCTATAATATTACTAAATCTAAAAGCCACAAATTTCTATAAAATTATTAAAGTGTTGTGTGTTTGTGACTTACATATGCCTCCTATAAGGCGGTGGACAAATTTAGGCAGAACAACCCGAGATTCAAAGAATGAAAAAAAAAAACAGAAATTAATAATCAATCTAATTGTACTGTCGAGGAACGTGAAAATCGCAATGAACGGGAAAGAATTCGGTTAAGACAGACCCGTGAAGCGCGACATTCGACTAGTAATGGTGCAAGTTTGAATCGAGCCGCTGTCAACTGATTACAGTGCCTACAACTGTGTTGGTATTGGACCTATGAACTCAGTTCGGCTATAAACAAATCCCAGGGGCAGTCATTATGTGTTTGTGGTATTAATCTAGAAAACCCATGTTTCTCGCATGGTCAATTGTATGTTGCCTGTTTCCGTGTTGGAAAACCATCTGCTCTGTTTGTTTACAAGTCAGGAAATGAAACAAAAAATATCGTGTACTATTAAGTACTACAATAGAAATGAAACTTAATTTAAATTAAGTAAAAATAAAATGAAATATAATAAGTAGGTATCATAATAAGAAATATGATATTGTAATTTTCATTGTGATTTTTAGTGACTATTAAAAGAATTTTAGGTGTTTTATAATTTCTATTTTTTGACAAAATGTAATTGGTGACTTATTAAGTTTCTTTTTTCTTTTTTTTATCTTACTAGCTGACCCGGTCTCCCAAATAGCAGAATAAGTATTAATAAAAAAAAATAAAAATTAAAGAATCGACTGTTAGGCGGAACGAAGTTCGCCAGGTCAGCTGGTATATATATAAGCCAGTTCATTGGCTGGCATAGTCTCTGACCAAGAAGGGCCCAAACCGCTAACGAGCTCGTTCCCTTATCAACCAGCAAGGATGAGTGACTGCCAAACGAAGCCGGAGAGGAATCCGGCAAAATATTGCGAAGAAAAGAGATGCAAGACCGCTGGAAAAAGAAGCCGCATTACAACAAACGCATGTAATTCCACATTAAAAAAAAAACCTTAAGGATAAGGGTTTTGTATCATTGTATCCACTAAGTGGTTAGTAATCAATAGTGTTGCAAAAACTATAGCTAAAGTAGGCAACCAAACCTCCCCTTATATATATATATCTTCTTTTAGATGTTGGTTTGTTTAAAGTAGTAAGCCATTTCTTTAATACTAAATTAATCCTGGCAATTTTATTTGTGCCTTTTCAGGAGCTATCTGGATCAATTTTGTATGATTTATTTGTATTATTTATTTTGTATATGATTTATTTCTTATTTTTATTTTTTTTTTTTTTTTGGTTGAATTTATGGCGTGTCAACCGTTGGGGTCACTAACGCCAGTATGATTTATTTATTACCACTCAACTAGATTCACACCTTTAGTTCCTCATTAGGAGCTTTGCTTAAAACTATTTACATGCTCAGTAGGCAAGTAAACCTTCCACTATCAGGGAAGCCTCATGGTGCTGTTTTATTGTGGATGTACCTACACAGTTTTAAGTAAAGCACCTGATAACGTTTTAAAGGTGAGAAACTAGTTAAGCAGTGATTCATAAATCATATTTAATAATTCATGTGTTGTTTTGTTTTTTGTTTGTTTTTTTTTTACCTTCTTCTACAATAATTGCTATATTACAAAATTTAATTCTACTTATGTATAACATATCCATAAGATTAAGATTTGAAATTGTCTAAATTCTAAAATCCTATAGCAATTAGGGATAAAAATGAAAATATAAAAAACATACCTTATTTGATATATTTTCACGCCTCAAGAACTGTGGGACAAATAGAAAGGTTAACTTCTATGATATCAGCTCCTCCTTGAATCAGGTGATATGCTTGAGTCAGCTGATCCAAAGACTACAGGTTTACCAAGCCTAATTTATATCATTGAAATTTCTTAAAAGTTATGGATACAATATCAAAACGGTCTTAATTTATTATATTAAAAAAATATAATATAATTTTTATTATTTGTTTTTTATTTTTACCACTTGTAATTTTTTGTATTATTTTACTCACTTTTTTATGAGTATATAAGGGGGGCTGCAGCCCTCCCCAAAATTTTCATTTCTTCTGGAAAAATGTGTCATAAAAATAAATTAAATAAGATCACTTAGTTCAGAATATATATATATATATATATATATATATATATATATTTTCGTTGGGTAATAATAATAGCGTAATAGCGTTTTAGTTGGCTAACTATTCCTAGTTCTAGACTGTTAGTATTTCATACCCCTCCATGGGCATTTGGGGGGAGGGGTATGAAATACTAACAGTCTAGAACTAGGAATAGTTAGCCAACTAAAACGCTATTACGCTATTATTATTACCCAACGAATATATATATATATATATATATATATATATATAAATATATATATATATATATATATATATATATATATATATATATATATAAATATATTTATAAAAATAAATAGTTGGCTAACTATTCCTAGTTCTAGACTGTTAGTATTTCATACCCCTCCCCCCAAATGCCCTCTCTTCTTTGTTTTATTTTCATTATTCAATGTGATTTATTTAAATATTCTTTATTAATTTTCTAGTTTTTTATTTAGTATTTGTGTTCTTGAAATTTTGGGACATTTGGATAATGACAATAGGTAAATTTCATAAGCAGGTTTTCTCCCGGTATGGAGAGACTGAATGTTCCAAAAATTGAAAACATACAGTTTTTAATAATTATAAAACGATATAACAAATGTAATTCAGATTTCAATGAAATGCTTTTAAGTTGAGTATAACGGCACTAATGGCCTAGACGCAGGAGAGCCGAATTAAAAAAAAAAAAAAGTTGAAGATTTATTATTTATTGTATCTTATGTATCTAGTAAATTCTTATTTTTCAGGCTCCAGAGGATTCTCGAGCATTCATTGTAAAAGCAATACCTACAGTAGGTTTGAATCCAGTGATTGTCTTCATAAATCCTAAATCAGGAGGCAATCAGGGTATTAAACTGCTCCAGAAGTTCCAGTGGCTCTTAAACCCAAGGCAGGTTTTTGATTTGACTCAGGGAGGACCAAACATGGGGTATGCATTTCAAATTCCTTTTAGTAATATTTATTTAGAATAATTTGCGAATAATTCGTTACTATTGAGCCTATATTTTTGAATATCTATATGTAAAAAAAAGAAAGTCCGATCATAAAACTAGTTCCAAAAAAAGAAAAAAAAAAAGAAATAAACTGCTTTTAAATTATTCTGCTTGTTTACTACACAAGGTGGACTCAAGTATAGAGGGGGAACAATGGTTTAAAAAGGTTTATAACCCGAAAAATAAGAGATTGAAAGAGATCGACCCCATCAAACAAACTTACCTTTAAGGTGACAAAACTGTTGGGGTCTAAGCTTGAAGGTCAAAAGTCCTTCTTGTTTACCTTTCTATTGACTATGCATCATAATGATTTTCCTAATTCAGTATCCTTAACAAATACATCAAACCCTGATGCCTGGTGTATTTATGTTTATTGTACATGGGCATGAGCTAAGGAAATTAGTACACTTCAAATTTCATAGTTGGAAGTGAAGGGAGCGTAAATTGAACATTGATAGTGGTAATATATTGCATCTATTACTTCCTGATGGCAGAAATGACTTTAACGATTGTTACACATAAAAGAAAAAAATCCTTTCCTGATTTTAAATGAACTTTATTAGCATTGAAGTTATGGAATTACGGGAATTTAAATTATTTTACTAATTATATGAAATATAAAGATAATAATTGAAATACGTTAGACAAACTGAAATCACATGGGTTCTGATTCTGATTATCCTACTAGCCTTCATTTTACGCCCAAGAAATCTACTTCTAATAAGCTGGTTTTGTGTATTTGTCTAAAAAAATTTTTAACTGATTCAACATATACTTTCAAATATTTTGTTGAAATATTTTTAATTTAAATGTTTCAGGTTAAATATATTATAATTACAGGTTGGAGCTCTTCAAAAGAGTGCCTCAGCTGCGAGTACTAGCTTGTGGTGGAGATGGGACGGTAGGCTGGGTACTTTCAGTGATTGATAAGATTGGTTTTTCACCCCCTCCAGCCGTAGGAGTCCTGCCCCTTGGCACTGGTAATGACTTAGCTCGAGCCCTTGGATGGGGAGGGGTGAGTAAATTGTTTATTTACCAAACTTGATTTTTTTGTTTCATCAATTCTTTTCCTTCATTTACAATCTCAAACACAAATAATTATTTTAAAATAAAGTGAAGTCACTAAAATCTGAAAACAGCCATAGGATAAGTTGCTCTTATATTATTGTTTTTTTGGGGATTACTTAGAGTATATCCCTAAAATATATTTCATTGTCTTTATGAAATCATCCTAGTCAATTATTTGAAATAAAAGTAAGCAAGGACTATTACAGAATTACGATAAAATTACATTAAAAAAAAAAAAAGAAAAAAGAAAAAAGAAAAAAAAAAAAATACAAGTTGAGTTACCAGCTCAATATCAGAATATTAATTTCAACCATAATATTAATATTATTCATTAATTTTTGTATGCATTGAAAATTCTTTCTTTAAGTCTGGTGTTACCATAATGTTCTTTTTTTTGTGAGATTTTCTAGATATGTGCTTTGATAATATAGACTTACTTCTAATTGTAATTTACCACTCGGCGCTAATGGCCTATATGTCAATGCACCGTTAAAAAAAAAAAAAAAAAAAAAAAAAAAAAAAAAAAAAAAAAAAAAATAAATTCTAATTTACCATTAATATGTTTACTGGATCTTGTTTTGGCTGTTTGAGTAGCAAATTGGACATTCACGACACTGTATGAACACTGGTTTGAATCTACTCTGGTATGGCTTGGCTTTTCCAGCTGGAATAGGTACCACCATGGAAAGGATGAAAAATGTTACATAAAAATTTACATTCATCTGTGGCAGAAGGTCAATTTTATAAAAACACACTTTCTTTCTTCTGTACTCTTTTATTAGGCACTACATGTTTCACGTCGCTGTGACGCCTCTTCAGGAGCACTTAATCTAAATAAAATAAAATATGGTTACAGCCTATTCATTAGAGAACCTTCCGCAGGTAGGGCCACGTCTGGACTGATAAGATTAATCATGTCTACTGGGTATCAGCTGTTTAAAATCGATAGTCTTAGGGTAAATGTCGATTTTCCAAAGAAGTTTTTGTCATTTTATAAAATGTTTTAATTCATCTTGTTTATTAAATTAAAAAATATTTTATCCAGGTATTTAATATCTGTTTTTTTGTTGACGGTCTTTTTCCTATTTTTAATTATGTGTATATTTTCCTTAATTTTTCTTTTTATGGGGTTTTTCTCCTTATCTAATATCTTTACCGTGTCAAAATTAAATGTGTGGCTATATTGTATCCCATGATCCACCAATGCAGTCTTGTTGTCTTTCTCATCAAGGTTTTTGGCATGTTGTTTGATTCTCTTTTTTAAAAGTTGTCCCGATTCTCCTACATACACCTTATCACACATTGCACAATCAATTTGATATATGTTATATTTGGTTTCCCTTTCTTTTAAATCATCTTTAATTCGGCTGTAGCTTTTTATGATTTTGTCGTGATATATCCAGGAGATTCTTCCTAGGTCTTTACATTTTTGTTTTATCTCATTGGCAAGTATGGGATTATAACGAAAGGTAATATAATTAACCAGCTCTAAAGTTTTCATATCTTTACTGTCGTTATCCAATTTCTGTTTATAAATATGTTCATTGTGTATGAGTTTATCTGCTACAACTCTGTTTGTATTTAAAATGTTTGTTTTCCTATCGTCAAAAAAATCATAAATTTTACTTTGTATTAATTTTCTTCTTTTTTCTTGGTTGCCTTTTATGTCGTCTATTGTTTGTGTATCCTGAAGTTTACGTTTCAGAGTATGGTTGGTGTTGTCTGTTGCAACAGTCATTTTTGTTAATTTAACTCTTTTGCTCCTATTAGAATTGTCAGTACCTATATGTTCAGTGTCATCCCTTTTCCGTTTACTATCAGAGTCTTCATAAAAATAGTCGTCCGTAAAGTTAAAAACATTCAAGTCAAAATTGATTAAATTTAAATTTTCCTTCACATCCAATTTCCTTTTGTAAAAAACATTTCTTTCAGCTCTTTTAATTTCTTTATTTATAATTTCCTCAGGGTAATTATTATCTCTAAATATAGTTCTGAGTTTATTTGTTATTTCATTTAAATATTTTGGTGATGTTCGCAGAAGCGCCGTCAGTGTCCTATTATAAAGCAAATTCTTTTTAAAATTTAAAGGGTGACTAGAATAAAAATTAATCATACGACCGGAAAATGTATTTTTAGTCTGCCATATAAACTCAAGTCTATTGTCATTAGTTCTAATTACTTCCATATCTAAAAACATAATTTTGTTTTCATTTTCAATTTCTAAAGTGAACCCTAAATTCGTCTTATTATTAAAAAACTGGAAGAGTCTGTCTATATCGTTTTCATGTACACAAATTAATAAATCATCCACATATTTATAAAGAAATTGGATATGAATGTTACAGTCATTTATGATTTCTTCTAATATGTGGTTCATTACAATTCCACTAATAGAAACAGATAAGTGGTTGCCCATTTGTACTCCAAATTTTTGTTTATAAATTCTATTGTTAAACTTGAAATAGCCATCCTTTGTACATAATTTAATACCATCTATAAACAGATTTTTGTCTTTTATTTTAGTTAGTTCTACAATTTTATCCCAATTTTTGCCATTAAGTTTGATAGCCATGTCCACTGGAATATTTGGGAACATATTAACAACATCGAAGGAAACCAACTTATAACCAGAGATTACTGTCATCTTTTCTAATTTATGTTTTAAATCTATAGCATTTTTTACGTCAAATGGATTATTATTAACAAAATGTTTTAATTCCATGTTCAATGATTTAGATAATTTGCGTGTAGGGGATTCTGTTGCGCTGACTATTGGTCTCAGTGGTTGCCCTTCCTTGTGTAATTTTATCAAGCCATAAATCAGAGGAATATTACTGTTATAGTTTATATATTTTAAACGATCATTCTTTTCAATGAAATTCATTTTAACTAATTTGTCCGTAAATTTTATTATTCTATTTGTCAGTCCATTGGTGGGACCATAGTCGATTTGTTTAAAATTATTCGAATCATTAACTATGTCATTCATTTTCTTGTTGTAATCATCGTTAGTTATTATGACTGCTTTACTAGTTTTATCAGCTCTTATTACCAATAATTCAGGATTATCTTTTAGAAATTTCTTTGTTTTATACTCTGCCTTTCTCAATTTTTCTGCAACAGATATATTAATATGTTCTGGGATTTTATTGTAATTTACATTTCTCTTGGTCTTGTTTAAACTATGGAAAAATGATGTTCTAATTTTGTTTTTTGTTTCTAAATCAATCTCGGTTTTGTTCAGCATATACTCAACGTCGACTATATAATTATTTACCATATGATCATCAATAGGCTTAAAAATATTAAAATTGTCACTTAATGATAAAAATTGTAATACTTCTTCTGGAATATCTATATTCGTCAAATTTACAACCCAGTTCATGTTAAAAGTCATAGGGGAGTTTTTCTTTCCGCAACAGCTTTGGATTTTCTTCAAATAAATGTTTTTAAAGTATTTTTGTATTCTAGAAGAATATAATTTTAAATATGTGTCAATTACTTGTGAAATTTTCGGCTCAAAACATTTATCCTGCAGAAGGTTTTTACATCCGTTTTCTCTATTTGTTAAATTATGTATAAGTTGATAATTCCTACTGATTTCTAAATTCAATAATTTATATTTGAAAGATGAAAAACTATTTAAAAATTGTTGTACTTACAGAAACGATGGTCAAAGATACAGTAAAATTTTTTAGTTCTATTTTCAATAAATTTAGGAAATACATGGTTCATCTTGCACATTTTCAGAAATTCGATTCGTTCCGTAGACATGATCTTTTCCTTCAGAATCCGCTGTAACTCGATGCACTTTTTCATTGCGTCGGTGTCAACATTCGTTGCAATAATCTCGAGATAGTTTCGTTCGTCACTCCGCAGATTTGCCATGGAGTATTCCATATTATAAGACAGTGACCCTATTTTTCCAATATATTCATCTGTGGCAGAAGGTCAATTTTATAAAAACACACTTTCTTTCTTCTGTACTCTTTTATTAGGCTCTACATGTTTCACATCGCTGTGACGCCTCTTCAGGAGCACTTAATCTAAATAAAATAAAATATGGTTACAGCCTATTCATTAGAGAACCTTCCGCTAATGCTGAACAAAACCGAGATTGATTTAGAAACAAAAAACAAAATTAGAACATCATTTTTCCATAGTTTAAACAAGACCAAGAGAAATGTAAATTACAATAAAATCCCAGAACATATTAATATATCTGTTGCAGAAAAATTGAGAAAGGCAGAGTATAAAACAAAGAAATTTCTAAAAGATAATCCTGAATTATTGGTAATAAGAGCTGATAAAACTAGTAAAGCAGTCATAATGACTAACGATGATTACAACAAGAAAATGAATGACATAGTTAATGATTCGAATAATTTTAAACAAATCGACTATGGTCCCACCAATGGACTGACAAATAGAATAATAAAATTTACGGACAAATTAGTTAAAATGAATTTCATTGAAAATAATGATCGTTTAAAATATATAAACTATAACAGTAATATTCCTCTGATTTATGGCTTGATAAAATTACACAAGGAAGGGCAACCACTTAGACCAATAGTCAGCGCAACAGAATCCCCTACACACAAATTATCTAAATCATTGAACATGGAATTAAAACATTTTGTTAATAATAATCCATTTGACGTAAAAAATGCTATAGATTTAAAACTTAAATTAGAAAAGATGACAGTAATCTCTGGTTATAAGTTGGTTTCCTTCGATGTTGTTAATATGTTCCCAAATATTCCAGTGGACATGGCTATCAAACTTATTGGCAAAAATTGGGATAAAATTGTAGAACTAACTAAAATAAAAGACAAAAATCTGTTTATAGATGGTATTAAATTATGTACAAAGGATGGCTATTTCAAGTTTAACAATAGAATTTATAAACAAAAATTTGGAGTACAAATGGGCAACCACTTATCTGTTTCTATTAGTGGAATTGTAATGAACCACATATTAGAAGAAATCATAAATGACTGTAACATTCATATCCAATTTCTTTATAAATATGTGGATGATTTATTAATTTGTGTACATGAAAACGATATAGACAGACTCTTCCAGTTTTTTAATAATAAGACGAATTTAGGGTTCACTTTAGAAATTGAAAATGAAAACAAAATTATGTTTTTAGATATGGAAGTAATTAGAACTAATGACAATAGACTTGAGTTTATATGGCAGACTAAAAATACATTTTCCGGTCGTATGATTAATTTTTATTCTAGTCACCCTTTAAATTTTAAAAAGAATTTGCTTTATAATAGGACACTGACGGCGCTTCTGCGAACATCACCAAAATATTTAAATGAAATAACAAATAAACTCAGAACTATATTTAGAGATAATAATTACCCTGAGGAAATTATAAATAAAGAAATTAAAAGAGCTGAAAGAAATGTTTTTTACAAAAGGAAATTGGATGTGAAGGAAAATTTAAATTTAATCAATTTTGACTTGAATGTTTTTAACTTTACGGACGACTATTTTTATGAAGACTCTGATAGTAAACGGAAAAGGGATGACACTGAACATATAGGTACTGACAATTCTAATAGGAGCAAAAGAGTTAAATTAACAAAAATGACTGTTGCAACAGACAACACCAACCATACTCTGAAACGTAAACTTCAGGATACACAAACAATAGACGACATAAAAGGCAACCAAGAAAAAAGAAGAAAATTAATACAAAGTAAAATTTATGATTTTTTTGACGATAGGAAAACAAACATTTTAAATACAAACAGAGTTGTAGCAGATAAACTCATACACAATGAACATATTTATAAACAGAAATTGGATAACGACAGTAAAGATATGAAAACTTTAGAGCTGGTTAATTATATTACCTTTCGTTATAATCCCATACTTGCCAATGAGATAAAACAAAAATGTAAAGACCTAGGAAGAATCTCCTGGATATATCACGACAAAATCATAAAAAGCTACAGCCGAATTAAAGATGATTTAAAAGAAAGGGAAACCAAATATAACATATATCAAATTGATTGTGCAATGTGTGATAAGGTGTATGTAGGAGAATCGGGACAACTTTTAAAAAAGAGAATCAAACAACATGCCAAAAACCTTGATGAGAAAGACAACAAGACTGCATTGGTGGATCATGGGATACAATATAGCCACACATTTAATTTTGACACGGTAAAGATATTAGATAAGGAGAAAAACCCCATAAAAAGAAAAATTAAGGAAAATATACACATAATTAAAAATAGGAAAAAGACCGTCAACAAAAAAACAGATATTAAATACCTGGATAAAATTTTTTTCAATTTAATAAACAAGATGACATCATAAAACATTTTATAAAATGACAAAAACTTCTTTGGAAAATCGACATTTACCCTAAAACTATCGATTTTAAACAGCTGATACCCAGTAGACATGATTAATCTTATCAGTCCAGACGTGGCCCTACCTGCGGAAGGTTCTCTAATGAATAGGCTGTAACCATATTTTATTTTATTTAGATTAAGTGCTCCTGAAGAGGCCTCACAGCGATGTGAAACATGTAGAGCCTAATAAAAGAGTACAGAAGAAAGAAAGTGTGTTTTTATAAAATTGACCTTCTGCCACAGATGAATATATTGGAAAAATAGGGTCACTGTCTTATAATATAAAAATTTACATAAAACCTTATATCTTTACAAATATATATATATATATATATATATATATATATATATATATATATATATGGGAGATAGTCCGAGTGACGACAGTGTCAATATCGTCTCCGTAGTTAGTGAAAAGTTCAGTGGGTTATAGTGATTGAAGTGTGTCAAGAGTTGGATTATAGCTGCCATAATAGCTCTAATTTAATAGTGCGAAGTCTCAGCCTAAAAGGAAGAGCCTGAGAGGCGCAAGTAAAGTGAGAAGAAAACGAAAGTTTAGTAATTACACGAGGTGAGTCAGACATTATCAGCTACTCATTACGCATGCGCTCCCCTCCCTATGATCTATCACTATTGACAGCGTATCGTGATTTCGTCAGTACTATCAAGACTGTAGGAGTGTTTATATCGCTTCTCATACTACTCTACTATTACGCATCTCTACTCTGTAAATTTTTTTGCTTGCGAATACTCTCTTTTCTCTTATTATAATGGATGAGAAAAAGCTTATTGACATTCTAACCAAATTTAAGGATGAGATTAAAATAGATATAAATTTTAATCATTCACAATTAATTACACTAATAGAAGAGAAATGTAATGCTATATCCGAGAAAGCTCAAAATAATGAGAATAAAATAAACTATCTTGAGAAAGAGAGGAGGCGTAATAACATTATTATTCATGGAGTAGAAGAGATGGAAAAAGGATATTTTGATCTTGAAAATATAGTTATAAAGCTTATCCAGGACAAGATTGGTATTGATATAATGGTAGAAGAGTTAGATTTAGTCAGGAGACTGGGGAAGAGTAATAAAGAAGGGAAACACAGGCCAATTCTCTTGAAATTAACCACGTTTAGGAAGAAAATTCTTATTCTTAAAGGTAAAAAAGCCTTGAAAGGCCAAGATATTTTCATATCTGAGGATTTCAGTTATGAAGTGAGACAAAAAAGGAGGGAACTGATAGGTCCTATGATTGAAGCTAGAAAAAACGGTAAAGTCGCATTCATCCTTTACGACAAGCTAATAGTTAAAGACCAAGGAGAACAGACCAACACTAAGAAAAGGTTCTTGGAACACTCCCCAGAAGCGAAAAACATAAGGGCGAAGGACAAGAAAAACAAAATAGAAAAGGGAAACAAAAATATTTTAGAATTCTTTAGAGAAAGATCACACTCTGCAAGTAGCGTAGCTGATACTGCGGAAATCAAATCAAAGGACAGCTTGGATCGAAAGTAGCATAAGGTAACTACTGGTCTCACTCGGCAAAAAACCAAGGACAGTAAAGGTTTAATACACGATTCGGATATTAGTAAATACAACTCCCAGAAAGGCTGGTCACCGAGGGAGTGTTTGACCAATACCTCCCGACATTATAATGCTCCTTCCAACCTTGGCAATAGTAATAGGAAAACAAGGACAGAGAAACTTGTTATAGGAACCTTAAACGTGAGGACTCTGATGTCAGAAGACAGAATAGTAGAGCTTGAAAACGCACTTAACCAATCATCAATACAAATCCTAGGCATATCAGAAGTAAGAAGAGAGGGAAACGAAATTAATCTAAGGAAAAGTAACTACATGTTTATGTTCTTTAATGACGTCAAAGGACAAAAAGGAGTAGGGTTCATGGTACATGACGAATTAAGGAAACATTTAATAGAATTTAAACCTATAAACAGCCGGATTGCTTTCATCAAAATCAAAGTAAACACTAAAAAGACTTTAATCATATTTCAGGTATATGCTCCTACAAGTGCTTCAGAAGAAAAAGAATGCGACCATTTTTATAACGAACTTTCAGCGGAATTAAATAAAATTAAATGCAGTTCAAACAACATTTTGATAGTAATGGGTGATTTCAATAGCCAACTAGGGTACAGAGAAATGGGGGAAGACCTGGTGATGGGACGATATGGATATGGTTCAAGAAATGAAAGAGGATACAAGATGATAGCCTTCTGCCAGTCATATAACCTAAAAATAATGAACAGCTTCTTCAAGAAAAGGAAAGGGAAAAAGTGGACATGGCTCTCCCCAAATGAAAATACCAAAAACGAAATAGATTTTATCACCTCTTCAAATCAAGCTATATTCAGAAATGTTGAAGTAAATACCAACTTCCAATTTTACTCAGACCACAGAATAGTACAAGCAGAGATTGCAATTCCAAGAAGACAATATATCCAGCACAACCAAGAAAAAGCGGTAGAATTAGATCCTGACACCTTCTCAGAAATAATGAAAACTAGCATAGAACCAATGGACTTCAAGCATGGAGAGGTTCAAGAACTTTATGACAACATCGAGAGACTCATAAAGGAAGCAGTATCCAAGTCCTCCAAACAGATTTCATCCGTAAAAGTGGATAAGCTAACTGAGGAAACAAAACAACTCATACAACAAAGGGAGCAGGCTAAGAAAAAAGAGAAAAAATCAAAAATGGAAAAAGTTGAATATAACATCCTTTGCAAACGGACCAGAGCTCAAATCAGACAAGACCTACACATATACAATACTAAAATAGTCGAAGAAACCCTACAAAGCAAATTTTCCATTAAAAAAGTACGACAGTCAATAACACCAGGAAAACAATTAATCCCAGCAATTGAAGATTACACAGGAAAAGCAAATAATCTAATAACCGACCGACAAAAAATAGCTCAGGCAGCCACGCACTTCTACACAGAGCTGTATAAAGATTCAGGAGCTAAAACACAAATAGAGATAGAGACTCTGACAGAAAGCTTTCCGTTATTCCTTAAAGAAGAAATTGAAGATATTATTAGTAACCTCAAGAACAGGAAAGCCCCAGGTAGAGACAAAGTAAAGAACGAGTTTTTAAAGATATCGTGTGACTCCTTGGTAGAACCATTAACTCATCTCTTTAATAAAATCATAACAACCAAAACAATCCCTAACCAGTGGAAAACTTCCGATATAATTCTCATACATAAAAAAGGTAGACAGTCAGATATCAACAACTATAGACCAATAAGCCTAGCACCTTCAGTCGGCAAAGTGTTTGCAAAAGCATTGGAAGCCAGAATAAAAAGAAGTTTAGATATCCAGCAACCCACAGAGCAAGCAGGTTTTAGAAGCGGATTTTCCACAATTGACCACATTCATTCCATCGGCCAAGTTATAGAAAAAGCTATAGAATATCAGAAAATAATCTACATGGCATTTATAGACTACAGGAAAGCATTCGATTGTGTTTCCCACAGCTTTCTAGTCAAGAGTCTCCACAACCAAGGTGTCGACCCTAATGCTATCGAGGTAATTAAAGCCTGGTACAAAGGCTCAAAGGCCAGAATAGTCATGGATAGAGCTGGTAAGGACTTCTACATCGAAAGAGGAGTGAAACAGGGAGATCCACTCTCACCAATTCTATTTAATTGTATCCTAGAGGAGGTGTTTAGAAACATGGAGTGGGATCAAGTTGGGATAAAGATCAATGGAGTATATCTCTCGAATCTGAGGTTTGCAGACGATGTTGTCCTCTTCAGCGAGTCATCTGACCAGCTCCAAGAAATGATAAAGGAACTTAGTACAAGAGGAATAGAAGCAGGTCTTACAATGAATAAAGAGAAGACATTTCTAATGACAAATGCACAACAAACCGAAGATATCATCCTTGATGGGATCAAACTACATTGGGCTGATAGTACAGTTTACCTCGGAAAACTAGTTTCCTTTCAAGATGGAAATCTAAAAGAAATAAACCGCCGAATAGCCATGAGTTGGAAGAAATACTGGGCTCTTAAATTTATTTTTAAGAGCAGTATGAGTGTAGAGCTAAAAGCCCGAGTGATGAACTCCTGTATCCTTCCATGTATGATTTATGGCTCGCAGATATGGACATTGACAAAAAGAATAAAGAATCGGCTTAGGGTAACCCAGTATGCAATGGAAAGGAGTATGATGGGAATCCGAAAGAGCCAAAAAATACGAAATACCGAAATCCGTAGGAAGACGGGCGTGGAAGATGTCATCGTTGCGGCACTTAAGCAGAAATGGACATGGGCAGGACATCTGGCACGAATGGAAGAGGGAAGATGGGCAAGAAGGACTACCGACTGGCTACCTTTGGACTGCACAAGGAGAAGAGGAAGACCATTCCAGAGATGGAGGGATGATATGGATAGGTTTTGTGGAACGCTTTGGTGGAGGTCTGCACAAGACAGAACCATATGGAGGAACCTGGGAGAGGCCTTTGCCCAGAGATGGGCCCAGTAGATTTTTTATATGTTTTTATTATATAAAGCTTTAAGAAGAAGAATTATTGAGTTATTTGATTATTATTATTATTTTGTACATAGTTTGTTTTTGTTTTTATCTACAATAAAGGCTTTATTTATTATTTATTATTTATTTATTATTATATATATATATATATAATATTATCTGTTCCCGGCGTGCCATACTACACTTACTTTCTGCCTATGATACAGGGAGTATTATAGGCAAGTTACGTCAAAATCGGTCAAATAGTGTGAATTTGTATATATCTGTCAAGTAATTCGTAAAGCAGCCGACAGAGGCCAGCACCACAGCCTGCAAGTAGATAGCTCTTATCAAAGAAAGAAATCTGACCAAATTTTGAAATTTGACTATTTTGACCTAGCCTAGGAGATTCCCCGTATCAAGACCTACCTGTGTGCCAAGTTTGGTGAAAATCGGTCAAACGGTGTGGATTTGTATAAGGAACAAACAGACTGACAGGTGATTTATATATATATATATATATATATATATATATATATATATATATATATATATATATATATAGATAGATAGATAGATAGATATAAGTTGTTTTATCGCTTGTGCTGCAATACTCACTTATGATTTTTTTTTTTTAAATAAGAAGCTTAATTTTTTAATTTTATACTTGTGAAAAAAATTTCAGGGCTACACGGATGAGCCAATATCAAAAATCTTGACCAATATTGGAAACAGTGAAGTTACACTATTAGACAGATGGCAATTAACTGTTGAAAAAAATCCAAATGGAAGTGCTGAAAACGGAAATGACAACCTTCCTCTGAATGTTGTGAATAACTACTTCAGTTTAGGAGTTGATGCTCACATAGCACTGGAATTCCACCAAGCTCGTGGTAAGTATCCCATGGATTATCATAATCACTGTTTAAGTAGATCTTAACAAAATGTGTATTATAGATAAGTAACCTGCCAATTATTGTCACAATAATATTAGGAAAATATAATTTAATTATTCTTAAATTATAAATTTTGATAAATTAAAAAAAAAAATTAAATCGGCAAGAAAAGGCATTGCAAGTACAATTAATTAGTAATTCATGCTGTTCAGATTATATCTTAGTGAAATATTTTGAACAAAAAGTTTCATATTTAGACCCATCCTAATAAATAAGATTTCCCTTATGCAAGAGTATTCAATATTGAGATTTTATGTCTACTAAAAAATTAAAGAATAGAACTATTTTTTCCCAATATAATAGGATATATAGGTGATCTATTCATTTGTTATTTTATTTACTAATTGATTTTAACCCTTACCTTACGGCTGGTGGTGGGGACTGGCTGAAGCTGCCATGCGGCGATCTTTCTACCTGGCCGGGCCCCAGTTACGAAACTATTCTTGCCCTCCTTAAAATTTCAAATTGCAGGAAAACTTTATTTTATTATTTATTTACTTTTTCTTTTTAACTCTGAATATTTAGGTTGAATTAAGTAATTATATGCTCCAATAAATTTTTTTATACAAAAAATAATTTATTTGTTTATGATATAAGTACTAATCAATGAAGCTAAATAAATAAATGACCTATTTTTTACTAAACAAAAAAAAAAAAAAAAAAATCTCCTTTTCGATTTAGTGCTTTTGATCTAACACTAGCAGAGTTAATTTTTTCAATCCGGACCCAGGTATCCCTAAACCCTAGTTCCCTTGTCACAAAGAGTTAATTCTCCCGACAACTATTGGTGAAAGAAATAGCTGAATCTTCCCTCAGTCCTAGATCGAACTCCTGGAAAAGTCAGACATAGGGAGCTGGTATACGAGACAGGAGGGTGGGACTTCTATACAAGTCGTTCGTACTGAGGGGCTGGCTCCTATCGACTGCTAGTCAATTCCTTCATTCCAGGGGCACGGCGCGTCTCGACTCCTACAACAGTCTACTGTAAGGGAAAGGTTAAAGCTAAGAGCATCGTATTCAATGGTAGAGGAAATGCCACATTTAAAAAATAATAAATAAAATAGCTGAGAATAAAATTACCAGTTAATATGATCAACCAAAAAAAAAAAAAATAAAAATAATGTTTTCAAGAAATTTATTATCCCTTTATACAAATAAGTTAATCAATAACTTCGCTATTAACTTAAACTATTTTTTACAGAGGCTCATCCTGAAAAATTTAATTCCCGTCTAAGAAATAAAATGTTTTATGGACAGAGAGGAGGTAAAGACCTTGTAAGAAGAAAATGGAAGGCTCTTTCAGATTATGTTACTCTAACTTGTGATGGGAATGACTACACGCCTGTCCTGAAAGAGCATAAATTTCATGCAATTGTGTTTTTAAATATACCAAGGCAATTACTTTAAACTTAGTGGCTAGTAACAATATTATTGCAATAGCTGATCAATTGATATCTGATAACAAATTTGTAATTTAAATATTTCAATATTGTTGTTTAAAATCTGTTTATCACATTATAAAATTAATCACATACTTAAATATTGCTATTGTATGTTTATGGATTGAATCACGCATTTTCAAAATGACATATTCTTATATAATTTTTTTTTTTTTTTTACAGCTATGGAGGAGGGACTCGGCCATGGCCAAAAGGCGATGGCTGTGAACAATCAACAGAAGATGGCATGATAGAAGTTGTGGGTCTTACAACTTTTCAACTTGTAAGTAAATTAGCTTTTTACACTACGTCAAATGCTTTTATTGGCTAATAAGAAATTAGATGGAAGCTCATTAACAACCCTCAAGGAGTGGATACTGTAAATCTATCAAATTATTGACCATATGGAGCTCTAGGAAGATATTATGGTTGATACTATATAAGTGGTCACCTGAATTTCTTCACGGCAGGAACTCTCCCATTCGGACTGCAGAGCCAGAAATACTGTGAAATGTCAAAATATAATATATATATCTATTGTAGTTAGCAGCCTTCATGTGAAAATACAAACTCTGTTTTAAATTGTCCTTAGATTTTTTTTAACCTTATGAAGGCAGAGTTTATAGATATGTTTGATCAACAAATTTAACCCTCTGCGCTTCAGTGCTCAAGAGAAAAGCTATTTAAATTTTATTTTCAGACTTGAGAGCTTCAGAGGCAAGCCATTTAAAATTTGTCGCTTTGTTGTTGAAAAACAATTTCGAGTGCACTGGGCTCAAATTTAATTGGCTCTATTAGAGGGACTTAATGGGTTTCATTTAAAAAGAAAAATGATTTAATTTACTTCAGTTTTAGCACTATACTTTTAAATATCATAGCTACAATATTTAGCAAAAATTCGATTTTCCAATAGTTGTGTAAATAGAGATATACCAAATATAATATGGAGATATGGTAAAAGTTATATTACCAAAACATTACACATGAAATTATATTACATGTAGAGATTTAGTAACAATCTATTGTTTATTTATTCTAGCCCCTCTTACAAGCTGGTGGTCATGGCGATAAAATTTGTCAATGTAAAACTGCAAGAATTGAAACAACTAAAACAATTCCAATGCAGGTTGATGGAGAAGCATGCAAATTGAATCCAAGCATTATAACTTTGGAACTTCTAAACAGGGCTGCAATGCTTGCAAAGAGAAAATCAGGAAGTAAAATAAATGCGTAAGAAGTTTAAAGTATAAATCGATAATTTTTTTTTTTCTTTTGCCAGTCCTTTAATCCGGCCAAAGCTGCTCAAATCAACATTTTCAATAATTATATCAAACATATTTTATCTATAATTCCCTCATTCTCACTTTATAATAATATTATTAATGTTGATATCGATATTTAAAAAGATTCAAGTCCAACGAGATAATATTGCTATCAGGAAGAGCCAAGATAATCAGAAAATGTAACTTTATATTAATTTATTTTATGTGCAATGGTCATATATACTATTGAAAATAATATATTGATATCATTTCAGGAAAACCGGTCTCGCTACTTTAAAATTGAATGTCAAATTGCTAAAAATGTTTGATTATGAACAACACTACCATGACAAAAATCAGCTGAAAAAGAAAGGCAAGTATTTTATCAAGAACTGATTAACTGTATTGACTGGACGTGTTCGTAATCCTCAGTCCATGTGTTGATGTCACATTACTGATAACACATTATGTTAGTTGACATTTTAAAATAAATTAAACGAAGAAGATTTTCAAAACCTACTGCCTCATTAGCCAAAATGTGTTAAACTGACTGAACCTTAATTTTTTTTTTTCATTAACTCCAACTTAGTTTTTTTAAACGCTATATTTTCTTCTAACCATGATTTATTTCAGCTTTTCCATTTGGTGAACTGGAAGTTTCAATCGATAGTGACCTTGAACAGGTCCGAAGCAAAATAAATGAATTGCTTTCAAATGCTCAATTGAATTTATCATCTGAATGGTGTTTTGTTGATTGTGAGTATATGCTTGTGAGGAATTATTAACTATCTTACATTTATATGTGGCAGAAGGTCAAAATTAAAAAATGCACACTTTCTTCGCTACTCCTTTATTACGCTATACATGTTTCACGTCTCGATGACGCCTCTTCAGGAGCTCTTAAAGAAATATACACTTACCGAGCCTACACCACCGAGAACCTTCCGCAGGTAGGGCTACGTCTAGACTCTAGCCCAGACAACAAAACTGACATGCCGCTGTTCAAATGTATACAGTGGAACATTGATAATTCGAACTTCCATGTTTTGAAGTCGTCTTTAATTCGAATATTTCTCTTGGTCCCTAGAATTTAGTGCATAAACAATGTAAAAAAAATCGTGTTTAATTCAAATAATTCGAGTTTTTACGAGTCTGAACCTCCAGTGGGAAGTGGACAGAGAAGCGGGCGATCTTATATCTTGTCAAACGATTCCCCCTCGGGTAACAAAGCTGGATTTTTAAAATCAAAAGAAAGTTGAATAAGTTGTATTGACTTATATATATATATATATATATATATATATATATATATATATATATATACACATATATATACATGTATATATACATATATATATATATATATATATACATATATATATACATGTATATATACATATATATATATATATATATATATATATATACACATTCATACATGCATACCTATTGTAGTTTGCAGCCTTCGTGTGAAAATACAAACTCAGTTTTAAATTTTCCTTAGATGTTTTACCTTAAGAAGCCAGAGTTTATATTTCTACCTGAGTGCTCTGAAATATAAAATCAATTGTTTAGGGTCAAGAAAGACGGCTAGTGAATATACATTGATATATCTAATTGGAATAAATGTTATCACCTAGTAAGTAGGATGAAGAAAGATTAGAATACATTTTTCAAAACTTCTTTCATGAGTGGTGTGATTAAAATGAAGTGACTACATTGTAGACACTATGGTATAGTGTTAGCTTTAACTCAAATCCATGTGATTAAACAAAGGCTACCACTCCTAAGTTACAACTACTCTAAATGGAGTGGTAGCTGAAAAAAACTGAAGCTACAACTAGGGTTGACACAACTACAGTGTAGTACTGGCAACCTTTCATGATGGAATATGTCAACTTCTTCCCCTCCTCTGTTTATTTACTCTGTTTATGTTGGTACTTTCCCATGTCAGTCACTGCAAGGCACATATCCATTCTTAAAGTAAGATGAGCAGTATATCATCTTCATCTGAACATAAAGGGATAGTTGAGAAGAAATGTTTTGACAAAGATTTGTTTGTGAGTTTGGTGGCAGAAAACATGCTGGTTTTATTGGAGAAATGCGAAATACCAAAAATTATTTTTGAGAAAAATACAGCTCACAAATATTTGTGCTGAAATGATTTCCACATCATATGGATCAAAGACAATACTCCACAAATTATGAAAATGCTCCAAAATATGAAAACAAAAATTAAGAAGAAAACCTACGTAAAAATGACACGAAAGAAAACAATTAAATTAAAGGACTAGGAATTGAAATTAATGTCATTGTATTAAATTAATTCAAATTAATTCAGTATTTGGAGAAACAGAAAACCGAGCTTTTAATAAAGTGCCAGAATGTACAGTAGGGGTATCTCAAACTACATTTTCGGAATTACCAGGAAGGAGTGACAACTGTAGCATGTCTGCCATGTCAACAACTAGTTGCACATCCTCTCAAGCATCATCTGCCAAAAGCAGCACGAACGTGAAAACGTACCTATGAAATTGAAGAGACAAAATAAATATCAACTCCTCAACTGTAAAAACCTGTTGCAGCTATTATACTCCAGAAAATTTAAATAAATTAAAAAAAGTTAAATAAACATTGCGCAGAAATATCCATGCTTTTGCACCCTAATGATTTCTTTTGTAATCCTTTTTCCTTCCGTAAATTAAATTATAAAAAGTAATAATAAATATAGTAATTATCCTGAAGTTAATGAATAACTGACAAAAGTGAAGTCTGCCCCTCCTCAGAGTTCAGAAAAACGAGGTTATTACTACACCTGTCTTTTATCACACCAAAAATGAAGTTTTAACTATCTCTCCAGGGATACTGAGGTATAACTACAGTGGATAGTTGCAGGTCCTGTTTGATCACACTAAAGGTAGTTACAACTCCAAAATATTGAAGTGGTAGCATCAACTATGTTTTAATCACACCTCCCCATGAGTGCAACATCAATAGCGAAATTCCATCAGAACTCACTAATAATGAAAATATTTCTGATCCTGGTTATAAGAATAATTTGATAGCTTTAAATGTAAGGGATTTTATTAAGAAAAATAAATGTTTAAATGCTTAAACTTCATATTTCTTAGAATAATAATAAATTAGTTTTATTTTAGGTTATATTTATCGTTATTAGTACCTCAGCCAAAGTAAATCATGTGGACACTATTAAATGAACTTGGTATAATTTAAAACCTCAGTATATATGTTTTTGTTTCTTATGTAAAAAAAACCAAAAACATAAATGAATTATCGATTAGTAAGTTATATATTGACTTTGCTCCTAGCATGCACAGCTGAGAAGTTCTTTCGGATTGACCGAGCACAGGAAAATCTTCATTATATTACTGATATTTCCAATGAGGAACTTTTTATTCTTGAGCCACCAAAAGACGTCACAGAAATGGAAACTGCATTTCCATCCCCTTCTTCGGACTATGACAAAAAGGGTTTCAGGTGTGGAAAGAAATATTTTTATGTTACATAAGTAGTTTCATTACTGTGCTAGTAAATCATAAAGTCTGCTTTGATAATGTAAGTAATGATAAATTTCTTAACAATTACGTATTTATTCTTAAAAGTAAATTGATGAATTTCAGTGAGCTTGAAAAATCATCTAGGAAAATATCCATAATGATAAATGATGAACCTATGCCAAACCAAAATGGGGAATGTAGACAGTCTGTGGAAGTAGTTTGCCGTAGGATGGAAGCACCTCGTTCAACCAATTTATTATCCAAAACGTTCAGCGTGGCCACGGGTTTTCGAATCATCAATCCCAATAACAGGTTATCATCTTTCAATGAGTAATTAATCAGGATTCCACTAATTTTATCTGTTAGTACAATCTCGCTAAACTTAATAAAATATTAATTCCTTAAAATTGATTTTAATTGAAGTATATTCTTTGAATCATTAATCTATTTTTTTAAGCAATAGAGTTTAAGAGATATAGTTTGCTTGGATGACATCTAATTATTTGTATGTCTAGAAGTGATTTTAAATTATCTATATAATTCAATTAGCTATAATAATAACACTAAATATCACTGTTATTTCTATTTTCCTTTTTATTTTATTGAGTCACTTAGAGGTTCTTAGTTAGTTACTTTGAAAATAGAATGCCATTTATGAGTAATCATTCTAACTATCTCACTGTTCAGATATATTCCTGAACTCTAATATGTTAATTGAAATAAATATTTATATTCATCAATATATTATAAATACATTAATGAAGCATGTTTTATCTGCCTATAATGCTATTTAATTAATATTTATTATTATTATTAAATTTTAACGTCCATTTATTATTAACTACGAATTTTAGGACGGGCTATCTATAGGTTACCATCCTTTTCTAGGCAGGATAGGGCTGATGCCTTTTCTTTTTTCTAAAGAAAAGCCACCACCCCTAGTGGGAATCGAAGCCACGACCCTTTAGCAAGAGTGTTAAGTGCTCACGCCTTAATGCTCACGGCCACCGGGCGTCCTAAATAATATTTATAGAAATTGTTTTGAATGGTTGAGTGCTATACAATTATAATTATTTTGTAATTGTTTACAAAAGTTACAGGCAGTTTTTATCTTATTATTCAAGACACTAAGGTTAGCATTGTTTTGTGTGTCCACTCTGTTTCTTAATCAATTTTGATGTATTAATTAATTACTATTAAAAAATGTTAATGGATATTCATATGGTTAATTACAATCATAACAGCATGAGTTTTTGTTATTTTATATATTATTTAAATATAATTACATTGTTGTTATTCTAGCAACGTTTTGGGCAAGCCCTCTGATCGAATACTTGAAGCAGCAAAATGTGGAGACTTAAAGAAGGTATTATGAATTTTATTTTCCCTATATAAAGTAATTGTAGAAAACTGTTCTAATATAATTTTTTTCCCAATGAAAAAAAAAGAAAAAAAAAGGATAATCCATTTTCATTTAATTTTCAATTATTATACTATTTATTTTATAATTTCCATAACTTCAGAAAAATTTCAGTAGCCATTGAAAAATTGATAAATTATATATTTAAAACTAATTAATGATTATAATTTCAATCTACATTTCTAAATGATATTCAATGTATGTTTGTATTCGTACTTATAGTATCTTTGTTCACCTTGAATATGCCATGGAAATACAAATGGAGTTATATATGTAAGGCCCCGTTTTCCCTTTGGCCTTGTTAAGTGAATAAGGATGAGAGAAAAGGTTGGCTGTCCATCTCTAGAGATGTGAGAACCACGAATCCGCAAACGTTGCGTCTGGGATGTTGGCACTGCACGTGGCTGATTCGTAAGATTCCTGGAAGATCTAAGACCTGACAAGAGTTTCTAGTTCAATCACCTGCAAAAGCAGGAGTGGGGTACAAAGGGTTTAAAAAGAGCTGGCTTACCTCCGACCGGTCAGAGTTTGCATCCGTTCCTGAGACTTCGGCCCAGATGCTGTTCAGAGGTAGGCCAGTTCCAAATTCTCTATAATCTCCCCAAATGATCATATTTGATAACTCTACCTATCTGTCTCTCTCACTCAACCTTTTCTCTCATCGTAGCAATGGTTTATGATATTTATGTTTGTATCCTCTGTGTAAATTATAGTTTTAAAAAGGAATTTCCGCTTCTCTAAAATATTTCCCCATTGTCTATACCTCTAAATCCCGTCCTTGCTAATCAGTCCCATACAAATGGTGTCAGGTTTCCGGGTAGTATTTAAATGTCCAGCTGCAAGCCGGCATTAGATAAGAACCCTGCTCTCGAGATAGGCCGGCGGCTGTACTGCTGACGCTGATAGGACAATTCCTCGAACTGATATCTCGGCGCTGGGTAGTTGTTCATTCAATGTCCTCACGTTTCCTGGTTTAAGGACCGCCAAATACGGATATTTGGTGGTTAGCCCTGTTAGAGAGTAAAGCAATCCCTATTCGTAAGCATAACGTGTTGGGGTTCATTGGAAACGTTGAAAATAGAGCTATACGATGGTGGTAACGGAACAGCAGTTTGCCGATCTGAAAACGGCATTGGATCAGGCGTTGGCTGCAAATGAGCAATTCAGGGAAGAATTCGAGAGGACAAGGCATGAGGGTAAGCAAGGAAAGAGGGATCTTTCTCTTCAGGGAATGGTCGGTCCATGGTCCGGTGACGATTCTGGGGTTCCAATCCAAGACTATCTCAATGGTTTGGAATTAGTGGCAACTAGCGGAAACTGGGAAGATCGTGATAAATCCCTTGTGTTAAGGATGAGACTGAAAGGGATGGCTGCGAAATTTTTGGCCAGCAGATCGGATCTCAAGGGGCCAAATGTAAAATATTCCACGATTCGAGATGCTCTTTTAAACCGCTTTAAAGCGACTATGCAACCTGAGCAGTTTCTCCTTCAGCTTAGTTCAATGAAACAAGAGCGTGGGGAGGATGTCAGAACTTTCGGAGATCGTTGTCGGGAGATGGGTGAACGATCACTCTCAGGTGAGGGATCGGAGGAAGAAGTTATAGGGGCTCGCAAACAACTGGATAAAGTCGTCCTTACATCATATTTAAATGGGCTCGGAGGAGAGATTGGGAGGCTGACGAGACTCGCGTTCCCAAAGGAATTACAAACCGCGATTGAGAAGGCTAGAGCCATTGAAACGGAGTTAGGGCGACACGAAAAGGGAATATTTACTGTAGAGAAGAATCCCCAGGATAACGAAATTCCCAGTCCCGAGGAAGTTGGACAAAGCGAAGTAAGGGTCATTGAGAGGGGTAATCCAAGTGGCTGTTATCGCTGCGGGGATACGAATCATTGGACCAGGGGATGTCGACAAACAGAGAGGGTTAGTGATATTTCTCCCAAAAATAGTACGAATTGTTATAGGTGTGGTCGTCGTGGGCATATCGCTCGCCAATGTCGTTCTAAACCCCTCGTGAAAGGAACTTTGCCAAAGAAGGCCCCAAACGCGAACGACTTGGGGAGGGCCCCGGCCCTAAGTCGGCGACAAGGGGATCGCGCTACGAATTACTAGGCATAGGTGGGGGAGGTGAGAAAGGGTTAAAGGTGAGCACCTGGATAAATGGGCGGATTCATAGGATGATAGTAGACACTGGTGCTGAAGTTACTCTAATCAGGTCTCCTGCCTCAGGGTCCAAATTAAGACCCGCGACTAGTAAGATTAGGGGGGTAACTGGTGTGGTAATCCCGGTACGCGGTATTCAAACGGTGAATATCGAAGTTAAGGGCCATCGACTGTCCCACGACGTCATAGTGGCTGACGTCTGCTTAGAAGGAGATGGACTATTAGGCTTAGACTTACTAGGGAAATTAGACGCCCATATAGACCTACGTTCGGGATTGTTAGTCACGGGAGCATCGCCTAAAATTGAATCTCTACCTTCCGTTGGTTCGATAACAAAGAGGGATGAGTTAAAAATGTCTGCGAACCGAGAGTGGGTACGTTTCATGAGTAGGACGGCGAGAGAACTAGAAGCCAAGTTTTCAGGTCATATTTTATCCCTTCCAACTAGCGTGAATATAGGAGCTAAGCCGATAGTCAAGGAGGAATCAAGACACACGGGGAAGAAGGATAACAAAACCAGCTCAGCGCGTCTTTCGCGAGAGGAAACGCTTCCGGCCTTCAGTGAATCTCTATTAGAGATTTCCGTACCAGGGAAACTAGACCAGAAAGCTGTCATAATTGAGCCGTCAAGAGCACTTCCCAATGGGGTTGTAGGAGGGAGATGCATTAACACTCCTCGGGACGGCCGTTCGTGGATGCAGTTCGTCAATTTGACCGCTTCGGCTGTGACATTGCCACGGCTTCTAGTGGTAGGTCTGGTAGAGAGAGATTGGGCGGAAGACGGTGGATCTTGTTCGGAGAGGGAACGCGAGGATGGCTCTAAAACTCCTGTTGGTTTCGCCTCGATCGTTGGCGAGAAATTGGGCCATTTAAGTGGTGGGGAAAGGAGGGATATGGAGTCCTTGTTGTCCAGATATTCAGACATTTTTTGTGAACCGGGTCCCGAAGGTTGCTCCCTGCCTGTTCAGCACCATATTGAAACTGGAGATGCCAGACCTGTGGTGAAACGCCCGTATCGTGTGCCTTTCAGTGAACGGGAGGAAATGGAACGGCAGGTTCAGACGTTGCTTGAACGGGGCGTCATTACGCCGTCTAAAAGTCCTTGGCAAGCACCTGTAATTCTAGTCAAGAAAACATCCCCAACAGGTGACTTAAAGTATCGATTCTGCACAGATTTCCGTGGCCTCAATGCAGTTACTAAGGTCGATACTTACCCGCTTCCGTTGATACAGGAAACCTTAGAACAATTGGGGAGTAGCCAAATCTTTTCCACAATTGATCTTTCGAGTGGGTACCACCAAATACCGATAGCACCCCAGGATCAGGCAAAAACGGCCTTCACGACTGTAAACGGACACTATGAGTACAAAAAAATGGCTTTCGGCCTTGCGGGGGCACCTGCCACGTTCCAACGGGTCATGGACCAACTTCTTGGCCGACTGAAGGGCACCGGATGTTTCGTTTACCTCGATGATGTGGTGGTTTATAGCTCATCACTGAGGGAACACATGCTCCGGTTAGAGGAGTTGTTCGACATATTCAGAGGCGCTAATCTAAAAGTGAACTTGAACAAGTGCGCTTTTGCGGCATCGGAAGTGACCAATCTGGGACACATAGTTACAGCCGAGGGAGTGAAACCAGATCCTAGAAAATTAGAGGCGATCAAGTCTTTTCCAGCCCCCAGAAATGTGAAGGAGTTGCGAAGTTTTCTAGGGTTGGCAAGCTATTACCGTAAATTCATAAAAGGCTTTGCGGATCTTTCAAGACCGCTGACAGAATTAACTGGCTCACGAGTACGATTCCAGTGGGGCGACAAGCAACGGAAGGCTTTTGAATCGCTAAGAGAAATCCTAAGTTCGGACTCAGTCTTGTGCTATCCGAATTTCAGCGAGCCATTTATATTGTCCACCGACGCATCAGGAGTAGCTCTGGGTGCCATTCTGTTCCAGTACAGAGATGGCGGCGAGAGACCTGTTTGCTACGCTAGTAGGCAGTTGAAGGGTCCAGAACTCAACTACTCGGCAACAGAACGAGAACTGCTAGCGGTGGTTTGGGCAACAAAGCTGTTCCGTTGTTATTTACTAGGGCGAAGGTTTAAACTTGTCACTGACCACTCTGCCTTGAGGTGGATGCTAAGCCTTCGAGACCCGTCTTCACGGCTGACCAGGTGGGCCCTTCGGTTAGAGGAGTTCGACTATGAAGTCGAACATCGCCCGGGGAAGAAACATTCTAACGCTGATGCTTTAAGCCGTACAATAGCTGTAGTCACGGGAAATAGGCAGAAAATAACCCGAGGTAAATTGAAGGATGCTCAAAAGGAGGATATGTGGTGTCAAAGAGCCATCAAGAGAGGCACTGTTCATGTACAAACAGATGCCGATGGCCTGCTGTTTTGGGCCGATGGGGCAACGGATGAGTCGGAATGGAGGCTTATGGTGCCTGAGGGTCTACGAAAAACAATCGTTGAAGAAAATCACTCGAAACCATGGGCTGGGCACCCAGGGGCTGATCGTACTCTCGCGGTAATCAAAAGCTCATATTATTGGCCGGGCATGGCGGCGGATGTTAAGTCCTTTGTGGAACGGTGTCACGCGTGCGCTAGCAGAAAAAGTCCTGTATCTCAAAAGGTCCCCCTGGAAGCTCCCTATATGGCCACAGGGCCTTTCGAGCAGGTATCGCTAGACATATTTGGGCCTTTGCCGACTTCCAAAAGGGGCCATCGTTACCTTTTGACCGTAATTGACAATTTTACACGGTATGCGGAGGGAATACCACTGAAGGGGCAAACAGCTGAAGAAACGGCCGTAGCACTCGTCGAGAATATTATCACTCGACATGGGGTCCCTAGGAGGTTGTTAACAGACCAGGGAAGAAATTTCGTTTCTCGACTGTTTACTCAAGTTTGTAGAGCTCTGGGGATTAGGAAATTACAAACTACCGCCTACCATCCGGAATGTAACGGAATGGTAGAGAGGTTACATCGAACTCTTACCGATTCGATATCCCAATATGTGCGAAGAGACGGTCGTGACTGGGATAAGTGGGTCCCATATGCTCTCATGGCATATCGAGCAATACCTCATTCGTCGACAGGATACTCCCCAAACTACCTCATGCTTGGGCGAGAATTGGTAACTCCGTTTGATTGCTGGGTAGGTCCAACCAATGACGGATCGGAATCAGCGGACCATGTCGAAAAGTTAGGGCATCGGCTGAAAGAAGCCTATAAGGACGCTTTGAGTCGTGCCGAAAAGGCCTGGGCAATGAGGACCCATTATTGTAATGCCCGGCGTAAGGAGCGACGCCTAGAGGTGGGGGATTGGGTCTATCTCCATTGTCCAGCCGTAAAGCCTGGGAATTGTCCAAAATTCCACTGTCCCTGGACAGGCCCACACAAAGTAGAAAGGGTTCTTTCGCGAGTGAACTATGAGATCCGACTGGCCACTGGATCTCTGAATGTAGTTCATATAAATAGGCTAAAACGGGCCCCGGGGGGAGGAGGGGATTCGCACCCTAAGGTTATGACGAAGGCAGGTGGGGCAACCCGGGAAGTGGAAGGGTCGGAAGATGAGGTCATGGAGCCGGAATGGGAAATTAACCCAGGGTGTTGTTATGGCTCAGAAGACGACTCTTGTGAGGACCAAGATGAAATTGAAACGCAGAGTGAGATTCACAGACACTGTCCGGTTGCTGCGGGAAGATCGCCAGAATGTAATGACCCTGCCTGCCCTCTGGGCGTTAGATCCTCTCCTGAGGAAGAAAACAGGGAAATAACCCAGGATAGTCAAGGGGAGGGAAACGAAGGACGGATTGAGACAGGTGGGACTTCCGGGGAAAGTTCCAGTGGTTCAGATAGCGAGAGCCAAGCTCAGCAAAAGGGGAAACCTGATGCTACTTGGACACCAAAGGGGAAAACTTTAACTTTTTCTCGTAGGTCCCCATACCCGCTTAGGAGGAGAGCTAAGTTGCCTGAAAATGATTCCTGAATATCTTATTTCAGGGTTGTCGCTGTGGGTGGTCCTAGGAGTATGGCCCTTGGCGTGGGCAAGTCTGGTTTTTCTAAGACGAGGTGACGTAGTTGTGACGGGAGACAAATGGCGTCTACTGGTTCACTTGAATGTATCACACCTAGAAGGTATAATGGAAACTCTGCGAGGGGAGATTTGGAAGGTCCAATTAGACCTATCTCATGCCTCGGTTAAATATCCAGAGCTTGATGGACTTCAGCCTGTTGTCGAGGGCATACTTAGTCTATTCAGGGAGGCAGAAGAGGAACTTGATATGCTCTGGTCCATGCTACCTAGTCCCCGAGAACGTCGAGGATTGGTCAATGCGGGGGGGATAGTATTAAAATACCTATTTGGGACCCCAGACGCGGACGATTTACAAGGCATTCAAGAAAATTTCGACAAACTAAGTAAGCAGTACGGAGACACCATACATGCGGTCTCTGAACAACTAACGCTCAGTCGCGAGTTTGCAAGGAAAGCCGAAGAGGACACAAAAAGAGTTACCCGCTTGTCTGGGGTGGTCCGTAGAATTTTGAAGGAAGGTTTTCAAAAAGAGGCGCAACTTCAAACGAACATATCGCGTGTTACTAACCTCATCCAAAGTTCCCTGTACCTTTCCTCGTCCCTCAGAAGCCTAGAAACTGGAGTAACGGAATTCCTATTTAGATTCCGCAGAGTTCTTAATGGAGTAGGTGCATCGATGAGTGGAAGGTTGAGTAGAGAGATGCTAGGTCCTAAAGAGTTAACTCTGATTTTGGGGAAGGTAAGAGATATTGATATTGATATTTATTTATTAAGAGTTTCGCAACTTTTGGCGACTTGCTCTTTAACATACATCAAGATATTACAAAATACTTTTTGCACATTGTATATATAACAAGTCAGTACATTTTATGAGGATAGCTAGTACATTAGTGAGCTAATTAATAATAACAATAACATGTTTTATATAATATATTTCACAATAACAATACGGTAATATGATAGATATTAAATAGAGTGTGAAGAGGGGGAAAAAAGAAAAAGAAAAAAAAAAAAAAAAAAAAAAAAAAAAAAAAAAAAAAAGTGGGGGGAGGGTAGAAGAGGTAAGATTATATTGGAGATAGGGCTTTATATTTAAATGTAGGTTAATTAACTTAATTTCTTAAAAATGTAAATGATTTTATAAAGGCTATTTCGTTCATTATTTTAAATTAACTTTAGGAGGTAAATTGGAGATAAGGCTAGATTTTTGAATATAGGTTAATTGTCTTTAAGTGAGTTAGTATGGTGTTAATATGTGGACTATTTTCGGCAAGTAAGTCGTGTAAGTCATGAGGAATTGTTAGGTAGTCTCGTAATCTGCAGTCAGTAAGTATGTGTTTAACTGTTAATGTCTCGTTACAACATGCGCATACAGGTCTGTCTTGTCGTTCCATTAGATAGGAGTGCGTTAGTAAACTGTGTCCTAAGCGAAGTCTTGTAATAATAACTTGGTCTCGTCTTGTTAGGTTTTCTCTTGACCAGGGTATTATTGTATTTTTTATTTCCCGCAGTTTGCTTTGAGAGTTAGTCCATTCTGTCTGCCAGTCGTTTACTGTCTTATTTTCAGCTAGTTTGCATAGGTCAGTTGCTGTCATTTTGTTCAGGTCAGGTGTAGGTCTTTGAGTTGCAGTTTTTGCTAGTAAGTCTACTGTAGTGCTCTGTGAAATCCCTTCATGTCCAGGTAACCAAAACATAGTGATATGTCTGTTCTTTGTTTGTAGTTGGAATAATTGTGTAAAAATCTCTATGACAATAGGGTGTGTGCTGTAAATGTTTGTCATTGAGTGTAAGGAGCTTAATGAGTCAGAGCATATTGTTATGTCGTTCGTGTCTGTATCTTCAATGTTTTTGAGTGCTAAAAGGATTGCGTGTAGTTCTGCTGTGTAAACAGTAGTGTGATCGGGTAATCTTATGTGATAGGATTCGTTTCTTGTGATGGCGGCAGCGCCAGTCCCGTAGTTAGTTTTTGATCCGTCCGTAAATATGTACTGAGTGTTGTTATTTTGCCTGAACAGGGAGTTGAATACGTTTTTGTAGTGTGTCGAAGAAGTTGGGTCTGATTTTTTGTATTTTGTCAGTGTTAAGTCTAGTTTAAGGTTTTTCAGTCGCCATGGAGGTATCTCAGTAATGTTATTTGTGTGAACAGGTGTTTGGAAGAGAGTTAGGTCGCTGTGATTGTCTTCAGTTCGTAATGAGAGTGGCTTTTGCTTAACGTTTCTTTCGGTGTATTTTTCGGAGTATTGGTTATATAAAAACTCAGTGACGCATGGCGTTCCAATAGCTTTACATTTCAATACGAATTTATTACATATCATTCGACGTCTGTACTGCAGTGGAGGTTCACCAGTTTCGGCACATAAGCTTTCTGCTGGGCTTGATCTAAATGCACCGCTGACAATTCTTAGTGCTGTGTTCTGTATTGTGTCAAGTAGTTTCAAGGTGGTTGGGCTGGCAGAAGAATAAGCTATACATCCGTAATCGAGAAGCGATCTGGTAAAAGACCGGTACAGAGTAAGCATCGTAAATTTGTCAGCTCCCCATTTTGTGCTACTGAGAACTCTCAAAAAATTCAAAGATTTTTTGGATTTTTTAAGGAGCTCTTTCAAATGGGGCAACCACGTTAATTTTTTGTCCAGTGTTAGTCCGAGGAATTTGAGTGTTTCTGTATGTTGAATGTGTGTTTGATGTACTGTAAGGTGGGGGGCTGGAAGATTTCTTTTCCTTGTAAAAACAATATATTTTGTTTTGTCTCTGGAAAACCTGAAACCCGTTTTACCACTCCACTTTTCTAATTCTGTAAGTGTACTTTGTATGTGTTGTCCAGCGGTGTGAATTCGTTTGGATGAGCTGTATATAAGTAGATCGTCAGCATACATGCAAAATTTTACTCCTGGGGTGATACACTGATGGACAGAATTCATAGCAATATTGAATAAGGTTGTGCTCAGAACACCTCCTTGGGGCACTCCATTTTCTTGAACAAAGACATCCGAAAGAGTGGTACCTACCCTCACTCTGAATTTTCTTTGAGATAAATAGTTACTGAGGTACTGCAGTATTTTGCCCTGGACACCCCAATCTACCAGCTGTGATATGATAAGCCTTCTCCATACGGTGTCGTAGGCTTTCTCTAGATCTAGGGAGACGGCTAGCAAAGATTCTTTGTTTAAGAAAGCGTTTAATATGTCGCTTTCTACTTTGGCGATATGGTGCATTGTGGAATGTCGATTTCTAAAACCACACTGGTAGGGTGACAGTAATTTATTTGCTTCTAAAAACCATAACAGTCTTTTATTTACTATCTTTTCAAGTAGTTTGCAACCAGAGTTTGTCAATGAAATCGGACGGTAGCTAGTGGGTAAGTCACCGTCTTTACCTGGTTTTAAGATAGGTACCACTATACTCTCATTCCAGAAAAGAGGATAGTTACCACTCTGGAAGATTTCGTTGTAAATGTCTAGAAGGGTTTTGAATGAAATGCTGGGTAAATGTTTAATCATTTCATAAGTAATTCTGTCAGGTCCAGGAGAACTTGAGTGTACAGTAGATAATGCAAGTCTGAGTTCGTCTACGGTTATTGGGTCATTTAAGGGGTGATCGTAATTGTGGTTAATTGGTATCAATGTATTGTCATTCTGTAATTTGTGTTGCAGGAATTCTGCTGTATAATTATGATTGCTAGATATTGAGGCGAAATGATTCCCTAGGATATTGCTGATGTTTGTCTGGTCGGTTATGATGGAGTTGTTAACTTTGAGTCCAGGTATCGGTGGTTTGTATTTTTTATGTCTTATTTGATTTATTTTAGTCCATATGTCATGTTGTGAAGTGTGTCTGTTAATAGTTGATAAAAAGTCCACCCAGCATTTTCTTTTACTATTCCTTATTGTCCATTGTGCTTTTGCTTTTTTATGTTTATAATTTTGGAGGTTTATATCGGATGGATTTCTATTGAATAAATTGAGTGCTTTCCTTCTATCCTTCACGGCCTGCCTACATTCATTATTCCACCAAGGAACGGGTGGTTTTTTATAGTTTTCTGTTGTTTGTGGAATGGTGAGGTCAGCAGCTGAAATAATTAAATTGTTTAGTTCTTGTATGGTGTTTACTTGTGTGTTTTTAAGTTTGTCTGTTATAATGTCCTTGTATGAGTCCCAATCTGCTTTTTTCGTGTTATACCTTTTAGCAGAATTAAAGCTGGGAGGAGGTGTTGATTGTTTAATGTGGATTGGGAAGTGATCGCTACCGTGAGGATCTCGATCCACATCCCATGTGAAGCGAGTGTATAATGACGGGGTGCATAATGACACAAAGGTAAGAGAGGCTCTGCCAACTGGACTGACACTCCTCTCGGAGGGAAGCCGATATCATGACCAAATTTACTACCAAATTTCTGAAGTACATGCAATTGCAACCGATGATGGAGTAATAGCTGTAGTGGAATTGCCTTTAAAAACTCCGGATCAGGAGATGGTGCTTTATCAGGTTCTCTCCTTGCCTCTTAAGGAGAATAAAACAGGAAGAATGGTTGCAGCTCAGCCGGAGGGGGCGTTCTTCTTGGAGAGCCACAACGAGAAGGCCTACTCAATTCTTCAGGAGCAGGATATAGCCAGATGTCGTCCCGGGATACCATGGATCTGTCCTGCCGAGTTCAAGTTCTTTCACGGACAAACACCATCTTGTATTGTCTCATCGTTTCGCCAGGAGAATACGTCGAAGGAATGGTGCCCGTGGACTTTGGTGAATCCTAGATCTTCACCCACATGGATTTGGGACGAGCACAAGGAGCTATGGTGGTATAGCATGTTTAAGCCCACTCGCCTCCATCTTCAATGCAGAGGGAGTGCTGGAGTAGAATCGCTAGAGCGGGTTCTAGATGGAAGTGGGCAGCTTACCATAGCACCTGGTTGCACAGCTTGGACACCTGATTATCGCCTTTTGCCGATAGCCGACGTTGGGGAATCCTCTCAGGTGGTGCAGTTGCAATGGGTCAACGTCACGATCAAACCACCCTTGGACCTGCCAGTAAAAGAGGATTATGATCCCGCAGTATGGGAGGATACTTTGAAGGAGCTCAAGGAGCTCGAAGAAGCGTCCAATAACTCTTCGGCTGAATGGGGAACATGGAGCGATGTTGAACGGATCCTTGCGGCCCAAAAGAAGGGGAAGGAAGGAGAACTTCTGTGGATAGCAGGCGGGTCGGTTGCTCTAATAGCACTTCTTGGGTTTACCACTGGCCTGCTAATTACAAAACTCAGATCCCGGCGTGGTGCGAATCAAAACTCGCAGCCAACGGAAGGAAGTGGGGCAGCAGGATTCGTAATACATCGACCGGCAGCTGAAAGTGTCGTATCTGTAATAACGGAGCGGATATAGACCGCTCGTAAGTGTAGTAGCCGTTCAGTGATTGTGACGACAGTGTTCGGTATAGTTATAAGAAAATGGTAACATAAGGATTTTTACCTCCTAAGGGAGAGGTTTTGTCTTGTAAAGATGCCAATAATGTTTATTTTATTTTAATTTTTACAGCGCATCACCTGTATTGTTATTAGCACTAATATTGTTTATTATTATTATTATTAGTAACATAAGGATGGGTAGTGTTAAAGGTAAAGTAATGTTCCAAGGGAAACATGACTTTGAAAAATCGGGGGGTGATGTAAGGCCCCGTTTTCCCTTTGGCCTTGTTAAGTGAATAAGGATGAGAGAAAAGGTTGGCTGTCCATCTCTAGAGATGTGAGAACCACGAATCCGCAAACGTTGCGTCTGGGATGTTGGCACTGCACGTGGCTGATTCGTAAGATTCCTGGAAGATCTAAGACCTGACAAGAGTTTCTAGTTCAATCACCTGCAAAAGCAGGAGTGGGGTACAAAGGGTTTAAAAAGAGCTGGCTTACCTCCGACCGGTCAGAGTTTGCATCCGTTCCTGAGACTTCGGCCCAGATGCTGTTCAGAGGTAGGCCAGTTCCAAATTCTCTATAATCTCCCCAAATGATCATATTTGATAACTCTACCTATCTGTCTCTCTCACTCAACCTTTTCTCTCATCGTAGCAATGGTTTATGATATTTATGTTTGTATCCTCTGTGTAAATTATAGTTTTAAAAAGGAATTTCCGCTTCTCTAAAATATTTCCCCATTGTCTATACCTCTAAATCCCGTCCTTGCTAATCAGTCCCATACATATATATTTTTTTTAAAGTTACCGTGAGATGTATAAATAATGGAATATATTTTATATGAGAAATAAATAATTAACACAATTGAAGATTGCTTAACTGCAACGTTCATTGTTTATTGCTATACATCTTCTAATACCAAGCTCTAAATGAAATAAATTATTAGTTGAGAAAATAATACTCAAGTAAAGTTGAATCAAAGTGTAATATATATATATATATATATATATCGGAGGCTTTATGAAAGTGAGGTAGTGCAAGTACAAAGCAGCGAAGGTTTGTCAGGAAAAGTTAAAATAACAGAAGGCCTTTTTCAGGGTGAAATTTTAAGTCCTTTTTTATTCTCTATGTACCTATCGGACATCGAAGATTTCTTCAGAAGCAACGGGGGAGTGGGTGTAAATATAGATGGTCTCAATGATGTATTGATGCTGTTAAATGCAGATGACCTGGTGATTTTCTCGGACAATGCTGCAGATTTAAGGAAAAAATTGCATATCCTACAGGAATACTGTTCTGAAAATGGACTGACAGTCAATGTAGAGAAATCTAAAATCATGTATTTCCACAAAGGTAGAATGCCTAACAACCCTCCGAAATTCAAATACGATGGTTATGATTTGGAACGAGTTGATCGTTTTGTTTATCTGGGTGTTCAATTCTCATCCTCTGCTCTCTTCCTGGACGCCGCAAACTATGCAATCTCTAAGTTTAAAATAGCGCTTGCCTCAGTCTTCAAGACACTCATACACTCTAAATGCCACAATTGGCTAGCTATTGGAAAAATTTTCCGCGCAATAGGGAGATCGACTTTGGTCTATGGTGCACCGATTTGGAGCCTCCGACATTTGAGCTACTTAGAGCAGGCAGAAGTATCTTTCTTCAAAAGGCTTCTAGGCTTGGTTCGCTCAACTCCCAACCACATGGTAAGGCTTGAGACCGGGAGTGACTATATTAGTGTGCAAATCCTGAAAGCATCGATAAACTGGCTCAGCAAAATACTACTGATGAACAATTCTCGCCTCGCTAGGATTTGCTACAACAGGCTAGTCATACTGGACCAGTCTCCATCAAATAAGATGAAATTTAATTGGGTCACTCAAATTAAGAATATTTTTTATAGCATAAATGAGGAGAACATCTGGATTAATCAAAATCCGCTAGAATTTCACATAAATAACAACTGCATAATTGGAGCTTACAAATCTAATTTAATAAACAAAACCCTTCAAGACAATAGAAACTCTTCATTCAGCCCTTTATACACACACATAATAGTTTTAACAGAGTCTCCACAAAATTACCAGAATATAAATTTGCCATTTCCAATAATAAAAGTAATTGCCCAAATTAGAACTTCCGGAAAATACCATATGAGATTCACATTCAGAAATCACTCTTACAATATAAACCCAAAGTTAATCTGCAAACATTGTAAATTGGAAGAAACTATTCTGCATATTTTTTTATACTGTCAGTTATATGAAAAATTTAGAAACACATTTTTGACGATTAGGCCAAATTTTATGGAGCAAGATTTCTTTCAATTCTTCAACTCCAAAAACCCTTCTACATACATGAACATATACAACTTTTTGTCTCACGCACTAAAAACTAGAGAGCTCTTTTTGAATAATGTAGATTAAGCAATAGAAAACATAATAAACGCACATTTTTTAGTAAATTTTTTTGTTAGTATTTTTGCTATTATAATATTAAACATAAGAAAATGTAATTAGTTTCTTATATTTGTAAATTCTTATTAGATTAAGCATGGATTGAAAATATTTAATCTTAATAATATTAGACTAATCCATATTATATAAGTCCTTCCTCATGCAATGAGGATATTCCTGTAATGCATTAATAAAAATAAAAAATAAATATATATATATATATATATATATATATATATATATAAGAAAATATATTTTGCGGTAATTTATTTATTTTCTATGTTTTAGCAGTAACTTATATTTTTGTAATTTTTACAATTAAAATATTTGTTATAATTTAAGGTTAAACTACTTTCTAGTTGAAAGAACTCCACTCTGAAGGTTACTCACTTTTGTCTCAAAATTCAATTGGAGAGACGGCACTACATCTTGCTGCTTATTGTGGACAGAAAGATATAATAAAATATTTAATTACTTCAGCTCCTCACCAAATACTTAACATTACGGAAGATAAGAAGTAAGTACAATTTGTAAGAACATGCAATGGCATATTTAATTTAACTTCAAATTTAAGGGAATAATTAAGAAATCAACAAGAGTTTTAACTATGATTTAACCAAGTTTATTATTATTATTTATTTGTGATGCTCCACATCTTTGGCGAACAGGATTTTTAATTTAAAAACAGTATTTTTGGATGTATGTCATTGTCTATCCCTGCAATAATAACAATAAAATAATTAAAGAATATAATTATGAGAATGCAGGTTTGACATATTTGTATTGCACAAGTTTCTTGTTTGTTTCCCAAACATTCTTATCCATAAAAGTTTGATTAGTCAAATATTTGACTTTTATTTATGAGCACCCACAACCAATGCTATTCACCCTACTTTACTTTTAAGCTTTGCTGATTCGCAATGAAGGTCAGAAATCTACACAGAGGGATAACCTGGGCTGCTATGGAGGAAAATAGGACTATCTAAGCCTTAGTGCTTCTAGTTTTATACATCAAGAATCAAACTAATGTAATATATATGCAGTATATTTCCTGGATTTAGTAAAAAAAACACCTTTACCTTGTTCCATTTGCCTGGAATATATCCCTAGTCCTAATCCTTTTCAACAGGGCCGGGTATATCCCACCACATCCAGGTGATTAATAGGGATCAAAGGACATGACGGCCCATTTGACTGTTTGAAGAGTTTTAATCCTATGAGCCTGCCTCCATTCAGGTTTTGCCTTCAACCAGCCAACTCTTTTAGCCTGATCTTCGTAACGTACACATCCCGGAAAAAGCACTCCCAGCAACACCTCCAGAGTGAGTTGAGTACTGATTATGTTCCCATCGGGTCCTTTGAGAGACCCCAATTCGCAACTTGTGCCACTTTTGGCCAAGGCCTTATGCCCCCGTGTTCATTCCTTTGAGCTCCTTATAGAAATCTCTCCAAGATTGTCTCTTAGACTTTCTTATGAGCATATTATACTCCGTTAAGGCTTTCCTGTATTCCTGCCAGGCTTTTTGGCTTAGTGAAGAGCCTCCTGGTTCTTCTCCTAGCCTCTTCCAGGTTTTTGTTCCATGAAGGAACCCCTTTATAAATTGAAGATCAATTTCGAGTAGATTAGCTGCTAAAGTTCGATAGCTTTTCAGTCCTTGCTCTAGGTTCTACAAGTAATTTTCTCAGTTTGTATTCCATGGGTTTCTATATTTTAGGCTTTCCATTAGCCTGCCCTCAATGTTAAACCTAATATATTTATGGTCTGATCCTGAAAATTTGCGTGAAATATGCCAATTCCATAGGCATAAAATATGCAAGTCCCTCCATCATCAGCATCTATTTCTCGACTTGAAAGTGGGTGTGCTCCCAACATTCTTGACAATAATGTTATTATTAACCAAAAATTCAAAATGGGACTCACCTATATCATTAATATCAGTCCTTCCACTTTCAGTTTGGGTATTACCCAGTTTGCTTGAACGGTCGCCTGCCCGTAGCAGACTGACCGTGTTCCACAACCCACTGCCTTTCTGTACAACCTCCCAGCACCAGCCGTGGCCTCCTGACCATCACCTTCCTCACCCCCCATTGTTTGAGGCTCCTCCACCTCCATTTCATCAGGTGCTTCCTCTTTCTTTACCTCTTACCGGTGAAAACCGTGGCACAGTTTCCGACCTCTACTTTGTATGATTTTGAGGTGAGATTCAGGAATGGAGCGCGGTACTCCCTACTTGGTTTTTTTTTCTTGGTTGAATGAGGAGTTGTATCCTATGACTACATGCATATTCTCTGACAAGTTATGAGAAGTCATGTGGTTAAGCATCCAATTATATGAAGATGTTAAGAAATAATTTTAAGAAAACTGCTTTATACATGGGGCATTCATTGGAAATTTTAGTTTTGTTAAGATAGTGATCATGAAAGTAACCCAACTTGAATCCCTTTGAAAATGTTCAGGATATAATTTTAAAAAATGTGATCCGGACCATATATTACCTGAAAGAGACAATTCAAGGAGATTGAATATTTCTGCTGATGTCGCAAAAGAAAAATGCAGAACTAATGACTAAAAAACTCAGCGATGTGATGAAGCAAAAAGTCCGATTCGCAGGAACTGTATCATCTTAGAGCGGTTCCCTTCATATCCCTAATGCCATTGGTAAAGGAATACCTGATTCATGACCATAAGGCACACAAGGGAGATAGTGTGGTCAGTACTACGCTCCGGCCGCCTGATTTTCCCCTTGGCTGCTTCGACTGCTATAGTCATTAGCACCCAAGGTACCCATTATTAAATTAATTAAAGGCTGGATTGGGCTAGGGATGGTCAGGGAGGCCGAATTCAACCCATGAGCGAAGACACTAGAAGAAAAAATCTTTAGTGCTTGCTCGGGATTTGAACTCAGGTCCTCCAACTTATTAATCCAGTGCTCTACCACTGAGCTAACCTCGCCCCCGGTAAAGAAATAGAAGCAGTTATTGGTAGGGTTTGATCTTTCGTTAAAAATATAAAATAAAACCTCAAAGAAAAGGCAGTTTAAAGCGCTACAATAGGAAGCTGTCAGTATTCTAAGCAGAAATGGCTCCTCGCCTTCTCAACGCTTGCTTTAGAGAGACACTATTACCAATAAATTTCTCATATTCTTGCCTTCCTTTACTAAAATACTAATTTTATGGATAAACGCAATTTAAAACAAACAATTGAGAAGTGAGTTAAACAACTTCAAAAACCCGATCAAAAGAACAAAACAAACACATTTGACGTTTTAAGCACTAATTTCTCCGATTGACATCGGCCAATCGAAAAGAACCTTTTTCGTAGAGAATTTAATAATCTTTCGAATGGCCACCTTCCAAATATTTCGATTTTCTAACCGTTTTCGAGATATTTACAGAAATATACAAATATCCCAAAACTTTTCATGTCTGCTAATAAAAAATGTTTCTTTCAAATATTTCCTTAACTCCAATTGGAACTAAAATTTAAACATCCTAGTTTGGATGAATTTCAAACGCGTAGAAAATATTCTAATTAAATCCCACGATTCTGAGTACACAAACCGAAAATGAGTTACAAAAATATGTTTTCCATTTTTCTCCAAAACGGTTACAGATATCGCCATAAAAATTGTTTCATTCTTTTTCCTACACTAAGGAACCTATAAAACGAGTGCCTGCAAGCATATGAACTCGAAGTGTAAGCGTTACGATTTTTGTTCGCCCGAATTTTACCACAAAAACCAGGTTCCGGTGGATGGATTCTGCTGGATAATGTACTTGACTTTTCTAATTAGGTGAAAGATTTTTGTACCAAATTTCATCAAAATCGGACCATTTTTGAGTTTGTGAGAGAGCTAATATATAAATATGTGTGTGTGTGTGTGTGTATACATATATACACATTCAGGTCTAAGTAGCCAAACTCTAGGAGGTGACTCTGAACATCATTTCCAACAAAAACGTTCATTTGAAGTATTAGTCTATTCCGAAGGGAAAAGCAGTTATGTCCAATTTTCTGTTTTTTTAAATGTAGTCGTGTTTTTTTTTAATAAGAAAGGATTGCTCAAAAACTGTTCAAGATAATTAAATTGCAATTATTCAATAATAGACAAAATTAAATAATAAAATAGACAACATTTCCTTTAAAAAAAACAGTGATTTAATTCAGGAAATCCATTGACAGAACATATTTCCAGTATGACCAATAACGCAGTTCTGTTTTTCTCAATGAATCAGACGTTTCTTTGGAATTTTTTCCTCAGCCGCCTAACGCACTACAGATTTAATACTTACTGGAAAACATCTCCATTTAGTAAGCATTAGAGCTATGCAAATGAAGTGGAAGTTTATTCAGGGATAAATTGAATGATTGGCTCTCTTTTTCACAAAAATGTGGAATGTAAATTTATTACTTTCAAATACCTTGTGTGAAGAAATTATATATTATTCATTTTTTATTGGCCAAACTGTGGGAATCCTTTGTCCAGAACGGAAGCAATAAAAGTAACTGAAAGAAGCGGTTGGAAAAGTTTTTCATTTGAGAAATATGTCACATTTTGTTTTTTCCAAGTGTTCATTGATTTATCTTTTACGTGATGTATTTGTCACTCATGTTTTGACCAGACATTTAGTGGCGAGAATCCAAAAAATTACGTTAAAAACCCCCAGAAAAATGGACATAACTCCTTTTTCTTTCGGAATCGGACCATACTTCCAATGACCTTTTTTGTTGGTAATTATATGTAGAATAACCTCCTAGAGTTTGGCTACTTAGACCTGAATCACCCTGTATAAAAATTTGAACCATCGTTATTTCGTGATATATAGGTTCTGAAATGTAAAATTTTCTTGTCAGCACTTCTGGATTGTGTCATGAGGTCAACCTTTTATGGTTTGCTGAAGAATACTTCACATAGGTTTGTATTTCTGGTTAGTGACATTGCTTCAATCGCCACAAGAACTCTTTATTCCATGAGACTATACCTGATTCTTCTTCTTCTTTTTGTATGTCTAATGAACTGTTCAGAGTAGTTCAAGTGGTGATTCTCAAACTGTTTTTTTTTTCTAAATTAAATCAAAAACAAAAAATAACAATGATTCATAAATCAATATATTACAGGGGTCAAACAGCACTTCATAGAGCAGTTACTTCTAAACACAAGAACATATGCTGCATGCTAGTTGCAGCAGGATCATCTCTATCAATACAGGACAGTAGTGGGAAAACCCCTAGGGAACTTTCATTAAATAATGAAATAACTGCGTATCTGGAAAGTGAGTAAATCAATGTAGCAATTGTTCTAATGTGTGTACTTAATTAGGTATATTTAATTAATTATAGGCACACAAAAAAGTGGTATTTTCCAAAGAGACCATTCATATATTCTTATGTATTTCGACACGCTGAATCCGAATCTGGAGTCCGTTTCACCACATCACGCCAGGTTTAAGGGCATTTGAGGGTCAAATTTCGTATGAATTTGTTAAAGAAGAAATAACTAGAACTTCCATGGTTATGAGGGTCGCCCATAAAAAAGAATTTTGACTCCAGATTCATTTCTTGCAAAATAAACATATTTGTCCTTGAAATGACCTTGATTTTGCGCCGATGTGCTGAAACAGACCTCGGATTCGAATTCAGAGACCCACAAAACCATGGTAGCTCCAGTTATTTCTTCTTAAACGACTTCATACGAGATTTGACCTTCAAATGCTCTTAAACCTGACGTGATGGGGTGAAATGGACACTGGATTCGGATTCAGCGCGTCGAAATACATAAGAATATATGTATGGTCTCTTTGGAAAAGTGTGGGAGAAATTCATTTATGGATGGTTTCAGTTGTATATCCTTATCGTTTTAGTTATGTGAAAACTAACTAAAACGATAACGATATATATATATATATATATATATATATATATATATATATATATATATACATATATATACATATATATATATATACACATATATATATACATATATATATATATATATATATATATACACATATATATATACATATATATATATACACACACACACACATATATATATATATATATATATATATATATATATATATATACATAAATATATATATACGCATATACGCAGGGTGGTCGCGAAGGGAATCGCCATACTTGTGAGGTATGTACGCCGACTTAAGTGTAGTTGAATGCTAGCAAGGAAACTTTTTTACTTGCATTACTTCCCTAGTTATAGGCGATTCCGTTTTTGTTTTTTTTTTCTAAAAGGTTTTTGACCATTTGTGTGCTATTTGTCGTTCAGGCCATAGAAGAAATTTAATTCTGATGACATTTTCAAAATCTGCATCAGATTTCCTCAGATCTCATGTACCTAGTACAAAAATGTCTAAAACCAAATTCAGAGCAGCCACCGAAACAAATAACTTATCAGGAAATAAAGGCTTTTAGCGTGGTTCCTCCCTTCCTCCATAGGGAGGAACCCCGCTTGTATTTATTTTTAACGTTCCACTCATAGGTAGATGGGACTCTGAAAAAAGTTGCATTATTTCATTCTAATGGCTAATTTGTGTAGTGAGGCTTTTCATGGGTAAATTGTGGACAGTTAAAAACAAAAAATTTAAGAAGCAAAACATTTTGGCTTTTAATAATTAACTCATTATGAGCCAAACTTTTTAGCCCATTAATTTTTTTTTGTGTTAATTGTCCACAATTTACCCATGCAAAGCCTCATGTTTTGGCCTTCTACACAAATTAGCCATGGCAATGAACTCTAATGCAATTGTTGCCCCTTCTAACTAACCAAAAAAATGTTCGTGCGGTGCGTGGAACATTAAAAATAAAAAACCTTTATTTCGTGATAAGTTATTTGTTTGGGTGGCTGCTGTGAATTTGGTTTCAGAAATTTCACAAGGTACAGGAGATCTTATAGAAATTTGATGCAGATTTTGAAAATGTCATCAGATTTAATTTTTTTCTATGGCGTGAACGACAAATAGCACACAAAACCCAGCGTTTAGACAAAAAAAAAAAAAAAAAAAAAAAAAAAAAAACAAACACGGAAACGCCTATATCTAGGGAAATAATGCAAATAAAAATGTCTCCTTGGTGGGATTCAACTAGACTTTAGTCGTCGTCCACACCCCTCAAGCATGGCCATTTCCTTCGGGGCCTCAACAATTATCTCATGAAAAAAAAATCATTCTTGAGGGCCAATTTTCTAACTACATTAAATTTAAGAAACAGGCTTTTTCTCTTCCTGATTTTTTTTTTTAAATGATAGTTTTTTTTTTTGTTTCATTTTTATTTTTATCGGAAACAATATTTAATAAAGAAGTGAAATTAACTTGGATATAAGGGAATTAAGCGTTTAACTAAAATTATTTATTTATCAATCTCTTACAATATACTGACCTAACATTACTTGAAAATTATGCTAAAGCCAAATGTTGGGAAATCAAATTTTCTAAAGATCTATTCGATATTCTTTTATTATTGAAGAAATATCCATGTTACATGCCTATCTTGAATTATTATTATTTTTATTCTGTAATATCTCATTGCTAATGGTTTTCTTCAAGTTGTAATTGTTTTTCAGGTCAAGAAGAGTTTCAAAAAATGGCTGACTTCTCCCAGAATACCACATAGTCGTGAATACAATAGAATAAGTTTCCTTCCAACACTGATGTATTCGACATTTCAGTTACCATGTAAATGAATATAAATAAATATGTATATTGCTTTCTTAATTCACTGTGTATCCAGTTGATGTAGATAGTTATTTCCCACTTTGAATAATTATGAATTCTAAACATGGGCGTATATAGGAAATAATTTCGGGGGGGGGGGGGGGGGAGGCTGAGACCATTTCCGGGGGGGGGGAGGAGGCTGAGACCATTTCCGGGGGGGGCTGAGACCATTTCCGGGGGGGGGGGGGAGGCTGAGACCATTTCCGGGGGGGGGGGGGGGGGGGGGTGAGACCATTTCCGGGGGGGGCTGAGACCATTTCCGGGGGGGAGGAGGCTGGGACCATTTCGGGGGGGGGGGGAGGCTGGGACCATTTTCGGAGTATGGAATACTAACAATTTAGAACTTGGAATAGTTTTAGGAAACTAAAACGCTATTACACCTAAATTAAAATATTAATATGAACTAAGTGATCTATTTAATTTATTTTTAAAGGTTAATGATACATTTTTCGGGACCAAATCATAAATTTCGGGGGGGGCTGCAGCCCCCCTTATATAGCCCATGATTCTAAAGAGGAATACATTTATATATATATATATATGTATATATATATATATATATATATATATATATATATATATCGTATATACCGTACTCCAATGATACGGTTAGCGCCGCCAATGATATTTTTTTATGGCGCATCTGCTGCCCATAAAAAAATATCATTGGCCGTGCTATCTACAGCCATTCGTTCTGGTGCGGTTCATTAACCAGCAAAGCCCATCCACCGAAACATGGTTTCTGGAGCGAAATGTGCGCGAAACAAATCGCAACGCTTACATTTTTGAGTTAATACGCTTGCAAGTGCTCGTTGTATATGTTTCCTAACATAGGAAAACGTATGAAATTATTTTTAAAGCGATATTTATACCGGTTTACGAGAAAAGTTGATGCAAGTTTTCCAACTAACGATTGATTCAGTTGAAACTTATTCCAGACATTTTCCATTCATCTAATCTAAGATATCTAAATTTTGGTTGCACTTGGAGCTAAGGGAGTTTTAGGAAAATAATTATTAACAGACATGAAATGTTTTCAAATGCTCGTGTATTTTTTTTTTTAAATTATCTCGAAAATGGTTGAGAAATCGTAGTAAGTGGAAAGTAACCATTCGAATGCTTACTCTATTCTCTACCAAAAAAAGGTTCTGAAGTAATTTTTGATGGGGGGATGTCAATCGGAAAAATAAGGGCTTAAAGCTTTGAAATTGTTAGTTTTGTTCTTTTGTGCGGGTTTCAGTCTCTCAGTAATTAGTATTTTAGTAAAACAAGGTAAGAAAATGAGAAAAATATCATGGGCGTATATACGGGGGGGCTGAGGGGGCTGCCCCCCCCCCGAAATTTTGATTTGATCGGTTAAAATTTCATAAACCCGTTAAAAATAAATTAAATAAGATCATTTAGTGTAGATGGAGATAGTTAGCCGCTGCAGAGATACGAAGACAGGTTTAGTTGGGCTAGGAGAAAAACGTCAGACTTTCAAAAAGAAATCTGTATTTGGACATTTCGACTGCACAATGGCAGCCTTCTTCAGCTAAAAAATATATACAACTTATAAGTAAAGAAAATATATATGTACAACTAGAAAGTAAAAGACAGGCTGAAATGAGCGGAGTATATATATCAATACAATAAATTTTAACCAATCTTATTTTTAAAACAATGAAAATACGGTAGTTGGAAAGTAAACAGCATGTAGAAAGTGTTAGTAAAACAGTACAAAAAAAAAAAAAAAAAAAAAAAATTAAACAGTAAAAACAACGAACATTTTTATGTAGTGAAAAACAAAATCTATTTTATAAGTGAATACAATTTATAACAATTAATATATAGATACATACCACTAGAGAATGCCTAGGGGGGAGAGGGAGGAAGACCTCGAGGACAACTTAGGTAACCATGGTTGGAAGTATGAGGGACAGCAACTACACAGGGGGTCTGTATAGTTATGAAAGGGGGTGGGGATGAGGCGGTAAGTCGGTGAAGATGAAAGAGGTATAATTTTTTTGGTTGTAAAGGGGGTTGTAAAAGGTGTTAAGGTTAAACTGCGGAACTCACTTGTGGTGTAATAAAGCAGTCCTGCAATCTGAGATGGATGTCGAGGTGCCATGCATGTTTGGTAAGTAATTGTCACAGGAACTGCGTCATCATAGCACGTTTCCTTTCAGATCCCTAGTAACAATATTAAATAAATAGATAAAATCTCAAAGAGAAGTCGCCACTTTGGGAAACTGTATCCTAAGCGGAAATTACTCATCCTCTTTCTCAACGTTAGCTTTTGGACACGATATAACCTATATTTTTCATGGGCGTATATAGAAAATAATTTCGGAGGGGGCTGGGAAAATTTCGGGGGGGGGGGCTGAGACCATTTCTGGGGTAACAATTAAGATCTTGGAAGAGTTTTAGCCAACTTAAACGCTATTACACCCAAAATAGAATATGTTTTATGAACTAAATGATCTTATACGAAGACAGGTATAGTTGGGATTCGGCTAGGAGAAAAACGTCAGACTTTCAAAAAGAAATCTGTATTTGGACATTTCGACTGCGCAATTGCAGCCTTCTTCAGCTAAAAAATATATACAACTTATAAGTAAAGAAAATATATATGTACAACTAGTAAGTAAAAGACAGGCAGAAATGAGCGGAGTATATATATCAATACAATAAATTTTAACCAATCTTATTTTTAAAACAATGAAAATACGGTAGTTGGAAAGTAAACAGCATGTAGAAAGTGTTAGTAAAACAGTAAAAAAAAAAAAAAAAAAAAAAAAAAAAAAAAAAAAAAAAAAAAAAAAAAAAAAAAATTAAACAGTAAAAACAACGAACATTTTTTATGTAGTGAAAAACAAAATCTATTTTATAAGTGAATACAATTTATAACAATTAATATATAGATACATACCACCAGAGAATGCCTAGGGGGGAGAGGGAGGAAGACCTCGAGGACAACTTAGGTAACCATGGTTGGAAGTATGAGGGACAGCAACTACACAGGGGGTCTTTATAGTTATGAAAGGGGGTGGGGATGAGGCGGTAAGTCGGTGAAGATGAAAGAGGTACAATTGCTGGGTTGTAAAAGCGGGTTGTAAAGGGGGTTGTAAAAGGTGTTAAGAGTTTTGGGACACACAATTAACCCCGATAGACTAAATGACATACTAGACTGCTTCAACTCCTATCATCCCAGACTACAATTTTCGGTGGAGACTGAACAAGACCAACAACTCCCCTACTTGGACGTTCTACTTGGGAACAGTGGGACGAAAGTGTTGAGTAAGTCAGTAAGAAAGATAACATTAATGACAAGACCGACAAACAAAACATCTCCCCTGCTTACTCCTCCGTCTTCCATAAATTGTCCTGACCTCCTTTTTAGCGCGGTTCCTCCCTCCCCCATAGGGAGGAACCCCGCTTATAGGGTTGATACAATGAAACGATCCGGAAGTGCCGACTAGAAAATTTCGCGTTTCAGAACCCCTAGAGACCGAAAATAACGGTGGTTCAAATTTGTATATATATATATATATATATATATGTATATATTTATATATATATATATATATATATATATATATATATATATATATATATTTGTCTGTTCGCTCTCTAAATAGAAGACGAATGGTCCGATTTTGATGAAATTTGGTACAAAAATCCTTCGTCCAATTTGAAAGGTCAAGTTCGTTAACCAGCAAAATCCGCCTACTGGAAGATGGCGTTTGGGGCGAAATTCGCGCAAAAAAAATCGTAACGCTTACGTTTTTGAGTTCATAAGCTTCTAAGTACTCGTTTTATATGACTCCTGGGCTAGGAAAACGAATGAAACCATTTTCAAGGCGATAGCTTTAACCGTTTTCGAGAAAATCGGAAAAATATTTTTTGAATACCGTTTTTGGTTTGGGTACTTAGAATCATGGGATTCAGTTGAAACATTTTCTGCATGTTCTACTTTCATCAAAACTAATATGTTGAAATTTTGGTTACGTTTGGAGTTAAGGAAGGGTTAGAATAAAATATTTTATTAACAGACATAAAAAGTTTTAGTAACTTTGTTTACTTTCCTTAATATCTCGAAAAAGGTTGAGAATCTTGGTAAACGGAAGAATACCATTAGAAAGCTTATTAAATGCTCTAAAAAAAGGTTCTAATGAAAGTTTTGATTAGGCGATGTCAATCGGAGAAATAAGAGCTTAAAACTTTAAAGTAATTGATTTCGCTTATTCGAACTGTTCGTTTTGTCTGTTTTTTATTCCTTGTTATTTTTTAATTGCTTATTGTTGGATAATGTATTTGAAAATAAAACAGGTTAAGAAAAATAAGAAAAACAATTTAATGTTAGAGATATGGATTTCCAAGATATATAGCTTTTCAACTGCCTAGCGTCCTTCCTAGGGAGGGTTCTTTGTCTTTGATTTTGGTACTTAGAATTATGGGATACAGTTGAAACATTTTCTGCATGTTTGAGTTTCATCAACACTAATATGTTGAAATTTTTGTTACGTTTAGAGTAAAGGAAGGGTTAGAATAAAATATTTTATTAACAGACAAAAAAAGTTTTGGTAACTTTGTATAATTTCGTTAGTTTTTTTTTTTTTTTTTTTTTTTTTTTTTTTTTTTTTTTTTTACGGCGCATCGACAATTCTTGGCCATTAGCGCCGGGCCTCCAGGGTGCAACCAGGAATTTTCTCAGCGAGCCCTGAGATGAGAAAATTCCTGTCGCCGGTGGGGATCGAACCCACCATCTCCCGCTTATGAATCCAGCGCGCTAGCCACTAGACCACGGGAGACCCCAATTTCGTTAGTATCTCGAAAACCGTTGACAATCTGGTGAAGCGGAAGATAACCATTCGGAAGCTTACTAAATGCTCTACAAAAAAGGTTCTGAAGAAAGTTTTAATTAGGCGATGTCAATCGGAGAAAAAAGTGCTTAAAGCTTTAAATTAATTGATTTCGTTTATTTCAATGGTTCTTTTTGTCTGTTTTATTTCTTGTTATTTTTTTAATTGCTTATAGTTGGATAATGTATTTGACAATAAAACTGGTTAAGTAAAATAACAAAAACAATTTATTGTTAGAAATATAGATTTCCAAGATTCCAAGACCTTGTCACTAGCGGGTCTGTTTCTAGTGTAGCGGACCCTTCCAGGTAAGATTGTAAATCATGACCTTTCAAGACTTTACTACTCACAGGAATGGCGTTAGTGACCTTAAGGGTTGACACGCCATTATAATAATTAATTTTTAAAAAAAGACTGGTGGAACCAAAATAATAACTGCTTCTATTTTAATCTTTCCAAATTAGACTAGGGATATGAACGGAACCGCGCTAAGATGATGCAGTCCTGCGAGACGGACTTTTTATCTTTGTTCCCAGGCTCCAGACAATTTTTCTACTTGTGTGTCCCAAAACTCTTAACACCTTTTACAACCCCCTTTACAACCCGCTTTTACAACCCAGCCATTGTACCTCTTTCATCTTCACCGACTTACCGCCTCATCCCCACCCCCTTTCATAACTATAAAGACCCCCTGTGTAGTTGCTGTCCCTCATACTTCCAACCATGGTTACCTAAGTTGTCCTCGAGGTCTTCCTCCCTCTCCCCCCTAGGCATTCTCTGGTGGTATGTATCTATATATTAATTGTTATAAATTGTATTCACTTATAAAATAGATTTTGTTTTTCACTACATAAAAAATGTTCGTTGTTTTTACTGTTTAATTTTTTTTTTTTTTTTTTTTTTTTTTTTTTTTTTTTTTTTTTTTTTTTTTTTTTTTTTTTTTTTTACTGTTTTACTAACACTTTCTACATGCTGTTTACTTTCCAACTACCGTATTTTCATTGTTTTAAAAATAAGATTGGTTAAAATTTATTGTATTGATATATATACTCCGCTCATTTCTGACTGTCTTTTACTTACTAGTTGTACATATATATTTTCTTTACTTATAAGTTGTATATATTTTTTAGCTGAAGAAGGCTGCCATTGCGCAGTCGAAATGTCCAAATACAGATTTCTTTTTGAAAGTCTGACGTTTTTCTCCTAGCCGAATCCCAACTATACCTGTCTTCGTATAAGATCATTTAGTTCATAAAACATATTCTATTTTGGGTGTAATAGCGTTTAAGTTGGCTAAAACTCTTCCAAGATCTTAATTGTTACCCCAGAAATGGTCTCAGCCCCCCCCCGAAATTTTCCCAGCCCCCTCCGAAATTATTTTCTATATACGCCCATGAAAAATATAGGTTATATCGTGTCCAAAAGCTAAGTAAACAGGATGCAAAATCAAGTCAACACACCTCCACTGTTTAATTCCTTTAATTTACAAAACGTTTTCGAGGTCAGCACCTCATCCTCAGTGTCCTGTTAACACCCATCAACAAAGGCAACATTACAATCAAATAAAATAACTTAACTTAAATCACATGGGTACGTCACATTATACACTACGTCAACAATTAAAAACAATCGTTGCCAGGAGGCCAACATTAAAACATTTATAAAAATTTAACAGTATTAACAATCAATAAAAACCAATAAAAACAACCAATAAAAACAACTAACAAATCATAAATACCCCCCAAGCTAACGTTGAGAAAGAGGATGAGTAATTTCCGCTTAGGATACAGTTTCCCAAAGTGGCGACTTCTCTTTGAGATTTTATCTATTTATTTAATATTGTTACTAGGGATCTGAACGGAAACGTGCTATGATGACGCAGTTCCTGTGACAATTACTTACCAAACATGCATGGCACCTCGACATCCATCTCAGATTGCAGGACTGCTTTATTACACCACAAGTGAGTTCCGCAGTTTAACCCTGTCGCCAAATATAATTATTGAAACCCAAGCTTCATTGGAGATGGATTATAAACTGAATTTAAAAGTTATCACAAATAACGTAATTAATACAATATTTTTTTAAGTTTATTGAGTTTTCACTGAAGTATTTTTATAAGTCTATAGTTGCTAATTGCTAGGAAGAATTAATTTAATGATTGTTATTTTTCGGACATGAAATTAATTCAGCTCGTGTGGCCTGCCCAGTGTAAGTTGAAAGGCCGTTTTTAGTCCTTAGAAGTGTTTCCCTAGCTCTCACATTACAGTGTCCTTATTAATACTGTCCAAGTTAAATAGTTATTTTATCACCGATATTATGAGTCGCGTCTTCAGTATTGCCAAAATTGAAGCCGGCCTTTTCACTATTTTGGATTTTAACATGTTTTTTTTTCTAATTTCGAAGTTCACTTTTGACTTTTTACAAATAAAGGAGTTTAATATGTTTTATTTTATTTATTTTTTTTATTTTTCACAGAAGGACTTGTTTTCTGCATTTTCCTTACTGCTAAAGCTTTATCCGAAATTATGGAAGTGTTTCAACTTCTATGAAAAAAAAAAATGTGATTTTTTTAATTCAAATACTGCCAACGTTCAAAACTCACTTTTATTATTTACAATCAGCATATTCTTGGTATATATTGAAGTAAATGAAAAATACTTCATTGTTTCTGATGGTGAAGTTAAACGAGTCATTTTTAGTACTGACGAAGTTAAAATCAACCTGCTGTCGTAATAGAATGCGATCTTCCACTGTAAGATGACTTCTCCCGTAATCTCCATTCGGGAATAGGGACACAGAGATTATTTCTAAACTGGAATGAAGGTAGCTAATCTCGGGATCGTCTCTTATCCTGCTGAGAGGGGATGGAGAAAATTGGGTTGTAGGTAGTAGACGAGTGTAGAGCCAGTCGCCGAGGGGCGGGCCATAGAGAAAGGTGACCTGGATCGTCTTCTGCTCTACCAGTCTTCTGCCGGCTTCCTTTCGACTCGCACCGCCTACTCAGCCCCCCCCCCCCCCTCTAAAGAGCTTTTCTTATCCTCAGGGGGTACCAACTGTACAGCATCTTAGTTTTCGTCAACGCTGTAAGCTCCGCTTTAGAAGCCTGGTTTGTAATTATTATTTGTTCTAATCTACTTTAGCTCATAATCTCACTAATAATTTTCCTGAATGATTGTAGTGAGCTGTATATTTGATTTGCACTTTTAAACAATTTTCAAGATGTAAATTTGTTATTTATAAAAATAAAAAAATCACTGCTTGATGAGGTAATTCAGCAAGGGGACTAAAAAAAACCTTGAAGAGGCAAGACGTATTTTCTTGAATTTATGGATTTCTATTCTTAGTTAATTTAATATTTATGCAAATGATAAATTTAAGTTTGATTTTAAAATATGCTAGAGCTCCATATAGTGAACAAATGTGTACTTGCATTCCTTATTATTGTTTATTTATTTAATGCATAATTATGTGTAGATCAGTTAGTAATATTGCAGAATATCTTCAATGCAGGGCCGCCACATGGGGGGGACTGCCGGGTACAGTTGTCCCGGGCTCGGGTGCTGTGGGGACCCGGGCAGGGCCTCGCTAATCGAAAAAAAATGTATAGGTTGTCAGCTTGTAAAAATAATGAGGTTTAGAAATATAGACGTACGTAGCCTATATTTATTGGAATGGGATCTATAATCTTTTTAGCGCGGTTCCTCCCTCCCCCATAGGGAGGAACCCCGCTTATAAGGTTGATACAATGAAACGATCCGAAAGTGCCGACTAGAAAATTTCGCGTTTCAGAACCCCTAGAGACCGAAAATAACGGTGGTTCAAATTTGTATATATATATGTCTGTTCGCTCATTTCTGGCTTTCCTAATGGTCCGATTGTGATGAAATTTGGTGCAAAAATCCGTCGTCCAATTTGAAAGGTCAAGTTCGTTAACCAGCAAAATCCGCCTACTGGAAGATGGCGTTTGGGGCGAAATTCGCGCAAAAAAAAATCGTAACGCTTACGTTTTTGAGTTCATAAGCTTCTAAGTACTCGTTTTATATGATTCCTGGGCTAGGAAAACGAATGAAACCATTTTCAAGGCGATAGCTTTAACCGTTTTTGAGAAAATTGGAAACATATTTTTTGAATACCGTTTTAGCGCGGTTCCTCCCTCCCCCATACGGAGGAACCCCGCTTATAGGGTTGATACAATGAAACAATCCGGAAGTGCCGACTAGAAAATTTCGCGTTTCAGAACCCCTAGAGACCGAAAATAACGGTGGTTCAAATTTATATATATATATATATATATATATATGTATATATATAAAAATCACGTGTCTGTCTGTTTGTTTGTTCCTTATACAAAACTACACCGTTTGACCGATTTTGCCCAAACTTGGAATAATGGTAAGTCTTGATACGAGAAATCTCCTAGGCTAGGTCAAAAAAATCTACCAGTTGTCTGTCTGTATGTTTGTCCCTTATACAAATCCACACCGTTCGTCCGATTTTGACTAAACTCGGTACACATGTAGATCTTAATCTGGGGAGTGTCGTAGGCTAAGACAAAAACGTCTTATAGCTGTCTATCAGTATGTTTGTGCCTTATACAATTCCACACCGGTCGTCCGTTTTTTACTAAACTCTGTACACAGGTAGATCTTAATCTGGGGAGTGCCGTAGGCTAGGTCAAAAAAATCTACCAGCTGTCTGTCTGTATGTTTGTCCCTTATACAAATCCACACCGTTAGACCAATTTTTACGAAACTTGGTGTACATGTATGTCTTCATACGGGGGGTGTTATAGGTTAGGTCAAAGTCGTCTAGGACTCACAGTTGGGAGGCCACGGGTTCATAACAGTTACAGATTCGTGTTATTAGATTTTAATAATACTTATTTGGTTTCTAATTTATTTAGGCTTTTCTATATGCAGAAAGTAGGTGTAGCATGGCACGCTGGGTAACAGCTAGTATATATATATTTGTCTGTTCGCTCTCTAGATAGAAGACGAATGGTCCGATTTTGATGAAATTTGGTACAAAAATCCTTCGTCCAATTTGAAAGGTCAAGTTCGTTAACCAGCAAAATCCGCCTACTGGAAGATGGCGTTTGGGGCGAAATTCGCGCAAACAAAATCGTAACGCTTACGTTTTTGAGTTCATAAGCTTCTAAGTACTCGTTTTATATGATTCCTGGGCTAGGAAAACGAATGAAACCATTTTCAAGGCGATAGCTTTAACCGTTTTCGAGAAAATTGGAAAAATATTTTTTGAATACCGTTTTTGGTTTGGGTACTTAGAATCATGGGATTCAGTTGAAACATTTTCTGCATGTTCTACTTTCATCAAAACTAATATGTTGAAATTTTGGTTACGTTTGGAGTTAAGGAAGGGTTAGAATAAAATATTTTATTAACAGACATAAAAAGTTTTAGTAACTTTGTTTACTTTCCTTAATATCTCGAAAAAGGTTGAAAATCTTGGTAAACGGAAGAATACCATTAGAAAGCTTATTAAATGCTCTAAAAAAAAAGGTTCTAATGAAAGTTTTGATTAGGCGATGTCAATCGGAGAAATAAGAGCTTAAAACTTTAAAGTAATTGATTTCGCTTATTCGAACTGTTCTTTTTGTCTGTTTTTTATTCCTTGTTATTTTTTAATTGCTTATTGTTGGATAATGTATTTGAAAATAAAACAGGTTAAGAAAAATAAGAAAAACAATTTAATGTTAGAGATATGGATTTCCAAGATATATAGCTTTTCAACTGCCTAGCGTCCTTCCTAGGGAGGGTTCTTTGTCTTTGATTTTGGTACTTAGAATTATGGGATACAGTTGAAACATTTTCTGCATGTTCGAGTTTCATCAACACTAATATGTTGAAATTTTTGTTACGTTTAGAGTAAAGGAAGGGTTAGAATAAAAGATTTTATTAACAGACAAAAAAAGTTTTGGTAACTTTGTATAATTTCGTTAGTTTTTTTTTTTTTTTTTTTTTTTTTTTTTTTTTTTTTTTTTTTTTTTTTACGGCGCATCTACAACTTGGCCATTAACGCCGGGGATTTCGTTAGTATCTCGAAAACCGTTGACAATCTTGTGAAGCGGAAGATTACCATTCGGAAGCTTACTAAATGCTCTACAAAAAAGGTTCTGAAGAAAGTTTTAATTAGGCGATGTCAATCGGAGAAAAAAGTGCTTAAAGCTTTAAATTAATTGATTTCGTTTATTCCAATGGTTCTTTTTGTCTGTTTTATTTCTTGTTATTTTTTAATTGCTTATAGTTGGATAATGTATTTGACAATAAAACTGGTTAAGTAAAATAACAAAAACTATTTATTGTTAGAAATATAGATTTCCAAGATTCCAAGACCTTGTCTCTAGCGGGTCAGTTTCTAGTGTAGCCGACCCTTCCAGGTAAGATTGTAAATCATGACCTTTCAAGACTTTACTACTCACAGGAATGGCGTTAGTGACCTTAAGGGTTGACACGCTATTATAATAATTAATTAAAAAAAAAAGACTGGTGGAACCAAAATAATAACTGCTTCTATTTTATTCTTTCCAAATTAGACTAGGGATTTGAACGGAACCGCGCTAAGATGATGCAGTCCTGCGAGACGGACTTTTTAATGTACATAAACGAAAAAACAAGTGCAGTCTCAGAATAGTTTATTTCATTAGGAGTCGTAAGTACCGAAAGTGACCTCTGAGAAGTGGGGCCCGTGATCTGGTCCTGGGCCCGGCTCTGAGATGTGGCGGCCCAGCTTCTATGCAAGCCCCCCACCCGAAATTTCGATTTATTGGAAAAAATTTGTCATAAAAACCTAACAAATAAATGAAATAAGATCACTTAGTTCAGAAAAATAGGTTTTTTTTAGGTGTAATAGCGTTTTGGATGCCTAACTATTCCAAGTTTTATATTGTTAGTATTCCATACCCCCCAAATGCTCTGAGCCCCCGAAACTCTGCTCTGTACGCCCATGAAGTGTAGCTATTTATTTTCAATTCCTTTTAGACTGCTGGTCTGAGCATTCAAGGCATTGTTATGTAGAAAATAGTTTTGAAAATGATTTTAGATGTTAGAAAATGATTTTGAAAAGAGCCATATAGATGTGAACTATTGTTATTAGGGTTTTCTTAACTCCTCTAATATTTTCTTAATCAGCTATTTGTAGACTTAGCGGTTTGCCTCCACCTCAAAAGTTGCCTTATTTAATAAGCTTTAGAATGCTACCCTGTTGTTTTAAAAACAAAAATTATTTAATTCTATTTTATTCTGATTTCTAAGTCAAAACCAATACATTTGCTGTAGCTTGAAGAAGCCAATCTGAACACATTATTTAATTTCACGCGAATATGGTGATGTCCCATCCTTCCAACATTAGGTATACACACTTTTTGCTCAGATTAAGGATTAGGGGACACCTTGGAAAGAGTGAAATATGACAGAAGAACATTTGGAAATAATCACAATTATTGTTAACATAATAAATACATATGTTATATTTGTATGCTTTCAGGGTCTTGTTTTATGAAATTCCTATTTTTATGAGTAGTATAATACTCTTTCCATTTAAATCTAAGTGTAAAAATATAAGATCTGTATTTATTGTGTTAAAATAATAATAATAATTGTGATTATTTGAAATATTTTCTTCTGCCATCTTTCCCCTAATCCCCTGTGTCCCCTAATCCTTAATCTGAGCAAAAAGTGTGTATACCTAATGTTGGAATGATGGACATCACCATATTCGCGTGAAATTAAATAATTTGTTCAGATTGGCTTCTTCAAGCTACAGTAAATGTATTGGTTTTGACTTAGAAATCAGAAAAAAATAGACTTAAATAATTTTTGTTTTTAAAACAACAGGGTACTATTTTAAAGCTTATTAAATAAGGCAACTTTTGAGGTGGAGGCAAACTGCTAAGTCTACAAAAAGCTGATTAAGAAAATATCGAAAGAGTTAAGAAAACCCTAATAACAATAGTTCACATCTATATGGCTCTTAGTGTAGCTCCTAATTTACATGACAACATTTCAATAATGGGTGTTTCTTATTGGAACTTTAATGTAGAATCTAAAAATGTGGTCGTCATTTACGATACATAGACCAGAAATTCGGAAAACACTGTTTTTCATAAGAAAACCCAATAGTTTTGAAAATAGACAAAAGTTTGAATAGCTCTGCTACATGTTGAGATAGGACGCTCATTTCTGCGTCCCTGAACTACAAATGAGGTGCAGAATAAACCCTTAAAATTATGACATCTCAATGTGGGACACCCTGTATAAAAGAAAAATACCACTGAATAACTCATTTATAACAATATTTCCACAACGGTAGTAGGTGGGTGCAAGACATTTATTATGCAAATTCTCACTAAGAAGGTATTTCAATTCTCCTCGCTAGAAGTGGGTTGAAACATGCGAAAAATCCAGCTACCAGTAATAATTTCGGAACGTCAAAAAAAAAAAAAAAAATAAAAAAAAAAAAATAAAATAAAATAAAAAAAATAAAATAAAAATTAACTGCGGCTCTCTTCACTCTTCTGTGCTGCTGCAACTGTTATTTTTGAAGGCTTTAAGTCCTGTGGAGATTTTCAAGACTATTTGCCCTGATTTCTGCCTGATCAAGACTATTTGCCCTGATTTCTGCCTGATCAAGACTATTTGCCACTGCTTCCTCAGCCGATATTCATGAGGCAAGTGTAACTGAGTACTGTACAAACTGTTATCAAGTTAAAGTCGTTTTGTGTAAGTTAGCTTCTAATTCCGCTGGAGTAGAAAAACCCAAAACTTTAATCGAGAATCCGACTTTGAAGCATACGTTGCCATCTTTTTATTCTAACGTTTTAGTTTTAGAAGATAAATGTTCAGAATTATAATTGCAAGGTATGCCATTAGTGTTGGTATTTTTAAGCGAGTTATTAAAAAGGTTACGGAAAAAAAGGAAAATGAAAACAAAATAACGATCAATGTTAATTTTTGACCTAAATTATCAGTATCAATAATTATGTTGACACAAGATCAGTAATTAAAAAACAAAATTATAAGTAACAAATCTTTAGTGCTCTACTAGTTTCGCGCCCTACGGACACCCCTTTAGGACCTAAAATTAATGTACGTTTGGAGACATACAAACATGCAGGGGGCTAGTTGTAGGAAAGTTTGTAATTTTCGGAGTATGTAATTCTTTTTGTTTTTCGTTCAAATTTAATGTAAGGCTTACTGTAATCATTAAATGGCAATTTTATCATGAATAATTTTCATTTTTTTCTGATAAAATCACAAAAATAGACATGATATTACTTTTATTTATTAGATGTTTTCCCCTCTACATTTCGTAATTTTGCATATCTTAATAAAATATCGACAAGGCACTAGGTTTAATAGCACCAAACCTATTGGGGTCGAACAAACAATCCCAAGGATTTCAGTAAAATATCGACAAGGCACTAGGTTTAATAGCACCAAAGCTATTGGGGTCGAACAAACAATCCCAAGGATTTCAGTAAAATAAAAAATGCATATTTTTGTGGGAACACGAAAAACCTACGCTTGTCTGTGGTTAGTTGTATGTTACGCGTACAATGCTATAGGGTGGTTTCACTGTTATTTCAAAATTGTGTCAGAGGCAGCGTTTTGCGGCTAAGATTGATGTACTTCGTAGTCTTGCGAAATAGTTTGGTTCTTTTCCTTTTTACCATTCAGTTTCCCGAGGTAAGTTTTCCTCCTATTTTTTTTCTATTTGTATTTTATTTAAGAAGATTGCCTCTTCACTTAACCTTCAAGGACTTATAAGTCAGATGTAACAATGCAGGTTTAATCCGCCGGCGTATAATTAAGAAACAACCACTAGTTTAGTGTTCTAGCCAAATTATTCTAATCGGAGGCAAAATTTGGTCAATTACACGCAGTACTCATAAAGCGTAAGTTCGTATCTACTCAAAAGTATATTGTCTCAATTAATTACCGTTTTGTATCTTTATAATACTGAATGTGGTTGGACGATTTTTATCGGCGTCAAATTGCTCATTAACATTTTGGTAACAAAGAAAAATGGCTAAAAGCTTTGGTTTAACTCATTAAAATTAAAGAGATTAATGAAAATAATGTGTGCTAAGCAAGTTTCATTATTTTATTGTTAGATAGATATGGAGTTTGGCGCTCTACAACTAGGTTATTTGCGCCTTCCAATATGTTGGTTCGAAAAGGTTTGGGTTCTTTTATAAATATATGCTTTAGGTATTTAATTAAGTTTTGAGACGTCTGTGACTTTGTGGGATAGGTGTAGTTCTTTGCCTGTGTGTAATGGTGTTATGCTTTGTTTAGTTACAAATTGTTAAAAATAATTAGTTACAGATTATATCATTTATTAGTTAAAGACCATTACAGTCATTATCTTAAAATCCAATATGGCAATTATAATTTAAATCAAGACTATTATAACTTAAACTAAGACTATATAATTTAAACTAAGACTATGACATTTATAATTTAAATTAAGATAATTATAATAAAGTTAGACTAATTACAATCTTTTCGTAAACTTGATTAATATAATATTGATGTGATTTTAATATATATATATATATATATATATATATATATATATATATTTTATCTTATTATTTTTTTTAATTTTATTATTTTTTTTTATTTATTTTTTTTTAATTTTTTTTTTATATTTTTTTTTATTTATTTTTTTTTTATTTATTTTTTTTTATTTATTCTTTTTTTTTCATATATTTTGCAGGAGGTTTGCATCCTTAAGGAATGACATTAAGAGGGGGATTATTTTGGTTGAATCAGAGAGTGCTTCCTTTAATGATCGTGGCACATGATGTTTTTTAAACAGGTTTTCGTACCGGGGGCATTCTTCAAATATATGGACTACAGTTATTTGTTTGTTACATCGGTTGCATTTTGGATGATCTTCTTTTGTAATAAGGTGAGAATGGGTTAAGCGCGTGTGTCCGATTCGTAAACGGCTTAGTGCTGTTTCGTGTCTTCTTATTTCTTGAAATGATGTTTTCCATGTTTTTGGAGTCGGTTTGTGGTGACCTCTGGCCACATTTTTGTCCAATCATCTGAAGCTTGTTTTTTATCCCAGGAGTATATGTCTGATTTGGTGGTGATTGTAGTAGGTTCTATTTCGGATAGGGCTGCTTCCTTTGCTGCTTGGTCTGCAAGTTCGTTGGGGGTAATCCCAATGTGTGATGGATTCCAGAGTAGTTCTACTTCTTTTCCAATGGATTTAAGGGTGTTGAAGTAGTAGTGGATTCTATTTATTAGGTGGTTGTCGGTATATAGGTTCCGTATTCCATATATTGCAGATAGTGAGTCAGTACAGATGGTGAATTTGTTAGATGGTAGCTAATGATTTGATACAGAGCGTTGCAGATAGCTGCTAGTTCTGCTGTGTAGATACTGCAATGTTCCTGTAGTTTGTACTTGTATGTTGCAGATAGCTGCTAGTTCTGCTGTGTAGATACTGCAATGTTCCTGTAGTTTGTACTTGTATGTTGCAGATAGCTGCTAGTTCTGCTGTGTAGATACTGCAATGTTCCTGTAGTTTGTACTTGTATGTTGCAGATAGCTGCTAGTTCTGCTGTGTAGATACTGCAATGTTCCTGTAGTTTGTACTTGTATGTTGCAGATAGCTGCTAGTTCTGCTGTGTAGATACTGCAATGTTCCTGTAGTCTGTACTTGTATGTTGCAGATAGCTGCTAGTTCTGCTGTGTAGATTCTGTAATGTTCCTGTAGATTGTACTTGTATGTTGCAGATAGCTGCTAGTTCTGCTGTGTAGATACTGCAATGTTCCTGTAGTTTGTACTTGTATGTTTGTTCGGGGAATATTACTGCGGAGCCTATATTATTGCCAATCTTTGATCCATCTGTGTATACCATTGTTTTCTCGGGATTGGCTGATATTATTTCTTGGTATTGCTGCTTCATTACATACGGTGGGGTTGTAGTTTTACTTCTGTTGTGGAGCCGTAGTATTACTCGTGGTTCTTCTTGGGTCCAGGGGGATATGAGAAAATTAGGTGACAGACTATTGTTTATGTTTTTCATTTGTTCAATTATTTTCGTTATTCTAAATGCAAGGGGGATTTTTTTGTTGTATACCTGGTAGGTTTGTTAATATTTTGGATTATATATATATTTGAAGGCAGGGTTTCTTGGGTGAAAGGAGAGCCTGCTGATGTACTGGCTGGATATTCGCTGTCTTCTGAAGGTTAGCGGTGGAACGTTCGCTTCTGCACAGAGGCTTAGAACAGGGCTAGTTATGAATGCACACGTTGCTAAGCGTATGCCAGTATGGTGTACGGAGTCGAGGAGAAGAAGATGGCTCAGGCTGGCTGAGCTATATACTGGACTGGCGTAATCAAGTTTAGAAAGGACGAGACTTTTGTAAATTTGGATTAACCTTGCTCTATCTGCACCCCATGAGGTGGCTGCTAGGACTTTTATGAGTTTGAGCCTATTGAGGCAGGATTCCTTTAGTTTGATTAAGTGGGGCAGCCAAGTAAGTTTGGTGTCTACAGTCAAACCAAGGTAGGTCCATTGATTGGTAAAGGGTAGGTGTTGGTTGTTGAATTGGAGTTGTGGTGGTAGGCTTGGATATTTTTTCTTCGAAAAGAGAATAATTTTGGTCTTGTCTGGTGAAAATTTGAAGCCAGTTTCCTGTGACCATTGGTGGAGTTTGTTTGCACCATTTTGTAGGATTTTCTGCATTCTTATGGGGTCGGTAAATGGTAATAGGAATAATAAGTCGTCAACAAAAAGGCATGCTTTGATGCTTTTCAGAGTTAGTGCTCTTTGGATGCTGTTTATCGCTATTACGAACAATGTTCCGCTGAGAACACTCCCTTGGGGATTCCATTCTGCATGCATGTTTTCTTGGATAGTGTGTTTCCTATTCGGACTTGGAAATTGCGGTTAGAAAGGAAATTTTGGATGAAGCGTGATAGGGAGCCCTGAATACTCCATTCTTTCATCTGTTTGAGTATTAATGGTCTCCAGATAGTATCGAAGGCCTTCTCTAGATCGAAGAATATCCCGATACACTCTTTTTTGTTAACGAAGGCGTTGAGGGCTTCGGCTTCTAAGGTGACTAGGTGATCGAGGGTGGAGCGGGATTTTCTTAGACCGCATTGTATGTTGGTTATTAGATTGTTTTCTTCCAGAGAGAGTATCCACAGGAGGCGTTTATTTATGATTTTTTCGATAAGTTTGCATAGGCAGGAAGTAAGTGATATTGGTCTGTAATTGTCGGTTTGGGTTTTGTCTGCCTGGTTTGAGAATAGGGAGAATGATTGAATTTTGCCAGTCGTCAGGGAATTCGCCGTTTAGCCAGATAGTGTTAAAGAAAGTTTGTATTCTTGTTATTGCTAGGGAGGTAGATGTTTCAATATGGCGTTGTGGATGTCATCTGGACCCGGTGCTGAGTCTCTTAGGTTTCGGATAGCGGTTTTAACTTCCCATAATGTAATGGGGGAGTTATAAGGCAGTTTTGAGTTTTCTTCGTTTATGGCAAAGTCGATGGGTTCTTGTTGTGAGATGGTCTGTTGAAATTCAGCGGGGTATTTTTCATTCGATGAGATATTGGAGTAGTGCGAGGCGAATGCTTCAGAAAGTAATAACGGGTCGTATGTTATCTGTCCATTAATGTTGAGAGCAGGTTGGTCCTGTTTATATTCCCCTTGCATGCTGCGGACTTGCTTCCAAACTGTTCGGATGGGGGTGTTGGTGTTAACATTGCATACAAAGGACAACCAAGATTCTTTTTTCTTTAATTTTATTGTGTAGCGTTATTTAGCTCTTGCTTTCTTAAATGCAATAAGGTTTTCTGTAGTTGGATAGGTTTTGAATAGTTTGAGGGCTTGATTTCGTTCTTTTATTACCTTTTTGCAGTCGCTGTCATACCAAGGTGGCTGAACCTTTATTGTTTCTGGTTTTGTTTTCGGTATTGCTAGTGTTGCATCGTCTATTATTGCTTGAGTAATGAGTGAGTTGGTTTCGTTTATACTGTTAATTGGAGTCGGTAGCCTTACTTGGTTTTAATATACATCCCAATTTGCTTTTTTGATGATCCATTGAGGTGGTCAGAGTTGTGGAGGTCACCTATTTTTTCCCATTTTAAATCATGAGATATGGATGGAGAGCAGAAGATTAGATCAATGGCTGAGAAGGACCCAGTTTTTGAGCATAAATGTGTTTGGCTACCTGTGTTAAGTAGGATAAGATCAAAAGTGTCTTGAATTTTTTTGATTATATTTCCTCTTGAGTTTTTGTTGACACTACCCCAGCTAGTATGTGCGGCGTTCATGTCGCCAAGAATTATAAATGGTTTAGGTAATGCGTTGATTAGTCTTGTTAGGGATTGTTCGTCTATATCTTCTTTTGGCGGTAGGTATAAGTTACAGGCATAAATGGTATATTTTAAATGAATTTTTACTATTAAAGCTTGTAGGGTAGTGTTGATTAATATTTGTTCAGATATAATTTTGTTCTTTACAGCAACGAGGACACCTCTGCATGCTTTTTTGTGTGGTATTTTGTCTGTTCTGGAAGTATTGTATTCTGGTATAGTGAATTTGTCCAGAGGTTTGAGATGAGTTTCTTGGAGGCAAATCACAGCTGGTTGTAGATCAGAGATCAGAAGGCGTAGTTCTTGGTACTGGTGAAATAATCCGTTTATATTCCATTGAATAATTGATTGATGGTAGTTCATGATGATGATGGGGGGGGGGGGGGGTTCTTATTGCTAATTTTCTATCTTATTACAATGGCTTATTTTGTACCTAAAGGATTTGTATAAATTATAGATTATTCTAATATATATCATAATTAGTATCAGGAGGTATTTTCTGCTCTTTATATAATAACAGAATAGTTTGCTTAGCTGATGAGAGGTGTGTATGTTTTCTTTTTAGTTGTTTGTGTTTAGTAGTGATATTTTTTGAGTGACAGTGCGTAATAGTGATCTCATTGTAGGGATTTTATGGTTAAAAAGTGTGAGTTGTAATTTTGGATTTTTTCTGATATGTCGACGGAGATGTTTAGTAATATATATTGAGAGGTATAATATGTTTATTATAAAAGTGAAATAAGTTGTAGACAGGTTAATGGGGAATTTAACATTTAAACTATTTTTTAATTGTTGATCAAGTATTCTTTTGTGGGGATTCGATATCATTCTGGGGTAGATTTTTCGGTGCCTTGGTACTTGTTTTCTTTCCGCGTATTCGAGTACGTTTTGTTTTAGGAGAAATAGGCTCGGGGGAAGGAGGTGGGGGGGAGTGATGAGAGGTCGGGAGGGGGGATGTTGAGCTAGAGGAGAGGAAGGAAGGGATAGGAGGGAGGAGAGATGTAGACCGAGAGAAGGGGAAGGAAGGAAGAAGGGGAGGGGAGGTACAATACTTCTTGGAAGTCTTGTACCTCCCCTCCCTTTATTGTTAGAGCAGAGTAATGTGCTTTAACTATATATTACTTAAAGGCATGTACTTACTTTTTTTCGTAAAAGATATATTTATTTTGAATGAAGGGAGAAAGCAGAAATTATATATTGCAAAACACATCTTAAATAAAATTAATTAATTAGTGGGGCGTCCCCCGTGATCCAGTAGCTAACAACGCGGATTCACATGCGGGCGATGCGGGGTCGAGTCCCGCCTTCAGCTCTTTTATCTATGGGCCTGCTAAAAGAATTCCCTGCTTCACTAGGTGCCCTGCGGTTTGGATGGTAACCTTTAGGTAGCCCGTCGCTAATGGCAGAGATGCAGGAGCGCCGTAAAACATTAGTGAAGCAAAAAATTAAATAAAAAAAATAAATGTTTTCAAAGTAGTTGTATCGTGAGTCTTGCCGAAATGTTAGCACACATTTGACGCTATCATCAGAGAAGTGCTGTTGTCATCTACAAGGTCCGGAAATACCCAAAGAACAGTTAGATTGCATTTAATTTACGTAAACTAATTACTGAATTAGAAACATGAACTAACACTAATAATACGTTTTCATAAAAAAAAATTACCCTAAAATACTTATTTTAAGAGACAATTGTCATTTTTCAATGAGCGATTAAATTTATTGATTTTAATCTTGTACAACTGTATCGCAAGGATTCAGTCATTGCTCCCTTCTTCCTATGTACCTATACATGTTGCTATAAAGAAATAGTAAAATAAAAATATTAGAACTAAATTCTCTACAAAAAAGGGTCTGATGTAATTTTCGATGGGGCGATGTCAATCGGCGAAATAAGTGCTTAAAACTTCGAAATTGTTAGTTTTGTTGTTTTGAACAGGGTTTTGTCTCTGTTTAGCTAACGTTTAAATTGTTTGTTGTTTTTGTTAATTGAATTTAACAATAAAATGAGTATTTTAGTAGAACAAGGTAAGAAAATGAGAATCGTGTTATAGTGTTTCCAAGAGCAATTGTTGAGAAACAGGATTTCCTCTTAGAATACAATCAGTTTCCTGTTTTGGTGCTTAAAATCTTATATGACTTCTCTTTGAGATTTCATTGAATATTTTTCATGAATGATCAAAACGTATCAATAAATGCTTCCATTCCTTTACCAATGGCTTTGGGGTTATGAACGGAACCGCGCTAAGATGACGCAGTTCCTGCGAGTCGGACTTTTTAGCGCGGTTTTTTAGTTAGAGCATACTACTGAAAGTTTTGCCCAACCCTGGCAGGGTAATGTTAAAATTTAAACGAATAATTTACCCCCGTGGAATACCTCATTGCAGAATTAGAGTGTGAACTACTTCCTGAATTACTGAAATAAGCAGAAAATCATAACAACTTCTGGGTGTAATCATATATAAAAATGGGGGGAAAAAATATTAAAAGTTCAGGAACTTCGGAGTGAGCCAAAAACATACAAGGTCAAACCTTTTTTCGTCTAATCTCTGATTCATTCATTGATTCTGTCGAGCATTCAGAGGAGATTTCTTACAACGCGACTAATGGATAATGGAGTCAAATTAAATGTTGCACAACTTAGTCAACCATTGTGGATGCGTTTACACAGGGAAACATTCACCAGTTATATTTTACTTACTCAAAAATAAAGTGACCTGTAATCGAATAAACGTGTTTTCAACTCAACGTTTTTTGCTGGTCCGGGGGAAAAAAAAAAAAACTTGAATTGTTCTGATATACAATCTAAGCTTATCAATCAAGTAGATAACACATTTTTTCTGACTAATTTTAGTTGACTTTCAGAAACAATTGATTCAGATTTGTTCCACGCATTTTGTCTAAACGATTCGCCTAAACGAAGATACTTAACTTTGATTTCGTTTACACTTAAGGAAGTACTAGGGAAAAAACATTTTATTAACGTGCATAAAAGGTTTCGTATACTTAAAGGATCTTCGTTTACTTTCTTAAATATCTCAAAACCTGTTTGGAAATCATGGTACTTGGAAGGTGAACATTTAATAGCTTATTAAATTCTCTACAAAAAAGGTTCTGAAATAAATGTTGACATTGGTCAATCCGAGAAATAAGTGCCTAAATCTATCGGTTACGTTCTTTCGAACGATTTCGACAGTTATAGCAGCTCATCTACTTTCCCACGACACCAGACGACAGCTCAGCACTTTACTCAGCATCTCCTATATAAACCAGCTCCTTTCCCCACTCCTGGCTATTGTTACTCGTTACTTATCATGTGATACATCTCTGTACATCTTTTACTATACCAATAAAGTTTTTTTTGAAGTTACTAAGCGCGAAGTATTTAAGTGGCGCCCGAACTCGGAACCGCTCTGTTGCAAAGTAGAAGCCAGAAGCCCAGCTTTAAGACTGCCGCCGCTTCGAAAAGAAGACCCAGACGAAGAGGACTTCACAACAGAAGTATTTTTATACTTATTGCGGACATCCACCCTTCTTCCAGATACAGCCTTCAGTACTTCAAGAAGACTTGAGGTATAGTTAAAGTTAAGACACTTTGGCAATTTTAGGACTTAATTTATTGTTGTTTTCTCTCTCTATAAGAACAATTTTTTTGATTTTTTTTTAACTTTTTATCTCATAACTTTAACGCATTTTTTTTTTTTAAATCAACTTTTAGTTAAGTAAATTACTTTTATTTTTGTGCCAATTTTGTATTTTTGTTTATGTCTACTCTCCAAGACAGACTCGACAAACACCGGTCTATAGACTTACGCGACCTAACGGAAACACTTGACGATAACACCATGTCTATCACATACTTACTGTCGAAGGAGGATTATGACCACATTCCTACCTATGACGGGAACCCAGAAGACTTGATCTACTTCTCAGAGGCGGTACTTTCGGTATACCACACAACTTGCTCAGTGAATAACACATTATGCGACCAAAACCATGCACGCCTCTTAACGAAGGTTAAATCAAAATTAGTTGGCAATGCTCGTCATTGCCTTCTTACCAATAAATTAACTACAGTTACAAACCTAATAGACTATTCACAACGAAAATTCAAAGACTCGCGCACAATTGAACAGCTATCAACCCAATTGTTTAACACCAAACCTTATTATAGAGAACATCCCTTACATTTTATAGACCGTATTGCGAAAATACGTGCCCTCATATTCTCACGGGTCAAAATGGACAACGAAATCAATCAGGAAAACTATATTAAATTCAAAGATACCGAGATCAACTATCATATCACATCCCACCTACATCCCAATTTATGCGATTTCTTAAAACAATTAAAACTAGACTCGTTGGATGATATCCGTAATGCAATCCAGAATGAGGCATCGCACATTTTGGATAGATTATATAACGTTCACACCGATTCGGAATACCAATATAGACCACGACGGCCCACGAGACAGTTTCCAAGACAGGATCATAAATCACGACGCCTACCTGACGGCTACTTTGATCATTCAAGACAGAAATTTGACAGTTATCCTAGACAACCATATGACTCATATCTTGAGGACTCTCGAAATAAATTTGACACTTATCCCCGACACCAGTATGACAGTTATGCGGAAGGACCTCAACAGTCTGATTCCAAGCCCTATCAATGGAAACAACCACAATGGGACAGACCGAAACATACAATGCCAACTCATTCACACAAACCACATACTCAGGACTGGGACAAACGTAAGCAGGACGATATTTTTCGAAATACTCCCCCTCGCCACGAATCACAAAACACGGTATCGATGAGAACCATTCGCTCAAACACACAACCGGTAAACCACATAGACGATGATGACAGACTCACACGTCTAGAGACCCAACTATCTACACTTACAGACACATTCCAGCATTTTTTAGAACTCGGGTACAAACCAACAGCCCCGAATATACCCTAACACTGACGGAAAACCTCCCACATTTCACAGATAAAAAGGACACAACCTGGCTACTGGACACAGGGTCTACAAAAAACTATATCTCATCACGTTCCTTACCCGAGGGAACTCAAACTAACTCGGAAGACTTTTACGTAAAAACACCAACGGGGCGCGAAAAAGGTACGCAGTCGATCGAACTGGACCTGGCTCCATATTTGGGTTTGAACTCTTCTTTTTTTATTAAATTTTTTATATTTCCATTTAGTGAAAAATATGATTTTTTAATAGGCTTCGAAACTATGAAAAAGCTACATTGTCAAATACACTGCGATACAGAAGAAATTAACTTCCTTAACGGCAAAGTTATTATAAGAAATAATAAAATAATAACCGCACTTAATGATAATAAGAATGAACTCACTAACAATAATAATGCAGTAATAACTAACAATTATAACATTATAACGAAAGATAGATTATTTAATACAGATAACATAGGACCCAAAACGAAGGGCCTACCTGTAGATAATGGTAAGATTTTTAATGGGATATCTCTAGTTGGATTAGGAATCCCCGATGACTTTGACATTCATCACACTGGTAACAATACATTTAGAGATATAATACGACATGATCACATCGATGAACTTACAAAAAATAAATTATTTACTTTACTCGGGCTTTACCCTTCTATGATTCAACACGAAGAAGAACCACTTAAAGCAACGGACCTACTCAAACATAAGATCACATTAAAAACCGACAGACCAATATATACCCGGAATTATCGTTATCCCACTAATTTTAAGAATGCTATACAGACTGAAGTTGACAAATTATTAATACAAAATATTATAAGGAAAAGCAATTCTCCTTATAATTCACCCCTCTGGCTAGTACCAAAAAAATTAGACGATAGTGGCAAGCCCAAAGTTCGCATGGTTGTGGACTATAGGAAACTCAATCGGGAAACCATACCTGACAAGTTCCCTTTGCCCAACATAGAAGACCTCCTCAATAAACTCAAAGGTGCTAAATATTTTTCGGCTATCGATCTTGCCTCCGGCTTCCACCAAATTGAACTCGAGGAAGATTCGATTGAAAAAACAGCTTTCAGTACGGATGACGGTCACTATGAGTTCCTACGTCTCCCGTTTGGTCTCTGTAACGCACCCCCGTCCTTCCAACGAGCCATGAATATGCTGCTCGAAAACCTCCCTAATACCCTTGTCTATATTGACGATATTATAGTTTTTTCGGAAGACTTAGACTCTCACTTACTCCATTTAGAAGCTGTCTTTAAACGACTCACTGAGCATTCTCTCACCATCCAACTGGACAAAACTAAATTCCTACAGACTGAATTACCCTTTCTGGGCCACATTGTTTCCGCCAACGGGCTGAAACCAACACAAAAAAAATCATCCATTTTGCCTGATAAAATTGAAGCCGTACTAAACTTCCCCACCCTATCTACAGAAAAACAAATTCGCCAATTTTTAGGACTGACTGGCTATTACAGAAGATTCATACGCAATTATGCACATATTGCGAAACCCCTGACTCAGGCTTTACGTACAACGACTCCTACGGATAGTACAGAATTTCACTCGAGCGTCCAACAGTTGAAAGAACTTATCACTAATGCTCCAATTCTACAATTCCCAGACTGGCAGCGACCATTTACCTTAACTACTGATGCGAGTAATGTAGCCTTAGGCGCAGTTTTATCGCAACTTTCCGATGGTCATGATCATCCCATTGCGTTCGGGTCTCGCACACTCTCTGCTACCGAACAGCGTTACTCTGCTATCGAAAAAGAACTCCTAGCAGTTGTATGGGCATGTAACCATTTTAAACCATACCTGTACGGCAAAAGATTTACCCTTCATACTGACCATAAACCACTGATTTGGATTTTTTCTATGAAGAACGCTAATACACGACTCATGCGATGGATCTTTCAGTTAGCTGATTTTGAATTTGACGTACGACATATTGAAGGACGGACAAACTTTGTGGCAGATGCCTTATCCCGGAATCCCACCACACTGACAGATACGAATCTCAATGCAGTTGAACATGAAATAGACATCGATCCCGAGAGGGAACTTGAAATAGCCCTTGAAGAAGCGCTTCGAACAGACATGCCGCCTGTCAATCATGAATTTCTTACTGAATTACTGGATGACAACACTGATCTCGCAACTGTTCATTCACAGGAATCCTCCAATCAACAAATATGGATAATAGATGAGGATAAGCCCATAAATGTTGAAAAATATCAAATTTTCATCCAACGAGGTAACTCACCTACCCATACTCTGCGACCTTTTAACAAATTTCGGTACATACTAGAAACGGCGTACCCATGGAAACAAGACTTAGAGGACAAATTACTCGAACTTCTCAAACCCCATACCACATATGGCCTTTACTGCGAACCAAATGTTGAAACAGTTCGAAATGAATACGAAGGCATATTTGACGCTATTTCCCATATTGTACGGACCCAGTATCCTTCCGTAAAATTAAAGCGGTACAAGTTAAAATGTCTTGACATTGACACGGATGATGAACAACAAAATCTAATCGAATCGTATCATTTAGGGAAAACATACCACAGAGGCGGTCTCGAGACTTATTCAAAACTAAAACGACTGTACTATTTTCCTAGAATGAAAGACAAGATACTAGACTATGTCAACAAATGCGACATCTGCCGACGGACCAAATACGACAGAAGACCCATCAAAACAAAATTTTGTGTAACACCTACACCTGACCGACCCTTTGCGGAACTGATGATGGACACCTTACATTATGAATAAAAATATATTATAACATTGGTAGACACATTTTCTAACGTCTCTTTGCTCGACTGACAAGTAGTTTAAACTCAACGAACGTACTCCACATCCTGACAGAGTATCTTGAATCGTACCCTGCTCCTGAAAGGATTAAAATGGACAATGGGAGAGAATTTAAAAATTCCTTAATTGAAAATTTCCTCGAAACTCAAGGTATTGAAGCCTATTACACAACACCCAATCATCCTAACTCCCTCGGCCTTTTAAATAGAGTCCACTCGACCATTATTGAAATGCTACGGAATATTTCTATAGAAGAACCGAAAGAATCCCTCTCACGAAAAATCAAACTTTCAGTAATCGCCTATAATAACTCCCTTAACCATAAACTCAAACTAACGCCTAACGAAATCTCATTCGGCCCTAACCATCTCACGCCTAAATTGGTGGAAGCTAGCATCAAAGAACGCTTAGTCGCCCAATATCATGACAGATTAAAGTTAGTGCAATCCATTATCAAACAAAATATTGACAGGGAAAAACGAGACCGAACAGATAAATTAAATGTAGGGAGAGAAGATCCTGATATTCCTGAGGAAACATATGCACGTGTGCGGACTCGATTAAAATCCGAAAACCCCTATAAGCCAGTGGTTAAACTGCAGGACAATCGCAAACAGATAACTGCACACAAAGACAACATACAACGAGGTAGGAAAAACTACAACACTCAGAAACGGAAAGACGTCACCCAGACTCTTCCTTCTGTTGCAGATGACGCCGGAACTATGGACATTGCCAACCTGTCTCCTACTCATACTGAAGCTGACGAACGCATATGACGTGACAGACGTCACCCAGTCACCAGGAATACTACCCATTCGACTTCCTGACTCATATTCCCTTGATAAGTACTACACACTCACGCACTACCTTAACTATACAAACCTCTATGCCGAACTACTCCAAACCGAAAATCTCTTACCAAGATTCAAAGACCTTCCTACTAATGGAGTGACGAAACGCCTATACGTACTTACGAAAAATAAACTTAAACTTTTATTTAACCTCAATGTGAGCGTACGTAGGAAACGAGGACTGATCAATGGCCTTGGATCCGCTATTAGTTGGCTTACCGGTAATATGGATGCTACTGACAAACAGCACTATGACAAGATCATACAGGAGGTTGAACGTAACTCCTACCATATTGAACATAATATCGAACGACAGGCACAGTCCAATGATCAACTTATCAAATCGCTTCAGCATGACATTGACATACTCAACACGAATAATGTCAGATCAATGCAACTACTTAATTCTCTTGACAATGATGAACGACACATACATCTTAACGAACTTTATGCGACACTCAATTATATATATATCCAAATAAGTGAGTTAGAAAATACATTAGAATTCTGTAAAATGGGTACTCCCCATTCCTCTTTGATTAGCCAAATTGACCTACGATCTCTCAATAACATCTCCCTCTTGTCTACATCTATGGAAATACTTTGGATGACTAGCAAACTACGTTGTGCCACTAAAGACGGGCTGGTGCATTTCTTTTTGTCACTTCCCTTACGTAGCTCTCAATATAACTCCTTCTATCTCCTTCCAATTCCTGCCATTCACAATGATCAGGTCATTACAACTCTAGCACCTTACTCTCACATACTTCGGAACACTACGGACACATTTACTGGTAACTGTACACTTATTATGTCCTACTATTACTGTACAAATATACAACCTTTAAGGAATTTATGTGTTAATAATATATTTTTAGGTAACTCAGGAGGATGTGTATCTACCTCCGTTTTTGCTCATTCCTTTATTAAATATATTAGTAGTATAGATTTGTATCTTAGTTTTAAGAATAGAATTGTACATATATCTGACCATTCTAATCCTATATTTTTGCCTTCAACGGCCCTTCTTAAATTATCACATAATGAGACTATTCTAGAATGTCCTCAACCGAAAACTCAAATAATTGATACTTCTATTTTAAATTTAGAACATACTCCATCTCATGTCAAACAATTGAACATAACTTTTGAACATTTGGACTCCTTTAGCTTAATCAATATACAATTAGAACCTCTAGAGATGATCTCTTCTAATCATACACATCTAATCCTTATTTGTATAATTACCTATCTATTTTTATTCAATATTATTGTTCTTATTGGTAAATATTGTAAGCCAAAGTGTCTGTACTTGTGCAAAACCTCTCGACCAGAAGCAGCGATGCCTTTACAGCCACCACCGCTGCACATCTCCCATAGATGCTGCGATCCTTGGAAGCTGCCTTCATGATCTTCTCAGAGGACTTCGAAACTTCAGCAGGGGGGAGTTATAGCAGCTCATCTACTTTCCCACGACACCAGACGACAGCTCAGCACTTTACTCAGCATCTCCTATATAAACCAGCTCCTTTCCCCACTCCTGGCTATTGTTACCCGTTACTTATCATGTGATACATCTCTGTACATCTATTACTATACCAATAAAGTTTTTTTTGAAGTTACTAAGCGCGAAGTATTTAAGTGACGATAAAAATAGGAAAAATAAGTGCTTAAAACTTTGAAATTGTTAGTTTTGTTCTTTTGATCAGGGTATTGTCTCTGTTTTTTTCTGTCTTTTTAATTGGATGTTTTTTTATAATTGAATATAACAGTAAAATGAGTATTTTGGTAAAACAAAGTAAGAAAATGAGAAACTTATTTCTATCACTGTTTTCCTAGAGCGAGGCGGAGGGAGAAATTTCCGTTTAGGATACTCTCAGTTCCCGGTTGTGGTGCTTAAAATCCTCTCTTTGAAATTTCATTTTACATTTTTCTCGAAAAATCAAAACAGTTTCTATTCTAATCTTTCCAAATGACAATAGAAGCGAAACGCGCTAATATGATGCAATTCTTGCGTGTCGGACGTTTTTCCTTGGGAAGAGCACAAATGATGATTGTGAAGCAAGACAAACCAATTATATGTACGGTTAAATAACTTTCTCCAAATTTTAATTTTTCGGCGCCATGCTTGAAACATCTAATATATCTAATATATGGCATTTAAGCCATTAGCGCTGGGCTATCTTTAGGGAGCCACCTTTCCTAAACATCCATGATGGAACAGCTAATTGCTTCAACGGGCTCTTAGATGAGAAAACTCTACCTGCTGCAGGTTGCCCATGGAACCGCTATGCACCCTATCATGGGGACAATCGTAAACATAAATAATCCCCATTTAAAAATACCTTGAATGGTTTCTTGGTCAATTGAATTTCATATGTTCCAAAGATAAGAATACCAAACCTTAGTCCAAGCAAGGGGGTCGTACACTACAGCACTGATGTCCCCCGCTTTTAGATTTTGAGGTTCGTCTATTGACGATAATAATATGTTTCGTTTTTTTTTCATGTATTTATTTATTTTTATTCATTTATCGGAATCTACAACAAACATATTAAGAATCATATTATCTAAATATAAAAAATCTTAAGGTCTTAAGGTCAAACCGTCTAGATATTTATTGAGGCCAGCCTCAATAGTCATTCCATATCAGTCAATAAGAATAAGCGTTCAAATAACTGGGTTTTTTTCTTTGCTCCAGTCTTCATGGTAGAAACCCCGCAAATGACGACAACCAGATTATGCAATTCCAAAATGCCGCATAAAAATTTCGATGCTCTTTATTATACTATTCTTTTAATTGTTTATTTTTTGTTTAAATCAGTTTTGAATAGGGACCTGTCTTCATGAAGCCAGACTAATAATACAAGTAGTGGACAGCTTCTAGCCTCTCCCATTCCGGTCTTACTTGTGCATAATACAAGTAGTGGACAGCTCCTAGCCTCTCCCATTCCGGTCTTACTTGTGCATAATACAAGTAGTGGACAGCTCCTAGCCTCTCCCATTCCGGTCTTACTTGTGCATAATACAAGTAGTGGACAGCTCCTAGCCTCTCCCATTCCGGTCTTACTTGTGCATAATACAAGTAGTGGACAGCTCCTAGCCTCTCCCATTCCGGTCTTACTTGTGCATAATACAAGTAGTGGACAGCTCCTAGCCTCTCCCATTCCGGTCTTACTTGTGCATAATACAAGTAGTGGACAGCTCCTAGCCTCTCCCATTCCGGTCTTACTTGTGCATAATACAAGTTGTGGACAGCTCCTAGCCTCTCCCATTCCGGTCTTACTTGTGCAATCCTCCAAGTCTCCCATGGGCATCTTCCCTTCATCTTATTATCCCAACTGAGAGTACTATTCCTCTTTTTCTTTACCTTCCTGAGGAAAGCACTCCATTATCTGACCAGGAGTCTTCCTTCCGGCGCACAATATGACTTCACTTTTCTCTGGCGATTTGTTTCTGTGATATTTTGAAAGGCGGTTTCTCTTCTGCTCCAGTTATTTATTTTTATTTATTATATTAGATAATGGCAAGCAATATTTATTAATAAAAAGGTTAATATGATCAAAATCAATTCTCTTAACTATGAAATAAGTTATTAAGCATTAAAGTTGACTGTTTTGCAGGTTATGTAAGGATAACAAACAACGTTATTTGTGAACAAACATATTTTATTCCTTTTCTCTCTCTTTTTCTGATATTTTACATTTATTAGGCATTACATGCTATGCGTTTCCGCTCGCTCAAGAAGATATCAAAACCCTAGTCAATCCAACTCACAATTAATAGAATTACATTAATTTTAGCGACTCTAGTCTATCCAACTCGCTAAAATTAATAGAATTCCATTAATTTTTCCGAGTAAGAAACCAATCCCTTTTTCTTTGTCAGGAACATCGCGAACTAATTGTAAAACTCATTTTACTTACTAACATAAACAGAGCTTTTTCATAAACAAAAGGTAATTCACTGTTGAAGGTTACTTTACTCCCAGCAAGAACCGAAGTAATCTGTCATCCGAATCATCCAATAGGAAGGCAAAGGAGTTATGCGCATGCGCTGAATCACTGATACAATCACTACTGCTACTTCAAAAGTAACTGGATGTGGTCTTCGAAAAAAGACCCAAAATTTTTATCCCACCTCATATTTACAAGATAAAAGTTACACTCCTCGAACTGTAAGTTGTAACTTCCTGGTGGTGTTTGGGTCGATTGTCCTGTCTCACAATCATTGATGATTGCAGATAAGTGTGTAGATTTCGACACCTTTTTCTTCAACATGGAAAAAGATCGCAAGGAAAGATATCGTTGACCGTTGCGGTTACGAAATTGGAGATTGGCGGGCTGCGGTCATGTTAGTTAATAAAACTATTCAGGGCCTTGGGACATTCCCATCGCCTGTACGCCAAAAGATGTCTCTTGGGAGAAAACCGACAAAATATTTTCGGAACACGAGCAACTTAACATTTTCGTGCAAAATTTAATAAGTTTTCCAAACTTTTTTATATTTTCGGCGCATCTGCTTCTCGACGAATACCCTACATTTCTAGGTTTTCGATATAATAATAATATTTATTTGTTCTTGAGACAAGTCACATACAAAGGAGTACAAGTTGTCATAATCATATATTTTACAAAGAACAATAAATTGAAGTACTGTTCTAAACAATGACTAAATTAATTTACTTACTTATTAAAAAACAAAACAAATTATTTTCTTATATCATATATTTCATATACTCTGATGATAAATTAACTAGGTTATTTATTAATTCAATACAAATTTCCTTAGGTTTAAACTAGTATATACAGAAAAGTAATATAATTTTGAGATTTCTTCCTGTTCTATTGTTTTGAGGAAGGGAAAGAATTGACTGGGCTGGATATTTACTAATTTTGGGATGAGAGCTGATCTGTATGAGGTGTATATGGGACAATTTATTTATAAATGCAGATCTATTGAGGTTCATTTCTGTTACACAGCAGATAATTATGTTCGGTTGTTAATGTTTTGGTAGAGTTTTTCGGGGATGATTTGATGAACATTGTATTGGATACGCGGATTTGTGTTATTAGTCTCTTAAATCTGAAGGGAAGGGAGCTGGTAAGGATTGATAAGTGTTTAGACTGGAATCGAATAAATACCGATAGTGCGGGCTGTATCACGATCGCGCAAGGTTTTATTTATTTAGGGGTTTGATATATTCAGCGAAATATATCAACTCACGAATCGATCTTAATGCATGTTTTTTTTTTTATTTCGGATGAATCTGAAAAAAATTCTCATGTCATAACGACATTTTGAATGCTGGAAGCCCAAAATCTAGTTTTCATTAACTTTTTTTTGAAGAATGAACATTTGTGTATATGTAGATAATCATCAACGGAATTGAAATGTATCTTGTAGAAAACAGTACACCGCATAGTGGGGCCGAACAACATGTAGTGTTTCAAAGAAGGCTACAGCCTCGAAATCTAAACCCATTTCAATCCATTCTTTTAAATGAAACCTAATAAACTTTAGGACTACTTTGTCCAGCGATATTTTTTTCCCCCGTGTAAAGAAGTTATATAACTTATCTTCGTAATGGATGGAAGCACATTCCGACTCCGACAGACGTGGAAGCACAACATTTACTTAAAGAATAATTCATAAAATAGTTCATATAAAAATTAATAACAGTGATAATATTATAGCATCGTATTTAATTCATTACAATTATTATCTATATTAAATATTATTTCAATTAATCTGATTGATGAATTAGTGTAAATTTACGTTACAAATGAAGACGTGTAAGTCTGATTTTTTTCAAGTCTAATCAGCATTCCAATGTTTAATTTTAACGATATCAGTGCTGATATTAAGCTAGATGAAAAATGAAATGTTATTTTATGTTTAATTGTAAAACTTTGTGAATTTAACCTCTTTACACGTAATATATATATATTTATATATTTATATATATATATATATATATATATATATATATATATATATATATATATATATATATAATAAAATTTAGAACAACTTCGTCGGATATTTGTTTTTTATTTTCCTTGTTTATTAACCATTTTGGAGGCTGTGAGAGAGCGAACATATATATATATATATATATATATATATATATATATATTTATATTTGTCTGTTCGCTGTCTCACAGCCTCAAAAATGGTCCGATATTGATGAATTTTGGTTAAAAAATATTTCGTCTAGTTTGAAAGGTAACGTTCGTTGGCCAGCAGAATCCGTCAACCGGCACATGGTTTTGGGGCTAAATTCACGCGAAACAAAATCGTTACGCTTACATCATATGCTTGTACGTACTTGTTTTATAGGTTTCTTTGCGTAGGAAAACGAATGAAATCATATCAGACATGAAACGTTTTGGGAACAATACGGGCCATTGGGAACGGTTGGGGCCATTTGAAAGCTTACTAAATTCTCTATAAAAAAGGTTCTGAACAAATCTTTGATTAGGCGAACTTAATCGGAGAAATAAGCGCTTAAAACTTACAAACACGTTTGTTTTGTTCTTTTGAACGGGTTTTTGTCATTCTTTTTTTTTTTTTTTTTTTAATTACATTTATCTGTAACATTGGTAATACAGTAAATGAAGATAAGAAAATGAGAAACTTTTTGGTAATAGTGTTTTCCTAGATCGAACGTTGAGAACGCCGGATCATTTTTCAAGACAAAGGTACCCGCCATCAGTCACGTATCTGGGGCCATAAAAGTATTTTACGTAAGGTCTAACCAAAATAATAAATGTTTCTATTTCAAGCTTTCCAAATGACACTAGGGATAAGAACGGAACCGCGCTAGGATGACGCAGTTCCTGCGAGCCGGACTTTTAGAAATACGTTAGGTCGTTTGGCCCCACTGTACACTGGTAGGCAGATTCTGACAATTAATACAATTTGCTATTTTGTATCAAAGTTCAGAAAACGGACCACATTTATTGACACTATAGGGCGAGCAGACAAATAAATGTTTATATATAGAGGCAATGTGTGCAGAATTTTTGGAATGTTGCTTCTAGAAATTTCATCTGCCAAACTAAAAATTATATTACCATTTGTGACTTTCGAATGAAATACGAATTTGCTACCTTCTCTGGTGCATCACGTAATTCAGTTCAGGACTGTGGGTACTTGTCCAACTAGTTGCTGATCAGGTATGCTAATGTCTGAACGCGATCTTCAACACTGCCCTATTTATATACAGATTATACTATCAATCTTCCAAGCTCGAGTTCAGGACTGTGGGTACTTGTCCAACTAGTTGCTGATCAGGTATGCTAATCTCTGAACGCGATCTTCAACACTGCCCTATTTATATACAGATTATACTATCAATCTTCCAAGCTTGAGTTCAGGACTGTGGGTACTTGTCGAACTAGTTGCTGATCAGGTATGCTAATCTCTGAACGCCATCTTCAACACTGCCCTATTTATATACAGATTATACTATCAATCTTCCAAGCTCGAGTTCAGGACTGTGGGTACTTGTCCAACTAGTTGCTGATCAGGTATGCTAATCTCTGAACGCCATCTTCAACACTGCCCTATTTATATACAGATTATACTATCAATCTTCCAAGCTCGAGTTCAGGACTGTGGGTACTTGTCCAACTAGTTGCTGATCAGGTATGCTAATCTCTGAACGCGATCTTCAACACTGCCCTATTTATATACAGATTATATTATCAATCTTCCAAGCTTGAGTTCAGGACTGTGGGTACTTGTCGAACTAGTTGCTGATCAGGTATGCTAATCTCTGAACGCCATCTTCAACACTGCCCTATTTATATACAGATTATACTATCAATCTTCCAAGCTCGAGTTTGCTTAAAGGCCAATCTTAAAGTCCTAAATTGATTATAATTATGCAAAAAGTGTTTTCGTTCCCAAGTGGTTTTCCTTACAGAGTGCGTGCAAATAATAATGCACCGTCTAGTTCTGGGCATCTTTTTTATTCAAGTGCATATATATCCCTAATGCAATTTAATGTTTAATTATTTTGTTAATCCCCTGTTCTACTTTAGCAATATTTATGGCTCAACACCTGCGGTTTTGTTGCTAGATAAATACCACTAAAATCTGAGAGTTTCATAGCAAACTTTTTAATATATTCCTTCTTATTACTTGGTTTATGTGAAGCAATATACTCTAAGCATATACAAGCTTTAAAGAGAACGCCGCCCAAAAAAGGGGTGACATTATTTATATTATGAATATACATATCCAAAAATCTTTACATTACTGTTATATATTAGACTTCTCTCCCAGGCAATTCGTAAAATAAGCATATTTCTCAGAAATGCAACGGTTAAATATAAAATATAAAAAGTTGTCATACATCATACATGCATTATTTTTACTCAATTAATTAAAATATTCAAATTTGTAGCAACTTTTGCTGGCATTTAGAATATATATTTCAAATGCTACACGAATACAAAATTACGGCCTCTTGGGATTCAATTACATTTAGCCTGAAGTAGTGGTTTAGACAAACCCCCACTCCGAATGGAGCACTATTTCTAATATACAAACACATACTTTGTGTTGTTATGGATTCGCTGGATATACTGTTTCGTTACATAAGAACAACAGTGCTAATGGCCTCAGCAGTAGATGCACCTAAACAAACAAACAACATAAGAACAACATGGTAGCCCATATTTGTAAATATTATGTATGAGTAAATTTATTCGTTATTAATATGGCTTTCGTCTCCAGCGTTAAAAAAAAACTAAAAAAACAACCGCCGGGAAAGAAAATCAGCGATTTAATAACAATAATATTTCCCTGCAAAGAAGCCTTAATAGGCAGCATATATATATATATATATATATATATATATATATATATATATATGATCACTACCTGTTTCAAGCACTACCATCCATACAAGCGACAAGTGGCCAGTATTTCGTGAAATTTGGTACACAAGTACAGTTGAAGAGCCATAAGTTCGTCAAACATTGCGAGTCCTCTGATCCAAATACTGTTTACTGGCATTGGATTGGCGTTCAACAGCTTTCAGCTATACTTTTTTTTGCTATTTTGAGTTGGGGGGGCATGGAATTACATAATTTCTATGACGACGTCTTTAACGGCAGAAACTGAACCGGAATAGCTAGATTTATTGGGGCGGCCGCTCGAAAAAGACCTACTGACTTCGCAATCTGGTCATATATTCCACATTAATTTAACCGAGAATTTCAAACAAATTGCTTTCGTTTAGGAACGAGGATGTATTAAAAAAAAATTTCGTTTAGAGCATTCTGCTCAAATTCAGGAACATAAATATGCTTTAGCTCCATCCAACAAACCGACAACCCCGCCAGCGCGAATGCCAGCGGACCCTCTTTTATAAAACTTTCTTGTAACGTTGTTTTTTTTTCAGTTTAGTCATCGCTAAAGCATATTTATATTTAAAAAAAAATAGATTTCACAGGTACGAGCTATTTTGTACGTTTCGTAAGCTTCAGTAAATAAATACCTTGAAATCATTAATTATTCATTAAATTACCAAGATCAGGTATCAGGGTCATTTAAATGCAAGCGTTTGCATGTGTTTAACAGTCAAATGAGTTATAAATTTATGTTTCCAGAAAAATTTGCAAAATAAAATATTTCTATTCTAAGCTCTCCAAATCGCAGCACTCCCGTAAGCTCTCACTAAGCGTAGTCCGTGGGAGTCGAACACTTAGCGCGTTTCCTCACTCCCTCTATAGGGACGAAACTCGTTTATGACATTTACCAGTTAAAGTGATCCTTAAGTTGTTTTAGAATCCATTTTTTTATTATTTTTTTTTTTTCGTTTAGCAGTAGGTGTTAATTGTTTGCAAAATAATAACTGGTCCAGCCAATGGCCATAGCCAAGTTGAATGCACCGGTTCTCGTTGATCACCGAAGTTAAGCAATGTCAGGCGTGGTCAGTACCTGAATGGGTGACCGACAGGTAGTGGTTGGTATTATAAAAGGGTGGGAACCTGATATATAGCCCAATTGTTGATACACTGTTAAACAAACGAAACAATAATAGTAACTGCTCCTATCCCAAGCTGGGGATAAGAACGTTCTGGAAATGCTGTTATACGACGCGATTTCTGTGTGCCGGATATTTCAGCACGTCTTCTCCCTCATGATGAAATCCGGTGATAACGACGAGAAATCTTCACGATTCGGATCCTATAGGTCTCGAAAAAAACTGTGGTTGAAATGTTTATGTACTCGTATGTATATATCTGTTCGCTCTCTAGCTCCCCCAATTCCAATTAGAATGAAATTTGGTAGAAAATCCTTTGACATTTATGTATATAATGTAGTAAAATTGGATATATATATATATATATATATATATATATATATATATATATATATATATATATATATATAATGTAGTAAAATTGGATATATATATAATGTAAAATTGGATATACGTATATAATGTAGTAAACAGAGATATATAATGTAGTAAAATTAGTTCTTATGTAATTTTTAGATAGCGATCTCATTGGGACACATTGGCACTTACAAAAATGTCAGTTTTGTTCTCCTGAACGGGTTTTTTTGACTGTTTGCCTGAGTTTTTAAATGGTTATTTTTTTATTTCGTTTAACAGTAAAATGAGTATTTTAATAAAAAACGGAAAATAAATAAAAAACTTTTAGAAGGGAGGAGGCAGTAATTTCCGCTTAGTATACTGTCAGTTATCTTCTTTGATTACATTTTTACACGCGTTCACATTTTTGACGAAATATAAAAACAAAACATTAACACTTTATTATTAATACAAAACTGACCCTTTACTCAAATATCCGAATTTTCGTTATTGGTGGAAGGTAAACAATTAAAATCTGCTGACTACTTTCCACCATATTGAATTCTTTCAAACTATGACCAGTCTAGACATGGCCTTACAAGTGGAAGGCACGCCTCCTCGAAGTTAAGGCTGTAAGTTTTTGTATTTTAACCTAAAGTTTTTCATTTAACAACCCTGAAGATGCACAAAAAAGGTCCAAAACATGTAGGAAAGAAATGAAGTTGTTAACGCTATTTGAAGTTTTAATTATTGACCTTCCTCCTATAACGAAAATTCGAAGATTAACACTTTATGGGGGTCTCCCCGTGGTCATGTGGCTAACGCTTTAGTTTCCAATGCAGGAGTTGGTGGGTTCGATTCCCACCGGCGGCAGGAATTGTCTCATCTCATGGCTCGTTGAGAAAATTCCTCGCTGCACCGGCGAAGATGTCGATGCGCCGAATAAAAAATTAACACATTATATTTTAAGCTTTCCAAATAACGCTAGGGATAAGAACGAAAACGCCTTAGGTTCCTGCGAGATGGACCTTGTTTTAAATATTTCTCACGAGAACGGAAGTTTCTCAAGAGGATGATACCATGCTGACGCACTTCTGGATGATCACTTCACTCTGAACACCGAGTCCTAATAATACTACATAGCTATTTATTAACTACTACTAACTACCAGTGAGTGGAATAATCACCAGAGGCCGGTGAATAATAATAGATACATGGTGATCGGATTTCCCAACGAATTCACATGGAAATCACGAGTCAGCTTCCAAATGTACTGCAGATCCGGCTGTGTCTAAGGTCAAATCCCAACTTCTCAGTAAAAAGCATGCGTAATAGTTGACTCCCGGTTCTTTCTTTTTTTATTTTGTTAATAGTTTATTCTGAGAATCTTTAAAAGGAACTATTGTATGTATAATTTTCTCGTGAAGCACGGGCGTATATAAGGCGGGGGCTGGGGTGGCTCTCCCGAAATTTTGATTTAATAAAAACCTCAAAAATAAATTAAATAAGATCACTTAGTTCAGAAAAACATGTTATAGCGTTTTAGTTCGCTAACTATTCGAAGTTCTAGGTTGTTTGTATTCTATACCCCCCCCCCCGAATCCACCGGTGCTTATATCCCCCAAAAATCTCTAACTCCTTACATCTGTTTATAATATTTGATGTTAATAACATTTTTTTTTCTAATACTTCCTTACCTCCAATCGATTTAAATACCTTAGTTTGGACGAATGGCAAACGTAAGGAACAATTTTTACCCGAATCAATCGTTTCTGACCAACAAAACCAAAAATTGGTAAGGTAAACTATTTGTAACAACTCTTCTCAAAAGAGCTCCAAATCTCGCTATAAAAAAAGCTTCATTCGTCTTCCTACGTTAGGAAATCTATGCCAAGTTTATCAGCAAGGCTATTAATGACAAAATGTAAGTGCCATATATATATATATATATATATATATATATATATATATATATATATATATATATATATATATATATATATATGAATCACTGTTATTTTCGTGATCTATGGGCTCTGAAACGTGAAATATTCTAGTTAGCGCTAATGAGGAATCAAGTTAATAGCAAAAAAAACGACCAGAATTATTCCCCGATAGCATGGGCGTATATAAGGGGGGGGGGCGAGGCGGCGCACCTAACTGCAGCAACTACAGAGCTTAATTACAAGCTATCCTCAAGGCTCTGTTGATGTGTTTACATATTAACTCTCAGTGCTAATATATATTAATAATCCATTTTCAAAACATCCGCATATTATAGAGATCGTAAAAAAATTTGAGCAGCAAAACGGTCAAAAGCAAATTGTAATATTTGTCTGGGTTCCTAGTCAATTCGGGATACCAGGCACTAAATCAGTAGACGAAATGCGCCGTAGGAGAAGGAAATGAATATCTCAGGATACCTCAGAGTGTACCTCAGTATGCTACATAAGGTATAACAAGTCTGACTTGTAGGAACTGCGTCATCTTAGCGCGGTTCCGTTTATATCCCTAGAGTCATTAGTAAAGTAATAGAAACAGTTATTGGTAGGATTTGATCTTTCGTAAAACATATATAAAATGAAAAGAAAGAAGGAAGGTTTAAGGAGAGTATCCTTCGGGGAAATGACTCCGTCCTCTGTCGGTACGTTCCCTCTTTCAAACACTAGAACGCTCTTTCTCATTTTCTTACCTTCAAATACTCAATTAAATACGCAATTAAAAAACAACAACAACCAATTATAGTCTGACTCGCAGAAACTGCGGCACCTTAGCGGAAATGACTCCGTCCTCTGTCGGTACGTTCCCTCTTTCAAACACTAGAACGCTCTTTCTCATTTTCTTACCTTCAAATACTCAATTAAATACGCAATTAAAAAACAACAACAACCAATTATAGTCTGACTCGCAGAAACTGCGGCACCTTAGCGGAAATGACTCCGTCCTCTGTCGGTACGTTCCCTCTTTCAAACACTAGAACGCTCTTTCTCATTTTCTTACCTTCAAATACTCAATTAAATACGCAATTAAAAAACAACAACAACCAATTATAGTCTGACTCGCAGAAACTGCGGCACCTTAGCGGAAATGACTCCGTCCTCTGTCGGTACGTTCCCTCTTTCAAACACTAGAACGCTCTTTCTCATTTTCTTACCTTCAAATACTCAATTAAATACGCAATTAAAAAACAACAACAACCAATTATAGTCTGACTCGCAGAAACTGCGGCACCTTAGCGGAAATGACTCCGTCCTCTGTCGGTACGTTCCCTCTTTCAAACACTAGAACGCTCTTTCTCATTTTCTTACCTTCAAATACTCAATTAAATACGCAATTTAAAAACAACAACAACCAATTATAGTCTGACTCGCAGAAACTGCGGCACCTTAGCGGAAATGACTCCGTCCTCTGTCGGTACGTTCCCTCTTTCAAACACTAGAACGCTCTTTCTCATTTTCTTACCTTCAAATACTCAATTAAATACGCAATTAAAAAACAACAACAACCAATTATAGTCTGACTCGCAGAAACTGCGGCACCTTAGCGGAAATGACTCCGTCCTCTGTCGGTACGTTCCCTCTTTCAAACACTAGAACGCTCTTTCTCATTTTCTTACCTTCAAATACTCAATTAAATACGCAATTAAAAAACAACAACAACCAATTATAGTCTGACTCGCAGAAACTGCGGCACCTTAGCGGAAATGACTCCGTCCTCTGTCGGTACGTTCCCTCTTTCAAACACTAGAACGCTCTTTCTCATTTTCTTACCTTAAAATACTCAATTAAATACGCAATTAAAAAACAACAACAACCAATTATAGTCTGACTCGCAGAAACTGCGGCACCTTAGCGGAAATGACTCCGTCCTCTGTCGGTACGTTCCCTCTTTCAAACACTAGAACGCTCTTTCTCATTTTCTTACCTTCAAATACTCAATTAAATACGCAATTAAAAAACAACAACAACCAATTATAGTCTGACTCGCAGAAACTGCGGCACCTTAGCGGAAATGACTCCGTCCTCTGTCGGTACGTTCCCTCTTTCAAACACTAGAACGCTCTTTCTCATTTTCTTACCTTAAAATACTCAATTAAATACGCAATTAAAAAACAACAACAACCAATTATAGTCTGACTCGCAGAAACTGCGGCACCTTAGCGCGTTTCCGTTCATATCCCTAGTGTCATTTTGAACACTTAGAATAGAAACAGTTACATATTACGTTGTTTAGATCATTCGTAGAAAATGCAAACATATATTCCAATCGAATCTCAAATAAAAGCAAGATTGCCGGCAAAGCACAGGAAACTGTATCCTAAGCGGAAATTACTCCTTCCTCCGTCCCAACGTTCGCTCTAAGAAGACACTATTATGAATATTTTTCTAATTTACTTAACTTGCTTTACTAAAATAATCATTTTAGTGTTTAATAAAATTAAAAATACTCATATTACTGTTAAATGCGATTGAAAAGAAATAATATTGTACAAGAAAAAGGGAAAGAAGTGTTATTTTTTTAATGAGCTACGCCAGGTTCAACCAAAAATATTTAATTATATTTCTACGAAAGCATTTGGCTGCATGATTTTTCTGAACGATAGAGAGATCGTAAAACGACGGGGCCTCGGTAAAATAGCTGTCAGCTGGAATTCTTTTTGATTTAGGAAGTGCAATAAAAGCTAGTACCTCATCCCGGGCAGGTGTCTGACCTGAAGGGGTACAGCCAGGGCCGCCACATCTCAGAGACGGGCACGGGACCAGATCACGGACCCCCCCCCCCTTCTCACAGCCGGGCCCCCCCTTCTCACAGCCGGGCCCCCACTTCTCACAGCCGGGCCCCCACTTCTCACAGCCAGGGCCGCCACATCTCAGAGCCGGGCCCGGGACCAGATCACGGGCCCCCACTTCTCAGAGCCAGAATGAAAATTCTAGTACTTTGATATAGGACTTTGAGCATTTTAAAATTATTTTCATCTTGAGTTTTAAGCGAAATGGGAATAAAAGCCGACAATCGGTGCTGCAAAGGTCACTTTTGGTACTTTTTTCCCAATTAGCGAGGATCGGCCCGAGCCCCCGCGGTGCCCGGGCCCAGGACAACTGTACCCGGTTGTCCCCCCCCCCATGTGGCGGCCCTGGGTACAGCTCACATTTACAGTAATTATTCTCCTACAGCAGGCAGCTAAAACTTTGCACTGCATGTCCGACTCGCAGGAACTACGTCATCAAAAGACGCTTCCGTTCTTATCTATAGTGTCATTTGGAAAGTCTAGAATAGAAATAAACATTTTTTTAATATATATATTTCGTGAACATTTACTCGAACAACTCGAATAAGTGTGTGTTTAAGGCTTCAAGGCAAAGGACAGAAGTCAACATACACTGACGCGGAAACTGGCTTTCTCTCATTCTAAAGCAAGGCTCTATAAGTGAATTCAAAATACAAACACGCTTCTCATATAATTGTCATGTTTTATTGAAAAAAAATGCACACAAAATATCAACAACTAAGACAAACAGAGAAAAAAAAACAATTAAAAAAAAAGGTAAACAGAGACAAAATAATGAACAAAAAGAACACGGGCATTTCTACTACTCTTTAGAAAACATAATAAAAAAAAAATCCACCATCACGACCACATCAGACAAACTCAAAATATACCAAGACACAAACGAAATGAATACGCCGAACAGTCAATTCAAAAACTCCTCATGTTTATTAAAAAAATGATTATCTACAAAGACATATCAGGGACCGCCCAGCCAATAACCCAGTAGGAAAGGGGCAAAATAATTGAAAAAATCAAATTATTTCTTTACATCTTAAGCATACTCCCCGAAAACATTCGTTTTCAACCAATTACGCCTATCTCAGAACTAACAATTTGATGACCTTCTCGATAGCAAGAGTTATCTTTGGATGACAACTCCAGCCATCCCATTTTAAATTGTCTTCCAAATGGTTTTTTATCAAAGCGAAAAAAGTTATGAAATACGAAGTGGTAACCAGAGGGTGTCAGATGCTTGTTCCTCTAAGCTGGTAGAGCGTGCAGAAGAAAGTCCGACTCAAAACTGCCTCATTTTATAGTGTTTTCCATATAATACAAATCCCTGGTGTCTTTTGGGAAGCTTACAATAGAAGCTCTTATTACGTTGACTTCAATGAAAGTATACTAGCACTTCCGAAGCTCCAATCACTGTTTTCTCCGCCTGGGGTGGCCTATCGCAATTTTGGCAACTTTAGAAAACGTTTCTTTCAAGAAATTTGTTTCGAACTTCCAACCTGCTCATGTCTGTTAATATAATACAATAATTTTATTCATCCTTATTATTTTACAAATGAAGCCAAAAATATATATCTTACTTTGCTTAAATGTGAAATATGTAGAACAATTTTCCCCCCTTCTTTCTTGACCGACAAAATTCTTCGTTTTTTAATTAAATTGTCTCAAATATGGTTAAGGAAAGGACCTTGAAAATGTTTTCATTCGATTCCTCTCTGCTAAATATTTACATATATAAAAAATACAGGGATGCCTGTTGATGCAAAATCGAAAGTGCTTTTTCCTCTCAAATTTCGGCGAAAACGCAGTTTTCAACTGGGTAACGAACTTGGCCTTCTGTTTAAGACAATGTATAGTACTTTTGTGTCAAATTCCATCTCAATCGGACCATTTGTGTTGACACATTCCTATATTTACAGGCAGAAAGGAGTTTCTTCTCCTTAGGAAGAGAATGACTAAGCGACCTTAGACCTTGAAAGGTTTTCTGTTCTGTGTATTTGGTTTCATCAGACAATCACAATAAAATAAGAAAATACCTCTTCTGGGTCTATCATAATATTCTTACTGATATAAGCATTGAGGAAGCGCTCATAGCATTGAGGATGGGCGTATAAAAGTGGGGGGGGGAGGCAGCAGTCCCCCGAAATTTTGATTTAATCTGTAAAAATGTGTTGTAAAAACCTTAAAAATAAATTAAATAAGATCACTTAGTCAGAAAAAAATTATTTTTTGGGGGGTGTAATAGCGTTTTAGTTAGCTAACTATTCCAAGTTCTAAATTGTTAGTATTCCATACCACCCAAATGTTACCAGCCCCACCCCCCGAAATTATTTCCTATATACGCCCATGTGAGGAAGACCTTTCAGCGAATTGGAAAGTCGGTTTTGAAGTTATAAAACAAATCGTACGGAATTCGCTAAATCTCTGTCCTTGAGAAATCTATAGGGATGATTAAATGACAATTTGAGTAAGTAGAAAAGAGCAGATAAGGTATGTGCTGGAAATATCTTCCTTTGAAGAAAGTTTCCTAATGTGTTCCATCAACTTTCTCTGAACAGTCATATTTTAGATGTCAATATTATCTCAAAAGCCGATCAACACGTAGGCAGCTCTGGAAGAATCCTGCCCGTCCTAACAAAGGAAGTTCAAAAAGAACCGAAAGAAGAGATTAAACAAAAATTATAAAAATACATCAAAGAGGACGTGTGGTATATTAGCGAGTTTCGTAAATAACTATATCCTGATTAAAAGAGCTGATAAATAGTTCACAATAAATTGCTCCTTTAAAAAAAAGGTCTGACTCGCAGGAACTGCGTCATCTTAGCGCGTTTCCATAACACGCTGAAGATAATGACATTTGAAATCTTGGATAAGATTTAGCTAATATTTATTAAAACATTTATACGCCTACTCGTCCTTGTGCCGGAATTTACGTACTCGGCCTCTTCGACTTCCGCTTGAAAAGCTCTATCACAAGCAACCAAAAGTTGTTTCTTGTTTTACTGGCGAATTCATTTTACTGCTAAAAGCATATATCAGCAATAAAAAACTGAGAAATACAAACGTAAAGAACCGTTCAAAGCAACGAAACTAATACTTTCGATGCACTTATTTCTCCCATTGAGATCTCCCCATCCAAATTTACTTTTGAACAGGGTTCGTAGACAATTTGGTAAGCTTTCGAATAGCTACGTCCCACGTATGACGATTTACAACCCGTTTTCGAGAAATTTAAGAAATAAATAAAGAAGAAATATACGAAAATCCCCAAACTGCTAATGTCTCTTCATATTTTTCCTTGTAATGCTTCATTAACTCCAACCATCATGGGCGTATATAAGGGGGGGGTCAGGGGGCGCAGCCCCCCCCCCCCGAAATTTTTATTTGATGGTAATAACTTGTCGTAAAAACCTTAAAAATAAATTAAATAATATCACTTAGTTCATACAAAATATTTTATTTTACGTGTAATAACTTTTTAGTTGCCTAAAACTATTCCAAGCCCTAAATTTTTAGTATTCCATACCCCGGAAATTTTCTCAGCCCCTCCCGAAATTATTTTCTATATACGCCCATGCCAACCATAGCTAAAATTTAGTATATCTTAGTTTAGAAATTTTAGTGTGTGGAAAGTAATCATTCGAAAGGCTACCAGAGTCACTACAAAATCCGTTCTCAAGTAGTTTACAATTGTACGATCCAAGTTTGAGAAAGTGCTTAAAACTTAAAAAGTCCGTCTCGCAGGAACTGCATCATCTTAGCGCGGTTCCGTTCATATCCCTAGTCTAATTTGGAAAGATTAAAATAGAAGCAGTTATTATTTTGGTTCCACCCGTCTTTCTTTTTTAATTAATTATTATAATGGCGTGTCAACCCTTAAGGTCACTAACGCCATTCCTGTGAGTAGTATAGTCTTGAAAGGTCATGATTTACAATCTTACCTGGAAGGGTCGGCTACACTAGAAACGGACCCGCTAGTGACAAGGTCTTGGAATCTTGGAAATTTATATTTCTAACAATAAATTGTTTTTGTTATTTTACTTAACCAGTTTTATTGTCAAATACATTATCCAACTATAAGCAATTAAAAAATAACAAGAAATAAAACAGACAAAAAGAACTATTGGAATAAAGGAAATCAATTAATTTAAAGCTTTAAGCACTTATTTCTCCGATTAACATCGCCTAATTAAAACTTTCTTCAGAACCTTTTTTGTAGAGTATTTAGTAAGCTTCCGAATGGTAATCTTCCGCTTCACAAGATTGGTAACGGTTTTCGAGATACTAACGAAATTATACAAAGTTACCTAAACTTTTTTGTCTGTTAATAAAATATTTTATTCTAACCCTTCCTTTACTCTAAACGTAACAAAAATTTCAACATATTAGTGTTGATGAAACTCGAACATGCAGAAAATGTTTCAACTGTATCCCATAATTCTAAGTACCAAAATCAAAGACAAAGAACCCTCCCTAGGAAGGACGCTAGGCAGTTGAAAAGCTACATATCTTGGAAATCCATATCTCTAACATTAAATCGTTTTTCTTATTTTTCTTAACCTGTTTTATTTTCAAACACATTATCCAACAATAAGCAATTAAAAAATAACAAGGAATAAAAAACAGACATAAAGAACAGTTCGAATAAGCGAAATCAATTACTTTAAAGTTTTAAGCTCTTATTTCTCCGATTGACATCGCCTAATCAAAACTTTCATTAAAACCTTTTTTTTAGAGCATTTAATAAGCTTTCTAATGGTATTCTTCCGTTTACCAAGATTCTCAACCTTTTTCGAGATATTAAGGAAAGTAAACAAAGTTACTAAAACTTTTTATGTCTGTTAATAAAATATTTTATTCTAACCCTTCCTTAACTCCAAACGTAACCAAAATTTCAACATATTAGTTTTGATGAAAGTAGAACATGCAGAAAATGTTTCAACTGAATCCCATGATTCTAAGTACCCAAACCAAAAACGGTATTCAAAAAATATTTTTCCAATTTTCTCGAAAACGGTTAAAGCTATCGCCTTGAAAATGGTTTCATTCGTTTTCCTAGCCCAGGAATCATATAAAACGAGTACTTAGAAGCTTATGAACTCAATAACGTAAGCGTTACGATTTTTTTGCGCGGATTTCGCCCCAAACGCCATCTTCCAGTAGGCGGATTTTGCTGGTTAACGAACTTGACCTTTCAAATTGGACGACGGATTTTTGTACCAAATTTCATCACAATCGGACCATTAGGGAAGCCAGAAATGAGCGAACAGACAAATATATATATATATATATATATATATATATATATATATATATATACAAATTTGAACCACCGTTATTTTCGGTCTCTAGGGGTTCTGAAACACGAAATTTTCTAGTCGGCACTTTCGGATTGTTTCATTGTATCAACGTTATAAGCGGGGTTCCTCCCTATGGGGGAGGGAGGAACCGCGCTAAAAGTGGTGGTTTCGTCCATTTGAACGAATCTTACCTGTTTCCCTTAGTTTTGATGGCTTGTTATTTTAACAGACCCGTTTTAACAAACATGTTTAATAACAAACCATGTCTTGTTGTTTGTAATAGCGACTTCCATTTGAGGTAAGTTTCCATTCTAAGCTTTCCAAATGACACTAAAGAAAAGTGCGTGATAGAAATCGCCCCAGAGAGGCTCGATTTTCAATATACTTATAATGTTTTATACTAGAAGATGCTTTTTATAAAAAAATCAAGCGGGGTATTTTTGTGTTAGAGGACGTTAGTGGAACATGTAAAAAATCGGCCACCATTTGTCAATTGGAATGTAATACCCCACGTATACGTTGTTAATGGTAATTTTGACCGTAAAGTGTCATTTCTGACCTATGGTGCCATTGACGTTTTTCTTAATCATGGCTCGTAGATTTGAAATATGCAATAAAATAAAATTTGATGTTGAATAACATTTCAAGGGCAATTTTGAGGGGGGTCAATCTGGAGGCTTTTTTCCGTTCTCGCACTGGCAAATCATCAGGCCAACGAATGACCATTAATTTTGTGACGCCCTTTACATTCAAACTACTTCAATATATCATTTGAGTAACCCTAATGCATTTGTTTTAAACCGAACAGTTGAATGGATTTTGTTCGGAAAGCTTCAAGTAGAAAATCGTTATATTTTTTTGTCTAATAAAAATTACTTCTTACTGCTAAAGTGATTTAAATGCGAAATTAATGTGAAAATAACAACCATATCTAGATTCTTGGTGGTAAAATAGACGTTTTCCAATAATGCTTAAATAAATAAATTCAGAACATATGGATCTATTTTCCGTCTAATCAATCCGTAACTGCGTCAAAACCATTTTTATTTTCTTTAATTTGCCCAAAACAATTAATACATCATCTGGAAAGTGGTCCCATTTGATTCATAATGACAAAGAGTGTATCTGAAAGCATATGAGCGTAATAGCATGGATATTACGCCAAAAAATGAGTATTTTGCTGGGTGGATTCAGCTGGGTAACAAACTTTGCATTAGTATTTTTTCATTAATATCGGAGCATTTTTTTAGATTTGAAACAGACAAATTCCTGTGTGTGGCCTAACTAGTGGGAAATTCTGAATTGTGTCATTGAGTGCTTAACCCTGCACACAAGCAATTTCAGGTACCCACTTAAGGGTTTCTTCTTTACAGGGAAATATATTGGAAGGGAAAGCTAATCGAGCATGGTAGAATATGTACTTGTTGATAGTGTTTGTATGTATGTTTGTATCATTATAGAAGAGTATCGCACTCATTCGGAAGGAAGACGCATTTCGGCAAGGGGCTATGTAAGGGTAAGGCACAAATGAACTAAATCATTGACAAATCCATATAATTACACTTATGACTAATCAAACATGGGATAAAGGATTAAACTATAAAGACTGTTCTTTCTAACTATCATTACTGTTACGCGCAACAAAAATATTAAACTAAAAATATTAGACATAGTCTTTATTTAATAATTATTCCTAAATTTCTATGGAGCTAATCATCAATCCTAAATCTAGGCTTTTTTGTAGTCCTTAACAATTAATCTGTGTAAAATTAGTCACTAGTAATTAGTCAAAGGCTGTTAGTAGTTAGTCGTCAGTTATTAGTAATTTAGAAAAATGATTGATAAATAAACAATCGTTAGTCTCATTCCGAATAATCAAATAATCATGTGTTCTAAAATGAATAACAGTTTACAGTCTGAACTACGTCCATCATTGCCTTGTTAGAACTCAACAGATCACCTCTGAAGGGAGTTGTCGAAAAACTTCTACCTACCCAGTGAGAACGGTATTTTATCATTTCTTTACCATCTAAGTATAGATTATTAGGTTTATTAGTAACCTAAAGTACTTTTTAAAGTATTTAATTTAATGAGATTGAATATTTGAGTAGTAAAATCAGATACCTAAAATAACAGTATATTTTTATTTTTATTTAAAAAAAAATTTAAATTCTATTTAAACTTATATGATTGAATTATAAACATTTAAAATAATGTTGTATTTTTTAGAATTGTCTAGTAAGATTAAAACTGTTATTTTATTATTTATTTATTTTTTTTTTGCTACTAATAAATACTCGTTCATTGTGAAGAGATAGTCGAGCATTGTGATTAAGAAGGTGTAGATGATTGGAGTTCGGTCATATGCTCAATAAATACTCGTTCATTGTGAAGAGATAGTCGAACATTGTGATTAAGAAGGTGTAGATGATTGGAGTTCGGTCATATGCTCAATAAATACTCGTTCATTGTGAAGAGATAGTCGAGCATTGTGATTAAGAAGGTGTAGATGATTGGAGTTCGGTCATATGCTCAATAAATACTCGTTCATTGTGAAGAGATAGTCGAGCATTGTGATTAAGAAGGTATAGATGATTGGAGTTTGGTCATATGCTCAATAAAACTACATTTCAAAATAAAATTAGTTCTGAGGGAGCTCAGAAAAATAGCCTCCACGATACGGAACTGTTCTCCCTCTCCTCATTCCTGAAGATAGCTTGTAAGTCAAGAAGAAACATAAAGTTTTATTCCCCGATCATCTACATCTTAAGCCAGATTACGATTATTTTGAGGATTATTAACTTCCTATTTTATGCTAAACAAGAAGTAATTTTGTTCTCTTACTTTTATTCAGATCTATAAATAGAAAATTATGAATTTATATTGAAAAATTATCCTAATATACTCACTTTGGGATATTTATTTAATTTCAAAAATCTATACTGATCCCTAATTCTTATAAGTAGAATGTCAAGAAAATTTTTATAATAGAATTCTTGCCTACAGAAATTAAAATAAAATTATGTTTTTATAATAATTAATTTCTTATAATAATAATTACTTAATATTACAATAATAATTACGCCGCCATTGGCCACGAGACAATTTACTACTGGTTAATTAGCCTGCCCTATAAAATAATGTATATAGTTTAACACAGAGACCATGTTTTAATTAATATAAGAAAATACCAGAACTTTCATTGGGAGTCGCAGTAATGTCTGCCTTCTCCCCTCATCTTATTCACTGTGTTGTTTGTATAGTTTTACCAAATTTACTTATTGTACATAACTGTACAGATTGTAAATTATCAATAAAGATCAATCAATAATAAAAAAACAACTTTTAAATAGCTATTTGAAAATTATTTTTATAGATAAAATTCATATTGAACCATTAAAAAAGAAATTTGTGTAAACCGTGTTTTCGGTCCGTGATAAAAATACGTGTACAGGTAAATTCCGCTCAATTTGTGGGGAGAAGGGAAAATTCCTGCGAAAGTAAGATGGGCGGCCTTGATGTGGGCCAATGTCACTAGTCTCAGAGCACGATATAAAGTTGTTGAAAGGGAATACCTCGAGTCATCTATCGCCTACATCTGTCTTCCTTTATCTCACGGGCTTTATGTCACACTCATGTCAAAACATCCTAATCCATTCCCTTACACGCTTAAGTGTAACTCCTTTAAATGGAGTACGTTTTAGCGCGGTTCCTCTCTCCCTCCATAGGGATGAAACCCGCTTATGAGGTTGACACAGGTGAGGTTACGAAACAATCCGGAAGTGCCGACTAGAAAATTTTTCGTTTCACACCCGATGGATCACGAAAATATAGGTGGTTCAAATTTGTGTTTGTGTGTATATATATATATATATATATATATATATATATATATATATATATACACACTCGATTGACGCATGGATACCACCTCGTTATTTTAAAAAACTGGATTTATATAAAAATAAATTACGAAAACATATAAAAACACCAACATTTCACATATCTGTTGATAAACATTTTTTTTTTAATGCTTCCTCTACTCGGAACCTAACCAAAAGTATATATTCTTGTTTGGATGAATGTTTAACTCCTGAATAATTCAAGTCAATCAATCGTTTTCTAACCCCGAAACTCAAATTGTAGGTTTTTCGACGTCTCTCAAAAACGGTAAAACCTACGACCTGAAAGTCCATTAACGCAGAAAAGTAAGCACTTACGCATCGATTTCGCCGAAAAAAAACGAAATGTTCCAAGTTAAATAAATTGCCCTTTCCACAAACATTGAAGCATTGTCGGGTTGTATCATCGAGTTGATAAGCGTATTTTCCTCCCAATAGGGAGGTAGTAAACACTCTGAAAGTCTAGCTACATTTCCTAGAGACAAAAAGGAAAGGAGAAAGTTATCATTTCTTCGTTAATTTATCAGCAGATCCATAGTCATCTAAGACTTGAAGAAACAGATAAAAAGGGAAGATCACCGATTACATTTCTATAAAAAGGTCAATCCACTCAATGCGATTTTCAGGATAATTACCAAATTTAAAAACCAAGGAGAACGTTCCGCCCGGTAACTTGAACGGATTATAAATTATTTCATTATTTTCACGGCAAAATTTACGTCTTTGTTGTCCCACTTTACTAGATAGACAATTATGTGTGAGGCTACAAGGTTAATTTATCATTTTTGGGAACAATTATATGACATGGTATGATTGCAACGGTGCTAATTCAACATCACATGAGCTGACGCCCATGATCATAAATATTCACATTTTATGACTCATATATAACGAAAATACTTCATATTCAAATATGACGACATGTTCTCCTTTCAAAAATGTGTGAATTTACCTGTAATTTTTCTTCTCTTTCGCTGCAAGAGAAAAACAATTACAGCTGCCTAAGACACATTTACATTATGGTATGGACAAGAATTTCTTAGAGTATTCACATATTTCTCTATCTGTGTGTGTGTATTTTAACAGCGTATTTAAAAAAAAATAGTTATATTAAAACAAATTACTTCTATCTATCTGTATATATATATATATATATATATATATATATATATATATATATATATATAAAGAATCGGCAACACTCGATAGACGCATGGATACCACCTCGTCGGCCGACGTAGACCACACTGCGAACACTGTGGCACCCTCCTGGATGTAAATCACATCTTGTTGGAGTCCACCGCCCTCCAGGAAGCCAGGAGGTGGCACTTTTTACCGGATAACTTAAGAGAACTATTAAGTAGAAACGAAGCCCCTGTGAAGATATTGATGGAATATCTAGTAGATACCAAATTTTCAGCTATAGTGAGGAAACAGAACATTTGTGATATATACGTCTTTGATTATATAATGTGTGTAAATAGTTTATATATAAGTATGTTTGATGAGTGTAGGTATTTATTGTGTGAATGATTGAGGATTGAATGAGTTTTGTAAATATGTAAATAGCCAATGATTTAGATTTAGGTTTAGAATTAAGGGTTGTTCCAATATATGTTAAAAAAGTCCGTCACGCAGGAGCTGCATAACTAAGCACTTTCCTCGGAATTTGTGTAGTGTAGACTATAGTACTGAATAATTTGCTGTAAATAACCTATATAAATAAAATAAAAATGTAAATATTTCTGCTCATTTACATTTCTTATGAGAACTGTTCAATTATTAATTTTGTAAATAATTTGCGTCCTGAGTTATGTTAATACATGATACTGTACTACTTAATAAATAAACAAAAACTTCATTTTCTGTCTTTTGATCTGACGCAGGAACAGGATACAGTCCCCTAATGGGAGATAGCGCTCCTCGCGGCGGCTTTGTGAACCTACGTCTGGCCGGTTAATTCTAATAAAACAGAGTTTAAAGTAAACCCTCCTTTCCAATAGACCGATTTTCTTCATTTTTACAACACTTCTTTCTCATGAGATACCCACGACGTTTACCGCGTTTCGTTACAATACAGCAGAAATTACGACCGCTATGAGAATATTAGTACTTTAGGTCCAGAGTAAACCCCCTCTCCAAATAACCCGATTTAGTTTATTTTTACAACCCATTTTTCTCTGTTGATTACCACCAAGAATACCGAGTTTCGTTAAAATGTAATAAAAATTACGGCTGGTAGTGGCAAATTGGTAATGTGGGTCCGGAGTAAACCCCCCCCCCCCCCCTCCTAATGAACCGATTTAGTTTATTTGTACAACATATTTCTCTCATTAGATAAACATAACGAATACCGAGTTTCGTTGAAATATAACAAAAACTACGGCTGGCATGGTCAAATTAGTATTTTCGGTCCGGGGAAAACCCCCCCTTCCCGTGGACCGATTTTGGTGGTTAACGAACTCGTTCAATCGTTTGCTAATTGAACGCTATATACCACGTTTCGTGAAGAAAAAACAAAAACTCTGGCCGCTATCGTGTTAACAGACATATATATATATATATATATATATATATATATATATATATATATATATATATATATATATATATATACATATATATATATATATATATATATATATATATATATAGAGAGAGAGAGAGAGAGATAAATTTTGACGAGGGTCATTTTCGGTGTCTACTAGGTATGATCGATAAAGATTTGTAGAAATTTTTCAAAAATTCCGTCATGAGTGCAACCTCAATAGCTACTTTCCTTCGGAGGAAAGTACTTAAAGGATTCAACCAAAATAGGAATAGTTTAGTTTAGTTTAAGCTCACTTAGTTAAGAATCGATTTATTGGTTCAAAAAGAAACAATAAGAAATGGTGCCATTGGCCATAGCAGTCTACGCACCATAATAAAAAAAAAATTATTTTTGTCTGTTCACGCTCCTGATGGCCCAAAAATGGCTCGATTTTGCTGAAATTTGGTACAAAAATCTTTCGTCTAATTTGAAATGTCAAGTTAACCAGCAAAATGCGTCAACCGGAAAGTAGTTTGGAGCGAAAAAAATCGTAACGCTTACGTTTTCGAGTTCATATGCATGCAGGTACCCGTTTTATAGGTTTCTTGGCGTAGAAAAACGAATAAAACCATTTTTAAAGGGATATCTGTAACCGTTTTCGAGAAACATTGAACGAACTAAGTAACTTTTAGTTTGTGTATCCAGAAACGATTAATTCAGTTGAAACTTGTTCCAGACGTTTGATATTCATATAATCTAAGGTAGATACATTTTTGTTCCGTTTGGAGTAAAGGAAGTACTAGAAATAAAATATTTCAATAACAGGCATGAAAAAGTTTGGGATTTTCGTATATTTTCTAAAATATCTCGAAAACGGTTGAGAAATGGTGGAATTGGAAGGTGGCCATTCAAAAACATACTAATTACCTACAAAAAAGGTTTAGATGTAATTTTCGATAGGGAGATGTCAATCGGAAAATAACTGCTTACAACTTCAAAATTGTAAGTATTGTTCTTTTCAACGGGCAATTGTCATTGTTTACCTACCGTTTTAATTGGTTATTGTTTTTTTAATTGTATTTAATAGTAAAATTAGTATTTTCATAAAGTAAGTTATGGAAATGAGAAACGTATTGGTAATATTGTTGTGTATTGGTGTGAACGTCAAAAAGGTGAGGGAGTAATTTCCGCTTAGAATACTATCAGTTTCCTGTTGTGGCGCCTTAAACCTTCCTTCTCTTTCAGATGTCATCTTATATTTTTCACGAAAGCTGGAAACCTACCAATAACTGCTTCTACTCCTGCTAATGACACTAGAGATATTAACGGAACCGCGCTAAGATGGCGCATTTCCTCCGAGTCGGAATTTTTTTTTCTCTCCCCTATGGAAAAAAGAGTTTATGATCTGATAAATTTCTTGAGCATACAAAACATACACAGCTTTTGTAAAACGCCAGCATTTTTGGAAGGAGCATTATTAAATTTGTTTAAATAAAGTAACTCCTCTAGGATAATATTCCCAGGTAATTAGAAATGGTTCATTAAAATCTGTGTAATAAGCAAGCTGGATTGTATAATAACTTATATATAATTCACACGAATCTGGAATAGCTTAATTCCCAAAACGTCTTAGTATAACCAGCCATGACTCGTGATATTTCTTATTTAAAAAAATATAGTTTTTTTTTCTTTTTAAAATATGAGGCATATGCAAATACAGTCAAAGTAAGATATTACGTAGCCTTTTAATATATTATAATATAATATCATATATATATATATATATATATATATATATATATATATATATATATATATATATATATATATAATATACACACACACACAAATTTGAACCACCCTTATTTTCGAGATCTATAGGTTCTGAAACGTAAAATTTTCTAGACGGCACTTCAGGATTGTATCATGAGGTCATTCTCATAAGCGGGGCTCCTCTCTCTGGAGAGAGGGAGGAACCGCGCTAAAACGAATTTCAGAACCAAAGAAACAGCTTATTAGACCTAGAACACCATATATATATATATACAGATAGATAGAAGTAATTTGTTTTAATATAACTATTTTTTTTAAATACGCTGTTAAAATACACGCACATCAATATCTTCACAGGGGCTTCGTTTCTACTTAATAGTTCTCTTAAGTTATCCGGTAAAAAGTGCCACCTCCTGGCTTCCTGGAGGGCGGTGGACTCCAACAAGATGTGATTTACATCCAGGAGGGTGCCACAGTGTTCGCAGTGTGGTCTACGTCGGCCGACGAGGTGGTATCCATGCGTCTATCGAGTGTTGCCGATTCTTTATATATATATATATATATATATATATATATATATATATATATATATACAGATAGATAGAAGTAATTTGTTTTAATATAACTATTTTTTTTAAATACGCTGTTAAAATACACACACACAGATAGAGAAATATGTGAATACTCTAAGAAATTCTTGTCCATACCATAATGTAAATGTGTCTTAGGCAGCTGTAATTGTTTTTCTCTTGCAGCGAAAGAGAAAAAAAATTACAGGTAAATTCACACATATTTGAAAGGAGAACATGTCGTCATATTTGAATATGAAGTATTTTCGTTATATATGAGTCATAAAATGTGAATATTTATGATCATGGGCGTCAGCTCATGTGATGTTGAATTAGCACCGTTGCAATCATACCATGTCATATAATTGTTCCCAAAAATGATAAATTAACCTTGTAGCCTCACACATAATTGTCTATCTAGTAAAGTGGGACAACAAAGACGTAAATTTTGCCGTGAAAATAATGAAATAATTTATAATCCGTTCAAGTTACCGGGCGGAACGTTCTCCTTGGTTTTTAAATTTGGTAATTATCCTGAAAATCGCATTGAGTGGATTGACCTTTTTATAGAAATGTAATCGGTGATCTTCCCTTTTTATCTGTTTCTTCAAGTCTTAGATGACTATGGATCTGCTGATAAATTAACGAAGAAATGATAACTTTCTCCTTTCCTTTTTGTCTCTAGGAAATGTAGCTAGACTTTCAGAGTGTTTACTACCTCCCTATTGGGAGGAAAATACGCTTATCAACTCGATGACACAACCCGACAATGCTTCAATGTTTGTGGAAAGGGCAATTTATTTAACTTGGAACATTTCGTTTTTTTTCGGCGAAATCGATGCGTAAGTGCTTACTTTTCTGCGTTAATGGACTTTCAGGTCGTAGGTTTTACCGTTTTTGAGAGACGTCGAAAAACGTACAATTTGAGTTTCGGGGTTAGAAAACGATTGATTGACTTGAATTATTCAGGAGTTAAACATTCATCCAAACAAGAATATATACTTTTGGTTAGGTTCCGAGTAGAGGAAGCATTAAAAAAAAATGTTTATCAACAGATATGTGAAATGTTGGTGTTTTTATATGTTTTCGTAATTTATTTTTATATAAATCCAGTTTTTTAGGGCAATACCCTAAACAAAGGGGTGTGTGTTTACTATTTAACAGATTAATAATTAATATCTAACAGAAATAAGAAGGGAATAAAAACATAATAAATCATAGAAATTAATCAAAAAATAGTATTATATTAATAAGATATGCCATAGTTTGTGCCTGTTGATAGGTTACCTTTTCACGATTCCAGAGCAAATTTTCGGAGGTTTAGGGACGCTATTGTGAAATAGTACAGTTTTCCAGCTTGATATTCATTTAAATTTTTGAGGAAAATAAATAGGTTTTCGGGAGGGATGTTTGTAATACCTGGGAGGTAAGATGATATGTACGGATTGTAATACCTGGGAGGTAAGATGATATGTACGGATTGTAATACCTGGGAGGTAAGATGATATGTACGGATTGTAATACCTGGGAGGTAAGATGATATGTACGGATTGTAAATTGTGCATGCTACTAATATCCTATGGGACAAATTTCCTTGGGGTTTATGGCTACTGTAGTCTTTCTGTAATTTATTTCTATAATATTTGTATTATTTTTTCCAATTTGGGCTATTACTCTAAGAAATGTAAATGGAAGGTTCATTTTCAGGTAAGGTGGTGTTTTGAGGATTGGATTAAAAATAAGCCTATACATGGGAGAAAAGGAAGACAAAGTGACACTATATCTTTCTTTTTCCAATAAAAAAGTATGATATTTCTCCATTAATGTTTTAAATGCCGCTCAGATAATAATTGTTATGGTTTATGACTCATTTATTGCAATAGGTTTATTATAGTGATTCGCCGAAGCTATGTAGAGGCGTTTAGGGATTTATACGGAATTTCCGGTTTATTATGGATTGAGTAATTATTAACTATAGGGAAAGGAATATTTCCAATGTGAAGGGAGAAAAATGTTCTATACGGAGGGAGAAAACTCCTTGGATGAAATAACCCCGCCCCCCTCTCAAAAGATCTTTTCCTCTACATGCAGTTTTTATTGTTTTTTAAATGTACTTGGCGGTATCCATGCCTTGATCCCTAACCTCACGTACAGCATCCCACCGCTTGCAAGGTCTAGGCTGTATATTACAGCTCGGCGGGTAGAATTACGCAAATAGATCATCCAACATTTTTCTAGCGCTTCCTACTTAGAACCGATAATAGAAACTAATGATGCACGGAACGACGGGTAATGGTTGTACAAGCATTGTTCTACTTGCCTCATACCACAAGTATGAACGTCTTTTTTGTCTTCTGAGGCTCCAATTATCCTGAGAAAATATTATGTTCTTTGTTATTTTTCTGGAGGTATGTAATTTGGGAGATTAAACTGAAGAATCAGTTTCACTACGTCATATCACGTTTGAATTACTCTTATTAAACTATATGTTCATATCTGTCTATGGGTTCAGTAACAAAAAACTCATAGAATACTTTTGGGATCATTTGTAGGAATTTGTGTGATCAGTCTTCCATAAAGAAGAGAGGGCGAAGAACGTGAATCGACAAATATTCTCCAAAATAGACCATTAGATATAAATCAAATCTTCCCCATTTGCCATATTTATAAACTTTAAGATATCAAAGAAGTAATTAAATAAAATTGATGAAAGTGAACTAACAAGATTATCTACAGTATTTGTGGATAGAAATGTTTTATTTATTTTCTTTGTACTCATCCTATTCAAGACAATTTGTGCTGAAGGAATAACCTACAATAGTTTAGAATGCAACCAACACATAACAATTTCCTTCATGAAAATCTAATTCAAGGATTTATTTGGGTATAAAGAAGCAGCATACTTGAGTATGAATATAATTAAATAGCATAAGAGCGCACTCGAGAATAAAGATATATCCCAAAAAGAAACTAATGTTGAAAAAAACAGGCCAAGTTCCAGGCCCCTCCCAAAAACAGTTTGCCTATGACACTTGACTTTTCACTTTTTGTAAGTGAGTTTTGAGTTGGCGCCGTGGATGTTTGGCTTGAGGAGGATGACGCGGGAATCTTTTATTATTCTACCTTCTAGTCTGATCATTATTTGGAAATCCCCTTCTGTCCTTGTCTGATCCATATTAACTTCAAGTCTAACTAATGTCGCCGTCGCCTTATCGATGTAGGTACATAGATAAATAATAGGCATGTACATAAAAAAGTTAAGATGCGTCTAAATGTTTGTTAAAACATCAAATATAGGTTCTCGATACCGAGACGATTCATTTGATACCCCACATGAGGTATTCGGAAGGAATGATGGCTTTCCGAAGGTACAAGAATTACAAAACGAGCACCCCCCTTGGAGCTGAGTCAAACACATCTATTTAGGATTTTCGCCTTTAATAGCATCCTAATGTCTATCATCCTGCTAAATGTCAGCTCTCTAGCTTTTAGGGAAGTGCCTAATAATTTTGATGATTGAGTGAGTCCTATAAATTGGTTGGACCACTAGTCACACTCGGATGAAGAAATGAAAGCTTGATAATTAAAAAATGTGAAAATTTTCTCGAACGAAGGGATTGATTTCCAATAAATGCAGATTACTGACTATTTCATTCTCCATTGAACTCGCCAATCTATAATTTTCCCTATTGCAAAAAAAGTATTTAACTGCGATTTTCGCATTGCATTATTTCTAATGTTTGTTTGAAGGGCTTCAATTTTTCTACAATTACAAATTCCTCCCTCCTCTCCTTGGATGATTTCCCCTCCTCTCGACTTGAACCATCCCCTCTCCTCAAGGCATCTCCCACTCTATTCTAATCCTCCACAGATATAATCCACCACGGGTGTTCTCCAAAACCAATCTTACCTCTTCCTAGGCAACCTCGGTCACAGTAAGTAATCTTAATGCCATTTTCAAAATTATCGTATAGTAGTATAAATGTGGATTGAAGACTGTATGTGACTCACAAAATAAGTCGTATCCAACGCGTAAAAAATATCATTTTTCACTTTCTGACGAAGAAAAATAATCTAATATTAAACAAAATCCCGAGGCCCTGAAAAGTGCAAAAGTACATAGAAGTCGTAATTTCCTGGAGAAAAACAATATAATCAGAAAAGTTCATTTCTTCCGGCCTGTTTTTTGCTGTAACTTGCTCTAATTTATTTATTTCTTCTTGTTTTCCACGTTGGAGTATCCCCCAGCGTGGGAGTTTATTTAACTACGTATGCCATTTTCTCTGGATACTTCACGTATTTTGATAATGTACATAGAATAATCGTTCTTTATACAACTTATATGAATACTGATATTTAAATAATAACAATAAAAACAACTAAAACTATGAAAATGTAAATAAATAAAAATATATTCATTTCCTTATTTATTGCAGTTAGGTTATATTTTTAAGAGTAAAGAAAATTATTTAATAAACAACTTATGCAATAAAAAAAATTAAACTTTATTAAAAACAACTTATTGAGACTTTAAGTCCTATGATTAAATGTATTTAAGAGGTTTGTTACAGTTGCTAGGAGCCTCTTCTGCCAACTATAGATACAGTTCAAGGGAAGTTAATAATATTCCTGCTCAACGACTTTTTGACTATATATTTATTTATTGATGAGCATCCGCTACCAAGGCGTTTCGCTTCATATCATTTTTACATATACCTCCAATCATAAACACAAATATGCCATCGGAATTAAAATATACCTTCAATATTACAAATAGTTTTACATACACCTATACATACATTTACATGATCTGACATATACATCTAATTACAAAGTAGAAATAGAAGTACTCTAAATAAAATAGTTATAAAAAACAAAACAAATAATCTAAGTGTGACATCTAAAACATTGAAAAACTTTCGAGTAATTGCACAATAATATAGTATTTATTTTGCTTGTGACCCGCAACTTTCGCTGCTTGCGCTATATAAGTGAATAAAAACGTTTGCCATTCAAAATAAAGGTTAAACAACGTTATGCGAGAAAACAAAATAAATAAATTAAATGTGAGTATATATGTTTAATCATGGCTTCAATATGTTGGCTTTCATCTGTTAGAAGTTGGGCCAGGTCCACAGGTATGCCTAAATACTCAATGTTCAGTAAAGCTTGAGGATTGTACGAAATCTTGAGATCGCTTTGTGCTGGAGTTGGGCACTTTCTATGCGATACTCAGCGCGTGTACGGAGCCGAATCTAGGGATGGGCGATAGTAGATAGTTGAGCACTATCGATAGGTCGATACTTTCGGTTAAAATATATCCATACTATCGATAGTTTTTTGATAGTGGCTTCCTCTATTCCTTACATACCTGTCCAATGAAGAATTTAATGTTATTCAATTATCATTATGAAGAATTTAATGTTATTGAATTATCTATTACATGCAGGATTAGGTATATTTATAAGATTACACCAAGGTTTAAAACGAAAAACGGATTTATTTAAATTTATAAAAAGCATTTCCAAAGAATAAAATGTTAAGAGATACAAAAAAAATGCAATTATTTCAAACTGTTTTAGATGTGCTCCTTGAGCCACATATTTCCAGAAAGTAAAACCAACATTTCCGCTTTCCTTTGGCTGCATCTGGTGCTCAGAAATGTTTTTTTCCAGCGGATGAAAATACACGTTTTGGGGCTACAGACGAGCCTGCAACACAACGATATTTACCGGCCACATTATATAGTTGGTTCTATTCACTAGAGGGTCTTTTAGCGCGGTTCCTCCCTCCCCCATAGGGAGGAACCCCGCTTATAGGGTTGATACAATGAAACAATCCGGAAGTGCCGACTAGAAAATTTCGCGTTTCAGAACCCCTAGAGACCGAAAATAACGGTGGTTCAAATTTGTATATATATATATATGTATATATTTATTTATATATATATATATTTGTCTGTTCGCTCTCTAGCTAGAAGACGAATGGTCCGATTTTGATGAAATTTGGCACAAAAATCCTTCGTCCAATTTGAAAGGTCAAGTTCGTTAACCAGCAAAATCCGCCTACTGGAAGATGGCGTTTGGGGCGAAATTCGCGCAAAAAAAATCGTAACGCTTACGTTTTTGAGTTCATAAGCTTCTAAGTACTCGTTTTATATGATTTCTGGGCTAGGAAAACGAATGAAACCATTTTCAAGGCGATAGCATTAACCGTTTTCGAGAAAATTGGAAAACTATTTTTTGAATACCGTTTTTGGTTTGGGTACTTAGAATTACGGGATTCAGTAGAAACTTTATCTGCATGTTCTACTTTCATTAAAACTAATATGTTGAAAGTTTTGTTACGTTTGGAGTTAAGGAAGGGTTAGAATAAAATATTTTATGAACAGACATGAAAAGTTTTGGGAAGTTCGTATACTTTCATTAATATATCGAACACGGTTGGGAAATCGTGGTAAGTGGATAGAAACTATTTGAAAGCTTACTAAATTCTCTACAAAAAAGATTCTAAAACTATTTTTGATTAGGTTATGTCAATCGGAGAAATAAGTGCTTAAAACTTCAAATACGTCTGTTTTGTTCTTATGAACGGGTTTTTGTCGTTCTTGTTGTAATTTTTGTCTCTTTCCCTTCGTTTTTTATTGCTTTTTATTTTTGTAATTTCTTATGTTGCGAAAATTTTGTGTGTAAAACAGGATATGAAAAATGAGGCCAATTTTCTGTTGCTAGAAATAATATAAATTTTGGGAACTTTCATTAATATCTCGAAAACTGTTGAGAATTTTGGTAAACGGAAGAATACCATTAGAAAGCTTATTAAATGTTCTACATAAAAGGTTCTAAAAAAAGTTTTGATTAGGCGATGTCAATCGGAGAAATAAGAGCTTAAAGCTTTAAAGTAATTGATTTCGCTTATTCGAAGTGTTCTTTTTGTCTGTATTTTATTCCTTGTTATTTTTTAATTGCTTATAGTTGGATAATGTATTAGAAAATAAAACAGGTTAAGTAAAATAAAAAAAAACAATTTATTGTTAGAAATATAGAGTTCCAAGATTCCAAGACCTTGTAACTAGCGGGACGGTTTTTTGTGTTGCCGACCCTTACAGGTAAGATTGTAAATCCTACCTTTCAAGACTGGTGGAACCAAAATATAACTGTCAGGGTTCGGTCACTGCTACTTAATAAAACTACATTTTATCGTAAAAATGGTTTTATTGTGCCGACGTTTCGGCTTGAACTTCAAGCCTTCATCAGGGCTGTAAATACAAGTAGGACATATTTAACACTAATATATGCACATATCTATGTAAATATACCTAACATATATATATACATATATAATATATATATATATTTATATATATGCATATACACATACACATATACACGCACACATATGTACATATATATGCCCACATACATACACATATGGGGTATGTATTATTAAGTAGCAGTGACCTAACCCGGACAATCCCTACCTTGCATCATCAACGGTCAACGATCTCCTCTCAACAAAATAATAACTGCTTCTATTTTAATTTTTCGAAATTAGACTAGGGATAAGAACGGAACCGCGCTAAGATGAGGCAGTTCCTGCGAGTCGGACTTTTTTAAGTATTTAACACTCTCGGTGCGGCTGTCCTTCCAGAAGGACACTAGTGACCGGACCTGCGTCCTTTCGGAAGGACACTCCTCCATTACTTATCCCTTTAGATTCTAAAGGCTCGTAAAAGAAGGGGATTCACTTTAACAACTCCAGGTAAAGACAGTTGTCTTCAGTATTGTTTAGGCTTTCTAACAGTGTCGTCGGTTTTCAAATCGGCTGACTGGAAGAGTTTTTATGAATTTCTAAACTTTTTCTTCAATAAATTGTTTATAAGTAAGTACAATTTATTGTATAAAGGATATTTACTTCCTGATTTAATATATTTATATACTACTCATATTTTTTGTATCGTTCCTTTAGTAACGTCAACAAACGCGTCGATTTTTACCACTTCCGGTAACACCTTGTGTGGACGTAGGCCCTTACTGTTCTTCCGTCCAACGAGTCCGATTTACATGAATCTTAACCATTATGCCACTCAGCATCCTCCAGTTGCTAACCCTCCGCGAAGAAAGCAGGTGTAAGAGTTGCCACAAAAAAAAAAAACATCTGATACTGCCCTGTCTGTGAAGAGTGTCCTGGAGTCTGTCAGGAGAAAGAGTGTTTTTTGGCATTTCACGAAAAAGAAGGCTTCCGAATAATTTAGGCTAGCTGCTACTCTAAATAGATGTAAATAGTTTTCGTTTTTCTAAAATAATTAGGTTAGCTTTTTAAATAATTAGATTAATTTGTTTAAATAGTTTCAATGTAAATAGTTTTCGTTTTAGCGCGGTTCCTCCCTCCCCCATAGGGAGGAACCCCGCTTATAGGGTTGATACAATGAAACAATCCGGAAGTGCCGACTAGAAAATTTCGCGTTTCAGAACCCCTAGAGACCGAAAATAACGGTGGTTCAAATTTGTATATATATATATATATATATATGTATATATTTATTTATATATATATATATATATATATATATATATATATATATATTTGTCTGTTCGCTCTCTAGATAGAAGACGAATGGTCCGATTTTGATGAAATTTGGTACAAAAATCCTTCGTCCAATTTGAAAGGTCAAGTTCGTTAACCAGCAAAATCCGCCTACTGGAAGATGGCGTTTGGGGCGAAATTCGCGCAAAAAAAAATCGTAACGCTTACGTTTTTGAGTTCATAAGCTTCTAAGTACTCGTTTTATATGATTCCTGGGCTAGGAAAACGAATGAAACCATTTTCAAGGCGATAGCTTTAACCGTTTTCGAGAAAATTGGAAAAATATTTTTTGAATACCGTTTTTGGTTTGGGTACTTAGAATCATGGGATTCAGTTGAAACATTTTCTGCATGTTCTACTTTCATCAAAACTAATATGTTGAAATTTTTGTTACGTTTAGAGTAAAGGAAGGGTTAGAATAAAATATTTTATTAACAGAAATAAAAAGTTTTGGTAACTTTGTATACTTTCCTTAATATCTCGAAAAAGGTTGAGTATCTTGGGAAACGGAAGAATACCATTAAAAAGCTTACTAAATGCTCTACAAAAAAGGTTCTGCTGAAAGTTTTGATTAGACGATGTCAATGAGAGAAATAAGTGCTTAAAACTTTAAAGTAATTGATTTCCCTTATTCGAACTGTTCTTTTTGTCTGTTTTTATTCCTTGTTATTTTTTAACTGCTTATAGTTGGATAATGTATTTGATAACAAATCAGGTTAAGAAAACTAAGAAAAACAATTTAATCTTAGAGATATGGATTTCCAAGATAATATAGCTTTTCAAATGCCTAGTAAGATCGTAAATAACACCTTTCTTGAGAGTAAAGATGGAACTGTCAACTTTGGTCCTCCTCTACCTCCCGGCACTTTCATTGCTGACGAAGGCTACCACTGACTAGCCAAAACGTCCTAAATATAGATTTTTTAACAAAAATCGTATTGAGGTTTATTTAGCCGAATCCCAACCATTCCATCTTTACTTATCACCTCGACGGCTAACTATCTAATCTTCATGCTTTCTAGAAATGTGGACCCAAAATAATAACATCTTCTATTTTAATCATTTTAAATGAGTCTAGAGATAAGAACGGAACCGCGCTAAGATGATGCAGTTCCTGCGAGTCGGACTTTTTTTATTTTAATAATTAGTTTAACGGCGCTAATGGCCAAAGAGGGAGAGGGTGTAAGTCGGTAAGGATGAAGGAAGTCCTTACCGACTTACACCCCATCCCCTCCTCTCCCAGGCCTAACTATGACTAACCTAGTAACTAAACTATGCCTAGTAGTAAAGGGGGCTGTAAAATCTATCACAGGGGGCTGTGGGTTTTTTCTGTGGGTGAGGAAACCCACTTATGAGGTCGACCTTATGATGGAAACCAATTGTGTCAATGAAAAATGTCCACGTTTCAGATCCCATGGGTAACGAATATACAGATGGTCCAAAGTTTCGTATGTTTGTATTTATACAGGGTGATTCAGGACTGAGTAGCCAAACTCTAAGAGGTGATTCTGGACATAATTTTCAACAAGAAAGTTCATTTGAAGAATGGTTCGATTCCGAAAGGAAAAGGAGCTATCTCCAATTTTCTGTTTTTTTAACGTAGAGGTATTTTATATTGAATGAGAAAGGGTTGCTCAAAAACTGTTCAAGATAATTAAATTCTAATTATCGCATCAAAAAATAGATAAGCTTTCCGATAAGAAAATAGTGATTTAATTCACTGAACCCATTGATAGAAGATACTTTTTGGACGTCCAATAACCCATTTCTGTTTTTCTCGATGAATCAGAGAGTTCTCGCGAATTTTTCCTCAGCCCCCTAACGGACTTTAGATTTACTAGTTACAAGAAAACTTCTACATTTAGTAATCATTAAATCTCTGCAAATGAAGTAGAAGTTTTTTTAGGGATCGGTCGAACGATTGACTCCCTTTTGTCAAAAAATGTAAAATCATGGGCGTATATAGAAAATAAGTTCGGAGGGGGCTGGGACAATTTCGGGGGGGGCTGAGACCATTTCCGGTGTATGGAATACTAACAATTTAGATCTTGGAAGAGTTTTAGCCAACTTAAACGCTATTACACCCAAAATAGAATATGTTTTATGAACTAAATGATCTTATTTAATTTATTTTTAAGAGTTTTATGAAATTTTTACTGATCAAATCAAAATTTCGGGGGGGGGGGCTGCAGCCCCCTCAGCCCCCCCTTATATACGCCCATGTGTAAAATAGAGTGTTGTTACTTTCAAATATCTTGTGAGAAGAAATTATGGATTACTCATTTTTTATTCGCCAACCTAAGGGAATCCATTGTTCAATCCGGAAGCTGTAAAAAAGTAACTGAAAGAAACTGTTGAAACGTTTTTCATTTGAGATATGTGTCACATTTTGTGTTTTTCATTTAATTATAATTAATTTAAAATAACATTTATCAGGGAATAACAAATTCAGATTCTTTCAAAGTTCAGTAAACAATATCTGTTAAAAATAATTATAATAATCACTTAAATAAATAATCATAATTTAAAGTAAGAAATATTTTAATGAATGTAGTCGTTTTTATTAGAAAAGATTGTTAGAAAAAAAATCACTTGTATTTAACAAAAATGTCAGTCAAATAAATCAATTTCAATCAATAAAAATTTTCATTCGATTAAATAACTTTTATTCGATAAAATGTTTTATTCAAATAAATCATTTTTATTCAATAAAAATTTTCATTTAATAAATCATTTTATCTAATGTCCGTCGGTGGCGGTTGAGCCATTTGACGCCGAGCCTCCCAGTATCGCTTAGTGAGGTCAGGAAGATGGATAAGTTTGGGACAGACGAGGAGGTGACTTCCCACCATCCTTTCTCTTGAACATAGAGGGCAAATGTCCGAGTCCCCTAAGCCAATGCGAAAGAGTTGGGCCTGGAGGTAGCCGTGTCCAGTTTCCAGGCGGAATCTTGCAACTGCATAGGCTCGGTCTTGCGATCGCCGTAGCAGATTTAGCGTTACCCAGGGTGCACCACGTGGAGGCCTGCTACTCTACACCCCATTTAATAAATCATTGTTACTCAATAATGAATAAAAAAAAATGTATTCATTGAATCGCTGAAAACGTATTCATTATTCAGAATGAAATATCAAATTTATTCATTATTCAATATTCTGAAAGATTTTTGCCAAACACTGGTAAGTATCCTCGAACGCAAAATATTACGTAGAACCAAACTTCTGAACGAGGGGTAGAAAAGTGTAGCCTTAAGTTGGTTCCGTCGTCTACAGCAATTTACCTGGCTTGGTCATAATACAAATTTTCTGTTTTCTCAAATTATATTCTATATTCTCCATTTGAATTTTACGTCCCTAAATAAGTATATATATATTATTAAAATAAGGAGTCTATCGTTAACTTACACGTTATTAGAATATGACCAATCCCATATATAATATCCCGTTAAAATATTATTAGCGTCATTCGAATGGATCAGGTCCTGTTAGAACCTAATGTTGGGATATGCTTTATTGCCACTTTATAAGAATATTTATTTTTAGAATGTGGCTTCGTTCTATTAATATACATATTACCTATTAGAATATGGCGTCCCTTTATTAGAGTATGCGTTGTTATATTATTACTGAGAGAGAAGTGAGAAAACTTTATTATAAACTAATAAAATGGGCTACCCAATTACATTGGGTTGCTAGATACACAGCTTCCTTATCATCCATTAGTAGAGGCGATTGGAGCGTTCAACAGCCACCCTGACGTCATCAGCCAGTGACGTCGCTGTGACGTCACAGTGACGTCACAGCGACGTAGTCAGTGACGTCATCAGTGACGCCATTAGTGCCGGCATCAGCTGACGTCATCAGCCGGAGTAATGTCAACCAGCCGACGTCACGCGACGTCATCAGCTGACGTCATCAGTTGGAGTACTGTCAGCCAGCTGACGTCACGCGACGTCATCAGCTACAAGGAAAACAGTGTCAACCAGCCGCCATCTTCCTCACGAAGCCAACATGGATACCGACTAATCACATCCGTATCAGGAGCAGTTTCCCGCCAATAGTCTTAGCATGAGTCATACTAGCCCCTCCTTAGATCCTTAGACGCTCTAGAGACGCGCATTCAGTCATGGCAGAGCAATCAGAGGATGAGCACAGCGGTTATAGCGCTAGTGGTGGGAGTCACCCTTTCTCAAGACGTGTCAGCTTTCCAGAGTACCAACTAATTGAAGCGCGCAGAAGATCGTTCGATACATGGCCTTTAAGTAACAAAATAAACCCCGAAGCGTTGATAGAAGCAGGATTTTTTTACACAGGTAAGGCTGACCAGACTATCTGTTACTGCTGTGGAGGGGGATTAAAAGAGTGGGAGGAGAATGATGATGTATGGATGCAACACACTATATGGTTCCCCACGTGCCCGCTAGTTATTAAGAAGAAAAATGGATCTGGAGACGCTCATTTATGTAAGATATGCTTCGCAGATGTAGTTGAGATAGCATTCCTTCCGTGTGCACACGTAGCTACTTGCTCGGATTGCGCAAAGGTAAAAACAGAGTCCTCCGTCTATGTAGCAGATAATCTTCTCTCCATAAACTGTTGGCGTCAGCCGTAGAGCCTGAATGGTGTAGGGAACTCCTACGGTGAGACTCCTCGCCGATATCATTATACTTCTCTCCATCTTGTTAAGAGCTGCACAGTGGGATTCCATTTCTAACAGAAGATTTTAAACAGAAAGATTAGCGTTTTTGAAAATAAAATTAAATACAAACACTTATAGTAAAGCTTTACCTATTCACTCATTTCCTCTAATACCTCTAGACATATTAAGGGGTCCAATTGAATAAATAAGGTATTCGGAGTTAAGTCTACAGAGGACGCTAGTCTAACATCTAGACTTTCTACTATAGCTTGAGCCCCCGAATCTTCCCTTGAGGTGTCAACAAATACGTTACTCCTATGTAGCACCCTGTTGTATAATTTATTAAAATAGTGAACGCAGGATGAGCATGTCGTTATACATCTAATCCTATATAGCTCAACATCACAATTGAAACACCTTTTGTTTAATCTAGCCAAATGTTCCTTCGGATAAAACGAGTGTTTATAGAATGGGGTCGCTGAGCGCACTTGTATCTCGTATGGGATATCATCATTTATACATTCATCGCACAATCTTACGGCTCCGTCCTCAGGACTCTCGTTCGTAAATAGATGTTGAATATCCTCCCACTTAACAATAGAGTACCAGAGCTCGACACAAACGAACATATTATAAACAGGATGTTTCAATACTCTTCCGACCATTTCTAAGAAAGAGAGAAAAATGGAATAAGTAAAAAAGTAAGATTTACTAAGACATAGCTAAGTATGTACTTACCGTTTTGGATGTATGCTGAACGTCGATGTACGATGAACTAGTGATCTATGAAGCTAAGCTAGGTGATATATATGGTTATGATGACCTCGATGGGTGGTGGGGAGGTTGCTGACACAGGAGTCCGAGTATGACTATGATGAGGAAGGATGTAGAAATAATTACTAAGAGCCTGATAGGAGAGCAGCAGGATTGCCTCATAGTTATAATCAGCAGGAAAAGTCACTCCCCGAATCCGGTGATAAAGGTTAAAAAATGATATGACTAAGCTATGACTCAATCTCGGAGATTATTATTATATAATATTTTTAGCAGGCTCCCATGTAGGCTTTCGAAAACCTAACCATTTCACTAAAACGCGATTATTTTTTCTTCTCAGTATTTTCTCTACCAGATATACGTCGTTGAACGTAGTTTTCTGCAATTCCCCGGAATAAAACGCGCCTTTGATGGGACTACCGTTCAGGTCCTTCAAGATATAGGTAGGAGGCTTCGTAGTTTTTACTTCTTCAATCTTAAACACCTCCGTTGAATAGTTGGGGTGGTAGGCTTTGTCGAAAACACCTCTCTCGCGCGATATTCGTACATAATCATCCTTCTTAAGAGGGCGAGAATGTCGTTTGATGCTGTCGAAAGGTGCTAGGCTTCTATATTTTGAAAGTATATAATTCTCATTATCTTTATTAACTTGGGCCGGAGCCATTCCTATAGTCCTATGCTTGTCGGTATTATACTCATGAGCAATATCTTGTAGCATGTGTAAATATCGGAACGATCCCTGAAGATGAAATCTGCGATACATCTTAGCCTTGATAGTTCTTATCAATCTTTCAACATGCGCGCATTTTATTGAAGAATATGTACTATAGTGCCTCACACCCTTCTCCTTCATGAGCTTCTCAAAGGGCTTGTTATAAAATTCTTTCCCTCTATCAGTTTGTAACAATGTAGGTACCCCTCGAGTCAGGATTTTCCTCATAGCTTTAGTTACTTCGTCTCCGCTCTTATCTTTCAACGGCTCCATGTATACGTATTTACTGAATGCGTCGATAACTATTAAAATGTATTGATACCCCGTGTTTTGCTTTTTATATTCTTTAAAATCCATCAGGTCAGCTTCCCAAAGATCGTTAAAGGAAATTATGAAAAACATGCTGCGCGCTATTGATCGCAGCATCGCTTCATAGAGGCGCTTACAGCTACGCTCAGTACGTTGAAGGACCTCCAGCTTCATGAGGAAAATGGAGGAGCGCGTTTTTTCTAATTCCAAAAACCGTCGTAAGACCCTACCTCTTTAACGTGCTATTAACCTAGGTCAGCATCGCGTCAAAGCAATGACGTCAACAGCGTGACGTTAGCTTATTGGAGGCGTCAGCTGACAGGTAATGTTTCAAACTTGGAAGCGCGCTAATAGATGACCCGCGCTATTAACCTAGGCCAGCACAGCGTCAAAGCACTGTCGTCAACAGCGCGACGTTAGCTTATTGACGGCGTCAGCTGTCCGGCGACGTTTCAAACGTGGAAACGCGCTAACAGGCGAAACGCGCTATTAACCTAGATCAGCATCGCGTCAAAGCAGTGGTGTCAACAGTGTGACGTCAGCTGACTGCCAGTACTCAAGCTGATGACGTCAGCTGGCTGGTAATGTTTCAAACTTGGAAACGCGCTATTAACCTCTGACAGGTCTGTTTCAGTCCAGCTTCGTGAGGAAGATGGTGGCGTTTGTTTGCCGCGCTAACAGACGAAACGTGCTATTAGCCTAGGTCAGCACCGCGTCAAAGCAATGACGTCAAAGGCGTGACGTCAGCTGATGACGTCGCGTGACGTCGGCTGGCTGACAGTACTCCGGCTGATGACGTCAGCTGATGACGTCACTGTGACGTCGCTGTGACGTCGCTGTGACGTCGCTGTTACGTCGCTGTGACGTCGCTGTGACGTCACTGTGACGTCACTGGCTGATGACGTCAGGGTGGCTGTTGAACGCTCCAATCGCCTCTACTTCCATTCGAAAATTGGGTTAATTTTCAGGCTGAAGATGTTAGGAGTTCAAAACGAGAAATAGTGAATAAAGAAAATGAAGACTAAAGAAGGCTATAGTGAAAGAAGATATGGAATTTATGATATTGAGGAGGAATTTATAGAATTGAAAATATAGTCTAAAATATATAAAGAAACAGTGTGAATGGATGATAAGCCCTGAGTGGCCGTAAATGTGACTCCCGATTATGGCCAATATGTACTATAATATAATTCATATTATGGATCTTAGCGCGGTTCCATTCTTATCCCTAATGACATTTGGAAAGGTTCAAATAGAAACAGTTATAATTTCCGTTATATATATATATATATATATATATATATATATATATATATATATATATATATATATATATATGACCTTTCATGAAATAATTTATAACCCTAAATAGATCACGGTTGTAAGGGTACATACCTCTACCTGACATAGAAAAATGACTCCCTGGCCTTGTCAATGCTCGCTCTAGGAACACACTACTTACTGTTTCTTATTTAATTTTACCATGATACTAATTTCACAGATAAATGCAATTCAAAACAAAAAAAAAACAATCGAAAGGTGATTTAAACAAATACAAAAACCCTAAGGACATCGCCTAATCGAATATTGCTTCTTTTTTGTAGAGAATTTATTAACCTTTCGAATGGTCTCTATCCACTTACCAAGATTTCCCAACTGTTTTCGAGATATTAAGGAAAATAGGGGTCTCCCGTGGTCTAGTGGCTAGCGCCTTGGATTCATAGGCGGGAGATAGTGGGTTCGATTCCCACCACCACCAGGAATTTTCTCATCTCAGGGCTCGCTGGGAAAATTCCTCGCTGCACCCTGGATGTCGGCGCTAATGACCTAGATGTAGATGCGCCGTAAAAAAAAAAAAATAAAATAATAAATAAAAAAAATAATTAAGGAAAATAGCCAATGGCCATGGCCACGTTGAATGCACCGGTTCCGGAAGTTAAGCAACGTCAGGCGTGGCCAGAACCTGAATGGGTGACCGACCACGTGCTTTTGGCATTATAGAAAAGGGTGGTTACCTGTAGACAGCCCGGCGTTAATAGCCCTAGTGTTGATACGCCGTTAAACACAAAAAAAATTAAGGAAAATATGCGAAGTTCCCAAAACTTTTCATGTCTCTAAATAAAACAGTTTATTCTAATCCTTCCTTAACTCCAAACATACCCAAAATTTGAAAATCTTTGTTTATATGAATTTCAAACATGCAGAAAATATTTGAACTGAATCCCATGATTCCAAGAACCCAAACCAAAAATTTTATTCAAAGACTATTGTTCCACTTTTCTTGAAAACGGTTAAAGCTATTGTCTTAAAAATGGTTTCATTCGTTATCCTAGGCCAAGAAGCCTATAAAATGAGTACTTGCAAGCATATGAAGTAAGCATAACGGCATTACGGTGGACGGATTCTGCTGGTTAACGAACTTGACCTTTCAAATTAGACGATTTTTTTCGATCTCTATGGGTTCTGAAACGTAAAACGTTCTATTCGGCACTTTCGGATTGCCACTGGTCATGAGGTCAACCTTACAAGCAGGGTTCCTACCTATGGAGGGAAGGAGGAACCGCACTAAAAGGGGCGTAGATTATATTCTCAAGGAGTGAATCCTCTGTAAAAATCCTCGCCTTTGTAAACTTATCACTTGGAAGCTTATGTCCAGTTTGAATTTTGTTTCAGTTTTAGCTTTGGCTAAGTATTGATAGCCAAAGCTGGCACGTAGTAAAGTAGCGAATATTTCCTATTCAATAACTCGATATGGGGAATAAAATTTAACAATTTTTAGTAAAACATGATAAGTAAATGAGAAGCGTGTTTGTAATACTTGCTGTTTGTAAAATACGTTATATTTAGATTGAATTTGAGTAGGAAAAGCAAGTAGTTTCCGGTAAAAGTTAACTACTCACAGTACTCTGTGTATTGAGGCGACTAAAATCTCGTTTATATTCGAGATGAGAGTAGATATAGACATTTCTATCATTTCCCACAATAAGACGCTAGGAACACAAGTATATATATTTTCCATATTTGTATATTTTATTAGTACTAATCCATAGTATATACATGATAAATATCTTTGATTAATCATTCTTTTCCATATAAATTTGTGTCTTATTGCCAATTTTCCTTATTTCTTGAAAACATTTTTTATTGTTTAATTTGTAAATATCTTTATTTAAGTAGCTTTATGCTTACTCGAGACTTTATATATATTATGCTTACTTACTTTAAGATATTTTATTCGGTTGCAGTGGCCTCTTTTATTTTTTGCAAAGTGAGAGCTGGGACTTAATTATTTGCATAAGCTACTGGATGGCCCATTTCCCTGGAAGAGAGTAGAAAGCAGTTCGGATTCTTCCAGCAATTATTGCTTTCTTAAGGAATTTCTATGAATAGTAACTAATTATTTTTTTGAGCATGTCAACATTTTATCCTAGAAGATGTTTTAGTAAGATTTTACGTTGTAGAGATGATATCTTATTTTATATCATTCCTTTTAAACTCTTATCCAAGTCGATTCAATTACTTTCAAAGGATTTATTTATTTTTTTATTTGAATAATTTCATAAGAGCGTCTTAAACAATAATTGTCATCTCGTGATGATAACTACTATTATACAATCTGATTCTGTTCTCATAATCAGGGTTTTGTTTTGTTTTAACACTTATAATATATGATTCATTAATTATATATATTCATTATACATACATATTTATAAATAAATATATAAATATATATATAAATTTGTATATCTGTTAGGTATCTCACACGCTCACAAATGGCCCGATTTTGATGAAATTACAAAAATACCTTGTATAATTTAAAAGTTGAATTTCTTTAACCAGCAGAATCCATCTACCGGAATACTGTTTTATGAGCGTGAAGTAACGTTTAAAAGAAAGAGGCCAATTTCCAGGCCCCTCCCAAAAAACAGTACAAAAGTTATGATATCAAAGTATTAGATCACGTTTTAGGTCGTTAATACCTTGTCAAGAACCTAATAATAACCTCACTTATTTGTACATTTCCAACTTGGCAATCTTTCGTTAAATGATGGCCGCTATGACGATCGGATTTATAATAATATTTCTGACATTTAAAGATTCAGGCCCTTAGGGTCATGATTCAGGGTTTTGGAAATGCACAAATAATTGAGAGGGAAATTATTAGGTTCTTGACAAGGTATTAAGGGGCTAAAGCGTTATTGAAAATATGCCTCTTTCTTTCAACGTTAATTTTTTGGAGGGATATTATTTCGTTTTGTAGGTGAATTTACGCTCTCGACGTTTGAGGAGGATGACGCAGGGACATGACGCTTGATAGTGCGTCGAGCTGTTTGTCTTGTATTTTTGCGTATTTACGATAAGCCCTGGGTAAAGGCCCCAACTCAACTTTTCTTTACTTATGTATTGCCCCTTTCGTTTTAGGTTCTCGGAGACGATTTATTTGATACCCCACATTATAGGATTCGGAAGGAATGATGTGTTTCTGACAGAAAAAAAGTAAACCTCTTCCCTGGGAGCGGAGGCAAACGCAACTTTTCACGTTTTTTCGATTTTTCCTTTAATAACACCCTAATGTATATCATCCTGCAATATTCAAGCCTCTAGTTTTTTGGGAAGCAACTAATAAGGTTGATGAGTGAGTTAGTGTCTGAGTGAGTCTTATAAATTCCAATTTACCATCTGAGAAACGTTTTAATGAAGAATTAGGAAACTTTCATTGGAGCATTAACAGATGATTTAATTATCTTATTAGGCCATGGATTGTGACTGCGCATTCGAAGACACTTCTACCCTATCTGGTTTCTGCGGTGGCAATCCAAATGTGACACTGTTCATGTCACTGGTGGACCTCATGTTGCGAACCAGCTGCCGAATTGCAGACCCCTGCAGAAGATTATCTGGACGATTCAAGTCAATACCTTCGGAATTCGACTTCATCATAGTGGGAGGAGGAGTTGCAGGTAAAAAAAAAACTACAAAAAAAAAACGCGTAGTAAGCTCCATTTTCTTATATTTATCTAGGAAATTAGAAGGCCCAAAATTCATTGTTTACTATTTTCAGCCCAGTACTTCAGAAAAAAACTTCCCCGAACTGTTTGTTCAACTTCCAATAATAGTCAATAACTTTAATCCCAATTGTAATTCTCAGTCCTCGGTCCTTGCTTTTCCTACTTAAGGTAATGTCCTACTTTTTGAAAGACTTTATATCAGTTACGGATAGGTCATGTCTGCAAAAATAATCCTGCTCCATTTCTCTCCATGTTCATCATTCGTCTCATACGTTCTTGTAGTTTGGTACTCGGCTTCTTCTATTTAACTCTCCAATGTAGTTATTCCCTTTTATACCACATTTAGCAGGAGTACTTCTAATGTCATAATATTGTATTTACTACATCTTTCGGAATGTTGTAATATATCTATTTATTGCAGGATCGGTGGTAGCAGCTCGATTGAGCGAAAATCCGAAATGGCAAGTGCTTCTACTGGAGGCAGGCCCTGAAGAGCCCACAACGACTGGAGTACCTGCGTTTGCTGTGAGTGCCATTGGGACCAATCTTGACTGGGGCTTCAAAACCCAACCCCAGAAAGGAGCATGCCTCAACTCTGGTGGGAGCTGTTATTGGCCCCGTGGAAAGATGCTGGGTGGAACTGGTTCAATGACAGGTAAATTACACAAATTTCCCATGGGCGTATATAGAAAATAATTTTGGGAGGGGCTGGAAAATTTCGGGGGGGGGGGGGGGGCTGAGACCATTTCCGGGGTATGAAATACTAAAATTTAGAGCTTGGAATAGTTTTAGGCAACTAAAACGCTATTACACGTAAAATAAAATATTTTTTATGAGCTAAGTGATCTTATTTAATTTATTTTTAAGGGGTTTACGACATTTTATTACCATAAAATCAAAATTTCGGGGGGGGGGGGTCTGCAGCCCCCCCTCCCTTATATACGCCCATGATATTTCGTTACTAAAACATTTCTTTTTATTCCCTCCAAGAAATGAAGTGTCATAATTTACTTATAAAAAAATGTAAATATGTTTGTTAATTAATCACCGTTCGAATTAATAACCAATATTAATATGATTCATATGGCCTTTATGATAAGATTCATCAATAATTTAAATTTTCCATCTTGGAGTAAAAAGTGTTTTGTAAATAATTTTCTAAGTATATTTTAAAAATACATTAACGAATTAAAACAACAAGAAATGTTTGACTCGCAGGAACAGGGCTATTTTAAAGAATAAAGTACGATTTTGCTTCCCAATTTGTTGCAAGTTTTGATGAAACTTAAACGACAACTTATAAATCCGTTTAAACATTAACCAAATTTAAATATCCCCTGGAACGAAATCTCAAAGAAATGCGAGATTTGTTGCGTTAACGTGTTCCTATCGCCTCCATAAAAAGGAAGCGATTGTGTCAATTGATAGCTTATATAACCGCTCCCTCCTTCTGTATTTTTTTTTTTTTTTTTTTTTTTTTTTTTTTTTCTCTCAAGTCATTAAGGAAATGGTTAATAAAAATATCCGCCGCACAGTGGGGCCAAACGACATATCGTGTTTCAAAAAAGGTTACAGCCTCTAAATCTTAACCGATTTCAATGCATTTTTTTTAACTTTGTTTAGTCAGATTTCCCCCCCCCCTTCTTTTTCAATTACGTGTAAAGAAGTTAAATTCACGAAGTTTTACAATTGAACATAAAATAACATTTCATACTTCATCTAACTTAATATCAGCACTGATATCCTTGAAATTTACGTCCATATCAAGCGGCAAATTTACTGTTATTAGCGGACATGAATAATGATAAGAATTTGTAAGGTTTGTAAGAAGTAATTTATATGAAATGTTCACATTGTTATTATTTTACTATTAAATAATTATCCATATTACCATTGTTTCAGGGACAATAAACAATAGACAATATTTTTACTATTAAATTATTCTCTTACTATTCACCCCTGTCGATACTTCTTGTCAGCACTTCTGGGTTGCGTCATCTGTTCGATGTCATAAGCGGGTTTTCCCCTATTTATTGAACTGTTTTCCATATAGGTAATCATTCATATTCATCCAAAAATATCATGAAAAGGTTCAACGATTTGTAGGTATGATAAAAATGAATGAAGAACGTTATCGACATAAAGCATAGGTTTTACTCTTAGCTCATTTTGAAAATTCAAAATGAGCCTATTTTTATTATTTTAATAATACTTATATTGTTATTTCAAATCTTCCAAGTTATCAAAAAGGTTAAATTAAAATTTTTATGATTTTAGGTATGATGTACATGAGAGGAAATAGAGAAATTTATGACTCTTGGGCAAAACAAGGAAATGTCGGATGGTCGTACATGGAGTGTCTTCCTTTCTTTAAGAAATCAGAAAGTAACAAGAATCCTGAATCTGTTGAGATGAATTATCATGGGACAAATGGACCTCTTGTTGTTCAGAAATTTCCACATCAACCCAAGTTTATTGGTGACTTAATAAAGGCCGGACAAGAAATAGGGTACAGAAATGGAGACTTAAATGGAGCTAATCAAACGGGAATCACTGTTGCTCAGGTTATGGTTGATGGTGGAATACGAGCAAGCACCCCAAGAATGTATTTGAGGCCAGCGTCCAATAGGAAGAATTTGATTGTGAGTGTTAATTCAAGAGTTACCCGTATCGTTATTGACAAGCTTTCTAAAAGAGCTACAGGAGTTGAATTCCTGGATAGCTCAGGAGTTCTGAGGAAAGTCAATGCTAAAAAAGAAGTAATATTGAGCGCAGGAGCAGTGGGTTCTCCACATCTTCTCCTCCTATCAGGTGTTGGTCCTGCAAAAAATTTGAGTCGGCACAATATTACAGTAGTTCATGATCTTCCTAATGTAGGACAGAATCTTCACAATCACGTGTCCATTAACGTGAAATTCCTCATAAAAGATGATAACAAACGAATGCTCACTATGAATGCAATAAAGGAATATGTGAATAATGGAACTGGACCACTGTCAAGTACTGGTTTAACACAAACTACTGCTTTTCTCAAGTCTAAGTATGCTACCAATGATATACCAGATTTACAAGTATTTTTTGATGGTTTTTCTGCAGGATGCTCTTCTTCTGGCATTCCAGATGAGTGCAATGATGGTTCTTTTGTAGAGAACTGCGGTGACAGGGAGATAAATGCAAGACCGACAAATGTTTTAACACTCAGCAAAGGTTATTTGACATTGAAAAGTAGTAATCCTATGGATTACCCATTAATATATCCAAATTACCTCAGTGAACAGCGAGATGTAGATGTTCTTGTGGAAGGAATAAAATTGATGATAAAAATAACAAAAACAGATGCCCTAAAAAATTGGAATATTAAATTAAAACAAGACATTGAACCCAAATGTAAGCATTTAGATTTTGCCTCAGACCAATACTGGGAATGTGTTATCAGAACAAATACTGGGCCAGAAAACCACCCGGCAGGTTCTTGTAAAATGGGCCCATTGTCTGACGATGCTGTTGTAGACCCTGAATTAAGAATCCATGGTATACCAAATCTTAGGGTAATTGACGCATCAATATTTCCTTATGTTCCAAACAGCAATCCAATAGCTGCCATAGTAATGGTGGCTGAAAAGGGGTCTCATATGATTAGAGGTGCATGGAAATCTTGCTAACTGTAGGCACAAAAATGGTAGAGGCCTACCTCTTCAATAGAAAAAAAAAGCTTATATCATTATAAAATTGAGTACATCCGTCATAAAGTCCCTCTTTATAGACTTACAATCATAGTGAAATCAATACGTTAAGGATTATAGTAAACTACCAGTTTGGCAGTTGTTATATACTTACTAGTCATGGCTATTAGCCATTCACAAAACCCCTATATCCTCCTTCCCATGTCCTTGCCAATGAATTTTTTGCTTGTAAAGAAATGATAATACTTACAAGTAGAATGCAAATTTAATTTTTCAGAGATATTTAATACATTATGTATCTTGAGTTTGAAACTCCCTAATCTTTTCAAAGTTTGGTTATTGATTGAAATTTAAAGAGGGGAAATTGTGAAAAATAATCAATAATTATTTTTACATTGAAAAGGAAGATTAAATAAATGGTTTTAATACAAGATTGTATAAATATAGGGTATGACAAATAAATCCAAGACTTAAGCCAATGGCCACAAATGTCACACTAATTTTAATATATGTTAATATTATTTATTATTATATTAATTAGTAATATAAACATAATTAAACACACATATATATATATATATATATATATATATATACACACATATGAGGCGTTGCGGATGCAAAGTGCAAACCCAAAGAAAAGGTATTTTTCAGGAAAATGTGTCGTTTGAATATTATTTCCATGAGGGCCAAATCCAGTAGAGTATATTCAAAACTTGTTTTCCTTGTGGGATGTTTCATTGTTCAAATTATTTAATAATTGACCAGGAAATAGTGTGAACTTCACTTATTAAAACAGCTGAATTTCAGAAGGGGGGCTGGGAGAATTTGGGGCGTATGGAATCCTAACAATCGAGATCTCGGGATAGTAAGCCAACTAAAACAGCTCAAAAAATATTTTTTCTTAACTAAATTTAAATTTACTTTTAAGGTTTTTTGGGCACTTTTGTAATGTAGCATGCATTCCAGAAGAAAGCGGAGTAACATTTGTGCTGGGAATTTTCTTAAAATAAAAAGTTAAGTTTGAATGGCAATAAAACAATTTTGATTTACTCAGTTGATCTCCTCATCTTGTCTTCAATGACACACCGAAAATAGCATTTTATTTATATCATCATCCAGCTGACCGGTAGTGGAGGGTTGAGTTCACCTTTCATTTCCGCCTTCCTAAGTCAGTTTCCAGCCATCTTGTTTTCATTCTCTGTGTATTTTCACCAAATTATTTGGAAAACAAAAGGATTTTACTTTATCGACCACCAGCCATCAAATGAACAGAAGAAAATTATATATATATATATATATATATATATATATATATATATATATATATATATATATATATAAGAATATCACAGTTAATGCTCACATTAATTTGTACTTTATACATATATATATATATATATATATATATATATATATATATATATATATATATAGTGTTTATTTTTTAGTGTGCCAACCACTACTAAAGATTATGTGATAGTACAAATTATAAGGATAGAGCATTTAATATTAAAAAAAGAAAAAAAAAAAAAAAAAAAAAAAAAAAAAAAAAAAAAAAAAAAAAAAACGAGATTTTTATTGAGTAAATACATATGAGAAAACTGTTAATTGATATTATATCACTTTAAGCACTTGATAACTATCTTAAGAAGTATTTTAATATTGTAATAATAGCTGCTGAATCACTTACCTCCAATTATTTAAATGTTCTTGTTAGTCTAACACTGTATTACTGTCCATAATAAATTAATTTTAATCTATAATAGAAATAAGATATATAGGAATTTAATTTAGAAGGTCTTTTGATGGCCACTTTTCTTTTCAGACATAAGTGAAAGTAATATTAATAAAAAAAGGAAATGAAGGCCTTAAGTTTCATGAACATACTGAGAGAAAACATACAAATTGCAATGAAATTGTATATCACTATGTTTTTCCAACAAACATTAAAAATTCACACACTCATATATGCAAAAGTATCACACATTCATACGTGTATATATAATTGTACTTTGTAGGAGTATAAAATACTTACATATACTCTCATTAATGAACCATGGAGATCTAAAATTTAATTATTACTATGTATAATTATGTGTAAAGACTTCTTGCTCTGTTCACTGTTGAATCTTATGATATGATGTACTGTAGAGAAATAGTACTCATCTCACAATGACCCTTGTGTATCTATTGTGAACAAATACAATGGTAAGTAGGCAAGCAACATTTTTTGTTGTAAAAGTGCTCCTTAAATGAGGGTTTCATTGATAATTATTTAGACAAATTTGTAAATAATGTTCCAGTATTATGTAAAATTAAAATTTGATGAAATATATTTGTTTTTCATTTATTCTTAAATTGTTTCTTCATCGTCCTCAAAGAAATCATTTCGATAAAAAGTGTTGTGCATAAAAAAAAACCAAGAGGAAATATATATACATATAAATATATATCTATATATATATATATATATATATATATATATATATATATATATATATATATATATATATATATATATATATGCCCTACCTTTCTAGAAGAATAAACTCCAAACTTACTTTTCAGAAAATTGAGGAGGCTTTTAGTAAAATCAAAATACATAATTATTATCAAATGGTAGTGTTTTTATTAAATAATAAAAATAATTATGGGTTTTATTTTACAAGAAATAGTGCTTCTTTAATTTAGCTTCACCTCCTGGTTCCCTTCCTTCAAAGAAATATGTGTTGACCTTCCCTCTAGTTAATTTCCTGGGTGAGGCCATCTGAGAACATTCAATCTAATATATAGATTCATTGCCTAATTTAAGTAAAATAAAATTAAAAATAACATGTATGTTTATCTAGTCACAGTAAACTAAATGCTTAAAAAAATACTTAAAAACTAAATAAACAAAGAATTACACTTAGTAACCTCATACCCATTTAAGGGTGCTCGTCCACTGGAAGCGTACACGAGCGGCGCACAGTGGGGCCATAAGACATTTCGTGTTTTAAAAAAGTCCGTCACGCAGGAGCTGCATAACTAAGCACTTTCCTCAGAATTTGGGTAGTGTAGACTGCTTTCCAGAACAATTTGCTTAAAATATCCTACATAAATAAAATAAAAACATGAATAGTTCTCTTTTAAATTTGTAATGAGTAACTGATCAATTATTAATTTGCTTCCAGAGTTATTTTTACACATGGTACCTAATACACTACGTAATAAATACAAAAAACCTCATATTATCGTATTTTGATCTAACGCAGGAACAGGATACAGTCACTCTAGTGGTAGAAAGCGCTCCTTGCGGCGGCTTTGTAAACCTACGTGTGGCGGGCTTTTCGATTGAAATATATTACAAATTAAACCCCCGCTTTCCGATTGACCGATTCAGCTCATTTTCACAACACTTCTTTCTCATGAGTTACCCACGACGTATACCGCGTTTCGTTACAATACAGCAGAAATTACGACCGGTATGAGTATATTAGGAATTTGGGTCCGGAGTAAACCCCTCCTTCTAATGAACCGATTTAGTTTATTTTTAAAACACATATTTACCTGTAGATTGCCACTAAGAATACCGAGTTTCGTCGAAATATACCAAAAATCACGGCTGGTAGTGGCGAATTGGTATTGTAGGTCCGGAGTAAACCCCCACTCCTAATGAACCGATTTAGTTCATTTTTACAACACATATTTACCTGTGGATTACCACTACCAATACCGAGTTTCGTCGAAATATACCAAAAATCACGGCTGGTAGTGGCGAATTGGTATTGTGGGTCCGGAGTAAACCTCCCCCCCCCCTTCTAATGAACCGATTTAGTTCATTTTTATATCTCACTTTTCTCTATATATTACCACTACGAATACCAAGTTTCGTTGAAATATAACAAATATTACGGCTGACATAGTCAAATTAGTGTTTTGGGTCCGGGGTAAACCCCCCCTTCCGGTGGACCGACTTTGGTGGTTAACGAACTCGTTCAATCGTTTGCTAATTGAATGCTATATACCAAGTTTCGTGACGAAAAAAACAAAAACTCTGGCCGCTATCGTCTTAACAGACACATATATATATAAGTAAAGATGGAATGGTTGGGATTCGGCTAAATAAACCTCAATATGATTTTTTTTTCAAAAAATCTATATTTCGGACGTTTCGGCTACTCATTGGTAGCCTTCGTCAGCTAAAATGACAAAAAAAAAGGAATTAATACAAAAACAAAAAAAATTATGATTGTGATAGGTAACAGAGCTATAGATACAAGTAACTTATAAAAGAACATATCGTCTTAAATTCTTAGAATGAAAAAGTGAATAGGTACAATAATTGATTTTAATAGTAATTATTAACGTTAATTGATTTTACAAAGAAATAAGAAGCTACATACCAATGACAAATATAGTAGCTAATAGTAACATTAATTAATTTTACAAAGAAATAAGATACTACATACCAATAGAAATGCCGAGCGGCAGAGGAAGACCAAGGTTGGCAATTAAGTAACCATTGCAGAGTGTCTAAGGAGAAAAAGAAATCTACTGGGGTATAAGTAAGTGGAAACAGCAGGTGGAGGGGGAAATGTCGGTAAGGATCAAAAAGCAAGTTTATGACATGTCGGTAAGGATCAAAAGGCATGTTTATGACATATTTATGACAGGAAAGGAGAAAAAGGAGTTAATGGAAGGATACCCAAGGGGCATGGTAAAAATCTAGGTGGGAGGTCGGGAGAGTATTTGGAAAATATTAGCGTACATAGGAGAAATGCCTTGTTGGTCAGTTTTGTAGTTTATATTGTTTTTGTTTAAGTTTATGTGTACACATTCCGAGATCTGTAGTCTTTTTTTGTTTCGTTGTGTAGAAAGAATTTTCGTGTCGTCGAAGTTTAAAGTGTGTTTTTGTGTAATGGCGTGTTTTGCAAGTGCAGATTTATCTATTTCTTTATTAGTGATGGTTCTTTTATGTTGTGTAAGACGTGAGTGAATGTCATTTATGGTTTCTCCTATGTATACACCATTACAGGAAGGGGTTTGACAAGGGACTTGGTAAACACAACGGGTGCTTTGTTCAAAAGGGATGGGATCTTTGAGTTTGGTATAGAGGGTTTTGAGTTTGTTGGTAGTTTTCAAACCAAAATTTAGGGAAGGGTAGGATTTTTTTATTGTCTTTGTAAGTTTATCAGTCAGTCCAGGTGTAAATGGTAGAGATCGGAACATTTGGTAACTGGGAGTTAGGGAAGAATTGGGAGAGACAGTGTTGGGAGGTTGGGATTTTGCTTTTTTCCTTGTTAAAAAAGCAAAATCCCAACCTCCCAACACTGTCTCTCCCAATTCTTCCCTAACTCCCAGTTACCAAATGTTCCGATCTCTACCATTTACACCTGGACTGACTGATAAACTTACAAAGACAATAAAAAAATCCTACCCTTCCCTAAATTTTGGTTTGAAAACTACCAACAAACTCAAAACCCTCTATACCAAACTCAAAGATCCCATCCCTTTTGAACAAAGCACCCGTTGTGTTTACCAAGTCCCTTGTCAAACCCCTTCCTGTAATGGTGTATACATAGGAGAAACCATAAATGACATTCACTCACGTCTTACACAACATAAACGAACCATCACTAATAAAGAAATAGATAAATCTGCACTTGCAAAACACGCCATTACACAAAAACACACTTTTAACTTCGACGACACGAAAATTCTTTCTACACAACGAAACAAAAAAAGACTACAGATCTCGGAATGTGTACACATAAACTTAAACAAAAACAATATAAACTACAAAACTGACCAACAAGGCATTTCTCCTATGTACGCTAATATTTTCCAAATACTCTCCCGACCTCCCACCTAGATTTTTACCATGCCCCTTGGGTATCCTTCAATTAACTCCTTTTTCTCCTTTCCTGTCATAAATATGTCATAAACATGCCTTTTGATCCTTACCGACATGTCATAAACTTGCTTTTTGATCCTTACCGACATTTCCCCCACCACCTGCTGTTTCCACTTACTTATACCCCAGTAGATTTCTTTTTCTCCTTAGACACTGCAATGGTTACTTAATTGCCAACCTTGGTCTTCCTCTGCCGCTCGGCATTTCTATTGGTATGTAGTATCTTATTTCTTTGTAAAATTAATTAATGTTACTATTAGCTACTATATTTGTCATTGGTATGTAGCTTCTTATTTCTTTGTAAAATCAATTAACGTTAATAATTACTATTAAAATCAATTATTGTACCTATTCACTATTTCATTCTAAGAATTTAAGACGATATGTTCTTTTATAAGTTACTTGTATCTATAGCTCTGTTACCTATCACAATCATATTTTTTTTTTGTTTTTGTATTAATTCCTTTTTTTTTGTCATTTTAGCTGACGAAGGCTAACAATGAGTAGCCGAAACGTCCGAAATATAGATTTTTTGAAAACAAAATCATATTGAGGTTTATTTAGCCGAATCCCAACCATTCCATCTTTACTTATCACCTCGAAGGCTAACTATCTAATCATCACCATATATATATATATATATATATATATATATATATATATATATATAGGTATATATAAATTTTAACGGGGATCATTTTCGGTGTCTACTAGGTAGGATCGATAAAGATTTGAAGAAATTTTTCAAAAATTCCGTCATGAGTCCAACCTCAATAGCTACTTTCCTTCGGAGGAAAGTGCTAAAAGGCTAAAGCCACTAAATCTTAACCAATTTCAATGATTTTTTTAAAAACGAAATCTAATAAAATTTAGAACAACTTTGTCTAGCCATATTTGTGTTTCCTCTGTTTATTAAATTACGTCTAAATAATTCACGAACTTTTACAATAGAACTTAAAATAATATTGTATTTTTCATCTAACTTAATATCAGCACTGATATCGTTGAAATTAAACATTCAAATACTGATTAAACTCGGAAAAAATCTGACTGGCATTTTCAAAACGTAAATTTATCTTAATTCAACAATGAGATTAATTGAAACAATATGATTTTTGAATGATTTGAAAACAAATTTTGACTTTTTTCCATGTCTAATCAGGATTTGAATGTTTAATTTCAACGATATCAGTGCTGATATTAAGTTAGATGAAAAATACAATATTATTTTATGTTCTATTGTAAAAGTTCGTGAATTATTTACACGTAATTTAATAAACAGATAAAACAAAATCTGGCGAGACAAAGCTCTTCTAAATTTGATTAGCTTTCGTTTATTTTTATTTTTTATATTTATTTATTTATTTTTTCTGTGCGCCACACAGAGTAGCCTGATGCCCATTTAAGGGTGCTCGTCCACTGGAAGTGTACACGAGCATCGCACAGTGGGGCCAAACGACATATCGTGTTTCAAAAAAGGCTACAGCCTCTGAATGTTAACCGATTTCAATGCATTTTTTCTTTTTTCTTTAATGAAAGCTAATAAAATTTAGAACAACTTCTTCTAGCAATCCTTATACAGGGTGTCCCAAATAGGACGGTTCAAACTAATTTTGCGGCCTAACGGTTGGTCTGAGAAAAAAAAAAATGTCAGAAATATAGAGGTAAACAGCATTCCTAGCTTCTCGGAAATAATACGCTGGACAACCATCATGCTGAAACCACATTGTACGTCTTGTCTGCAGTGGTAAGTTTTCCACGAGCTTTGGCAATCGATCCAAGATGAATGTCCTGTACGCATTCCCTGATACAGGACCTTCCAAAAAATATGTGTCAATAATTTTACTGCCCAGAAACCCGCACCTGATTTTACCGACCACCGATGCTGGTGGTCCAGCTGCTTTATCCAGTGAGGGTTATTTGTGGACCAATAATGTGAGTTATGCCTGTTCACGGGCCCATCACTTACAAATGTGACTTCATCACTGAAGAGAACATTCCTCATGAATATCCCGTTTTGCCGTAAGGAGTTGATTCCCCACCTGCAGTACTCCTCCCTCACTTCCATATCCCTACTTGAAAGGGCTTAATGCGTGGAGTGAATAAAACCTAGAATCTAACAGGTAGAATCTAGCCCTTGTGCTAGGTTTACACGGGCGAGAAAACTTGCGACAGTACTCGCGCAAGTTCTGTCCCGTCGTGTAAACACGTAGATGCAATTTTACCCGACACTTGAACGCAAGTTGTCCCGCGAGCACTCGCGCGAGTCGCAAGTTCTTACGCCAGAGGGCTCAAAATCCGTTTACATTTTGACACCGTTTAATGCAATTTCAACTCGCACAAAGAGCTCTTTCCAAGTCAATTTTCAATTTCTTTACCGCCGAGAAGACGTCAAAGTCCGACTCGCAGGAACTGTGTCATCTTAGCGCGGTCCCTAGTGTCATTTGGAAAGCTTGAAATAGAAACGGTTATTATTTTGGTTAGACCTTTCGTGAAATACTTTTATGACCCCAGGTACGTGAGCGATGGCAAGGGTACCCTTTACCTGGAAAAATGACCCCAGTATTCTCAATGTTCGCTCAAGGAAAACAAAATTTTACGCATAAATGTAATTTAAAGAAATCGACTACAACCAATTAAAAAGTGAGTTAAAAAACGACAAAAACCCGTGCAAAAGAACAAGACAAACATGTTTGAAGTTAGAAGCAGTTATTTCACCGATTGACATCGCCAAATCAAAACTTATTCAGAACCTTCTTTTGTAGAAAATGTAGTAAACTTTCGAATGTTAACCTTCTGCTTACCACGATTTCCCAACCGTTCACAAAACTTTTCATGTCTGTTAATAAAATATTTTATTCTTATCCTTTTTTAACTTCGAACGTAATCAAAATTTAGTTTAGATGAATTTCAATCATGCTGAAAATTTTTCAACTGAATCCCATAATCCTTAGTACCCTAACCAAAAACATTATTCAACAACTACTAGATTTCTAATTTTCTCGGAAACAGATATCGCCTTAAAAATGGTTTAAAAAAAGTCCAACTTGCAGGAACTGCGTCATCTTAGCGCGGTTCCATTCATATCCCTAGTGTCATTTTGTAGACTTAGAATAGAAACAGTTATTACTTTGTTTAAATCATTCCTAATGTAAACAAATATTAAAAAAAAAAAAAAAAAAAAAAAAAAAAAAAAAAAAAAAACAAGATTGTCGGCTAGGGATGATTGTCGGCTATCTTACGCGGAAATTACTCTTTCCGCCGTCCCAAGTTTCGTTCTACGAAGACTCTTCTACGAATATATTTCTAATTTACTTAACTTGCAGTACTAACATATCCATTTCACTTTTAAATGCAATTAAACAAAATAAAATTGTACAAGAAAATAAGAAAGTAGTGTTATTTTTTAATGAACTACGGCCACATACAACCACAAAATATAATTATATTTCTAGTATAGCATTTGGCAGCATGACTTCCTACAGGTAAAGGTAACTGTCAACTGTCCTAGAATGCTTGATGAGAACAATGAATCTTGATTTATGAAGTACAATAAAAGCCTACCTGAAGCCTGCCTACTACCTCGACCCGGACAGATTCCTGACTCTATACGGAGAATATTTACGTTTTTAGTTCTGTTGTAGGTTCAGAGAATTTGTATTTATACCCCTGTTTTATTGAGAAATACATCCTCCTACTAGAAGCAATAACAAGAAATAAAAACAGACAAAAAGAACCGTTTAAATAAACGAAATCAATTATCGTTTATCAAACTTCTAAGTTTTGTGTTCTTATTTCTCCGTTTGATATCGCCTAACCAAAACTCTCTTCAGAACCTTTTTTCTAGAGCATTTAGTAAGCTTTCGAATGGTAACCTTTCGTTTACGAAGATTCTCAACCGTTTTCGAGATATTAAGGAAAGTATACGAAGTTTCCAAAGCTTTTCATCTTTATTAATAAATTATTTTAATTTAACCCTTCCTTAACTCGAAACGTAACAAAAAATTCAACATATTAGTTTTAAGGAAAGTAGAACCTGCAAAAAAATGTTTCAACTGAATTCCATGATTCTAAGTACCCAAACCAAAAACGGTATTCAAAAACTATTTTTCCAATTTTCTCGAAAACGGTTAAAGCTATCGCCTTGAAAATGGTTTCATTCGTTTTCCTAGCCCAAGAAGCCTATAAAACGAGTACTTACAAGCTTATAAACTCAAAAACGTAAGCGTTACGATTTTTTTGCAGAATTTCGCCCCAAACGCCATTTTCCAGTGGGCGGATTCTGCTGGTTAACGAACTTGACCTTTCAAATTAGGCGACAGATTTTTGTACCAAATTTCATCAAAATCGGACCATTCGTCTAGGAGCAACAGAGCGAACAGACAAATATATATATATATATATATATATATATATATATATATATATATATATATATATATATATATATATAATATACAAATATGAACCACCGTCATTTTCGGTCTCTAGGGGTTCGCAAAATTTTCTAGTCGGATTGTTTCATGAGATCAACTTTATAAGCGGGGTTCCTCCCTATGGGGGAGGGAGGAACCGCGCTAAAATGGACTATCTTGACCTTTCAAATTAGACGAAAGATTTTCTTACCAAAATTTATCGAAATTGGACCATTTCTGAGGCTGAGAGAGAGCATGCATATATATATATATATATATATATATATATATATATATATATATATATATATATATCGGTTAGATGTGTTATTCTTTCGTTTGTCCCCACTGTGCGGCGCTTCACTATACGAAACGGAAGAAGCAGCTACGAGCGACAGAGGTTGTCCACTGCAGGCGTCTTCAAGTTACAAGCTTCGGGATGATATTTGTCATATAAGAAATTTTCAGCCACCTGAACCAATAAGCACTTTTTCATTGAGGAGGGGGGGGGAGATCATTTGACTTCCAATATACCCTGGACCAGGAAAGGGCATTTATACAATTTATTTCTTATTCAGTAATGGTTCGGATTAAACGTAGCTTTAATTTATTCCTTTAACATTTTTTCTACTAAGTATTATAATAACAATTACTTTAAAATTTTTATTTTTTAAGTTGAAAAATAACAGTAATAAAACTTCTTAAAAAAAGTTTACACCCAAAAAGTGATTTTCGAACTTATACTGTTTTAAAATGGAAATAAAAATATTAATTTGAAAAATACGTTTTTACAGTAAAATTTAACAGTTTTGGACTCCTGGTTTTCAAGGATAGGAAGGACCTACAGAAATGTTATTTCCTTAATGGTTGTTTAAAACAAAGATCATGTTGAGCGTATTAAAAAATTAAATAACAACTCATTTCTGAGCAAGAAATACCATTTTATTTAAAGTAAAGGAAATCAAAATCAGCGGGGGATGGGGAAATAAACAACAACCAAAACGACGCCTGTGCGGTGCTGCCACCATAGCGGCTATTTCAGGAACTACTTATGAATTCTTTCAGCGGGCTATTCAAATATTAACAGAGTAAACTCTCAAAAAAGAAATTTTTCTTTTCATTTATTTATTAAGAAGAAAGATTTAACTATCTGATCCTGATACCAGATAAAAATTCTGTATAATTATTATTCAGTATATTCACTTCATTATCACAAATTTTGTGGTGTAGAAAAAAAAAGTAAAAAATCAAAACCTAAGCAGAGAATATAGTAACATAAATAAGCAGTCAGGGAATAGTTGGGATTCCACTAGGAAAACATCAATACGATTTTTGTAAAAATCTGTATTAAGGACGTTTTGGCTACTCTTTGGTATCCCTTGTCAGTAAAAAGACAAAACAGCTGAGGAGTAGCCGAAACGCCCTAAATACAGATTTAAAAAAAAAAAAAAATCATATTGACGTGTCACAGCCGAATCCCAAATATTCCATGACTTCTCACCTCGACGGCTATCTACACCTTAGAAACATAAATAGTGTTAAACTTATAGTATTTTTGTTTGCAAAGATCAAAATATACTACAGAGATAGAAATATATTACAAAGATGGAAATTTATTACAATGATTAGAAATATATTACGTGGTGATCTTATTTAATTTATTTTTAAGGGTTTATGACACATTTTTACCGATCAACTCAAAATTTCGGGGGGGGGGGGGGGGCTGCAGCCCCCTCAGTCCCCCCTTATATACGCCCATGACTCAGGCCACGTTCATGGTGAAGATCGAGAGCAGATAATAAGCCAGGATGTTGTCGAGCGACATCGACAGTGGCAGTGATTTTTCTTTTTATTAACCTATTCCAGGCGACGATTTTTTTTTAAACACGATCCAAGCGAATTTTATTTTTCTTAAATTGTTCTTTTTTAATAAAAAAATATGTTTACTATATAAATCACCCAATTCGTAAGTCAATTCACATAGATAAGGTTCAAGGTTCTAATTTGTTCGTGTGTGTGTTGTGTGTGTATGTATATATATATATATATATATATATATATATATATATATATATATATATATAAAGAAAAAGGAAATACGTAATAAAATTAAGCTTTCCTACCTTTTGAAATTTTAATGGAGAAAAGCTTAATTTTATTATGTATTTACTTTTTCTTTTTTGCTCTGAATATTTAGGTTGAATTATGCAATTTTTGCTACAATATAATTTTTATATAATATATTTTTGAATATATTCTAGTCGGCCATTAGCACCGACTAAAGGTAGTGTAATATTTTTATTTTTTTTTCTTTCTTTCTTTTTTTTTTTTTTTTTTTTTTTTTACAGCGCATAGACATAATTCTTGGCCATTAGCGCCGACATCCAGGGTGCTACCAGGAATTTTCTCAGCGAGCCCTGAGATGAGAAATTCCTGCCGCCGGTGGGGATCGAACCCACCATCTCCCGCTTATGAGTCTAGCGCGCTAGCCACTAGACCACGGGAGGCCCCCAGTAGTGTAATAATTATCATTTAGGTAGGTAGTAATTATGACGGAATAGAATATACTATGATAAATTTTTCAGAAAAATGTTAAAAATAATTTATGGTAATTGACAAAAATGAAATTCAATTACGAAGAACTGTATAGTAAAACGACTGTTTAAACTGACAATAATGGATTGTAATAAAATGAGTGCCATTAAGCTAATATGAGTTGCATTCATCGTAAGATGTTATATACCGTACTGCATGGATATCTTCAATTGATGAGGAATGCCATCAAGTTTTCCGTACCTACTAGAGGCAATTCAGACCAAAGTACTGTTGACGTTACAAAGAAAAATAATGGTTGAGATACGAAACTATGCGAATGAAGAAATTTAAAGTTACTACTACTTTATTAAGACAGAATAAATAAACTGACAGTATCAGTTTTTAAGATGTCTGAAAAATCTTCTAGGCTTTATTTAACCAATGTTATATTTTTTTTAATATAAAGATTGGCAAATTAATTTATGTGTAATAAATGGTTTGTAGTGCTAATGGCCTCAGTAGCAGATGCAAAGAAAAAAATAATAATAATAACAAAAAAAACATAAATGCTTCGTCTAGCTTCTAAAACCAATTAAAGAAAAGTCACCTATTGCAGCAATGGTTGTGACTAGTTATGAAATAATTTTCAGTTACTCCATCACTTCAATTTTAAAGGGAGCTACAAGCTTCTTGTTCGGACCTCTTTGTCGATTGAGAACTTGGATACTCTATGGATTTGGCGGTCTTGCCAAACAGACGCCTGAATTTGACACTCTTTGTGTAAGTACATCATAATGTTTTTTATTATTCCTATTAACAACACTCTGGTGGCTTGTGATATGAGTGATTCGAGTTGTAAAACTGATTAAATATATTTTTTTCTTAAAAGTGTAATGTTGAAAACAATTTCGAATATATTGATCGGATTCTTAAATTTTATAGCTTTTTACCCCCCTCAAATGACTAACACTTGTGGTGTTCATTTTTCTTTGGTGCGACATTTTGAATCAAACGTCTTGTGAATCTTTATTGTGAACTTTGTTTCTTTGTTTTCTTTAGTGTTTGAAATTAATAAAATTAAGTACTGGATTAATACAAGTAACATCATCATCAGGTAAAACACATGTTCAAAACATGACTTTTTTTATATGAGAACACCTTTAGAACCATTAGATTCAAATCTCCCATTGTAGAAACAAGAAGTTTTTTTTTATTATATTCTATTGTAAAAAGTTCCATCTATTAATATAAATAACTTTAAGCTGAATGTAGACTGTGTTAAGATTTTTTAATATATATTCCCAAAACTAGTTATTCTTGAAGGGCAAATTAGAATAATAGTATATTACTTTTTCAATCAGAGAACAAACTCTCCTCTTTAGTTATTAATTTCAAATGTTCAACGTGGTTCGGACAATGAAAATTCTCTACTTAATACTTTAATTATATATTAGAATAAGGGGCAGAAAATAAGTATTCATTTTTATTTTAAATGAGTTTCACTTTTCTTTTAATTTTTATTATTGCGAAATAAAATTAAAAATTTCATAATAATTGATGTATTTTACTATTTTTTTACAGTTTCCTAATAATTTTTATTTTAAAAACTTAAAATTTAAAATTATTTTAATAATTTTATTCCAAATTTTTTTTTAGAAAAGTTATAATACAAATGTTTATATTATTTTAACTTTTAAACATTATTTAAAATAAAACACAATATTAGTGCCATAATGAATAGAAACTTTTTATCCCTGACATAAACAAATAACTTCAAATACACAGAAGTTTCCAAATCAAGCATTTCTTTATTTATTCTGAGGATAAATGACATTAATTGGAGATAAGAGTAAGTATCGTGATACTTTAATTATGAAATTAATGATCTGTATATCATTATTTCTTAAAATACATTAAAAATATATCCATCTTTTACTCTCACAATACATCTTTTTTTTTGTTTTGTTTTATATTTTAAAATTAAACCTGAATTTTTTTCACAAAATATTATAATATATATTTTCCTATTTTTATTTAAAATTTCTTTTATAACAGTTATTTATTAATTTAAAAAATATAAATTATGAAGAAATTTGTTTGTCATAATTTGTAGGAAACATTTAATTTCTATATCGGTCCTTGATTAGAATTACTTTTACATATAATCTAATTTTATATATATATATATATATATATATATATATATATATATATATATTTGGGTTGTTTTTTAAGCTACTTCGCTGGGTATTAAATGTGTTGTTCATTCGGCATCTGTCTCCAGCGGTCTTGCTCCTCCTGTCATCCCAATATTTTGCCCGATTCCTCTCCGGCTTCTTCTGGCAGTCACTCATCCTTGCTGGTTGGTAAGGGAATGAGTCCGTCCTTGGTCTAGGCTCCCTTTATACATCTTGGTCGGAGATTGTGCGAGCCAATAAGCTTGGTGGGCTGTGGGCCAATGGGGAGTCGGCTGTCTCTGTCCGCTTCTTCAGTTGTCCGTTCGGGGCGCTGATGGTCTTGTGTGGGTGGCTTGACTTCGATCCTCTTCATGATAGGCCGCCATGTGTTGGAGAGGATGAGTCCATCTTCTCTATTGAAATTGGCCGGATACTTCTGGATTTCAATCGCCTCCCTGATTCGTCTTCTAGTCAGTGCGTCTTCTTTGGCTAGGGCAGCGGTTTCCAAACTTTTTGCACCTGCGCCCCCCTTTTTTATATAAAACTTTTTGCGCCCCCCTCAGTTTTCATAGCTATCTAATTTCATAAGTACATGCTAATTTACTCATGATTACTTACATAATATGTTTAATGGGCTGCAAAATAATATACCTAATATACATCAAATATTTATTAAGAGAAAAAAAATCTTACAAAAATACAACTACAATTATAATCTGTATTCTAGATTATAACACTGTTCTGCAAAAAAAAACTTTTCTCCCCTCCCTTGAACAATTTTGCCTGTTTCTCATGTTTTCAGGTGTGCTGAGTCCGAATCTGAACCCAGAATAATTCTATCACCCTCTGATTTTGAGAGAAAAGAGGAGAAACTTGGAAAAAATGAAAAATTCTATTTGAAAATTATTGTCTTTATTATAACAGATTTTTTTTTCTTTTTCAACGGTAAAATATAATTAATTGAATCCTGCATGCTATCAGGTATAATACTAGACAACTCATGAGTACTTTTTTTTCTTTTGTACTCTTCCTCCTCTGTCTCCCGCTGCAGTGTCCAGCAGTAATCCGCCAGCATCTTCTCATTCCATTTGCCAGTATATCTTTTTTCCATTCTGGATATGTCTAAGCAATCCAAGCCTTTTTCTCACTAGTATTTAACTAAGCTTCAAAAGTGAGGTCCTTGAATAGAATTTGGGGTCCTACGAAAATTCCCTCTTTTATCTTAGCATCGCTGAGATGTGGAAATTTCTGTTTTAAGTACATGAAACCTTCTCCTTCCTTGTCCATCGCTTTTACGAAGTTTTTCATTAGCCCCAATTTTATGTGGAGTGGGGGTAAAATTATTTGGTTTTTGTCCACTAATGGAGGATTGGTAATGTTTTTTTCACATACTTTTTCCTTACGCTCTGGCCATTTTTTTTACGACATAATGGTCTCCTCTTCTTCTGCTGTCCCACTCGCACAAAAAACAACAAAATTTAGTGTAAAAGGATACCACCATAAAAGAGAAAGGAAGGTCATTCCCCTAAAGATCCAGGTAGAGACCAAATCCCTGCCTCAAGATCAAAAACTGAAAAAACACTTTTAGCCATATTTCTTCAACCACTTGTAATATTCCCATCAATTTTTTCCCGTTCAAATATACTTCATTGCGCTCGAAATCATCGGGCTTTTGAATTTTTTTCACTATGTTTTGATGCCAAAAATATTCGTCAAATTTACAAAAAAACTCACATTTTTGAATAAAAACTAGAATTTCTCAAGAAACTGTGCGTGATAGACAGAATCTGACTTCAAATTCGTGTTCAGCACATTTGAAAACAGTAAGAAAGCATGTTTTGGTTTGAAGGAGGATTTTCGTGCAGAACAGTGTAATTAATAAAGAATAATTTTATTTTTTTAATCAATTAATTATTAAAACAAAAATCAGATTTCGATATTCCCATGTGCAGCCACAACCTCCTGTAGTTCATGCCTCCACGTCAGGTCTCACTACAGCCATCTATTCAACAGCAGTGAAAGGTGCCACCATTCCCTCCCCTGAATCCACTACCGTTCCATCGCCTTCTTTACCCTCATTCCTTTCTGAATTAAACTCCATCACCGAATCATTAAAGGCTTTCCTAGCGGAATTAAAAACCCTCATTTCACCCCTCATTTCACCCCTCATAGCCATTTTTCAAAAACTCTGCCAACTTCAACCCTCCCAATCATGATTCATCCTTCCTGCAAACCTCTCACAATCCTCCTGTGGAACTCCAATGGACTACTAAATCACAAGGACGAACTATACTTACTTCTAAAGGACAAAAGCATTGACATAGCACTACTAACTGAAATACACCTGACACGACGAACTCCATTCTACATCCAGGGATACAAAACGTACAGAACTGACCATCCGGACGGAACTGCACATGGCGGAACAGCAATCCTTGTTCGCTCATCACTTTCTCACTTCCTCATTCCTAACCAATTTCCACCAAACATCCTCCAGAGTACATCAATTTCCCTCCAATCATCATTTCAATTTCCTATTACCATTGCAGCCGTATATTGTCCTCCTAATAAATCTGTTTCCACCAATACCTTTCATTCCTTCTTCCAGCATCTAGGTCCTCGCTTCCTAATTGGTGGGGATTTTAATTCTAAACACCCCCAATGGGGTTGCCGTGTGGCTAATCCTCGAGGACGAACCTTACTACAAACCCTCTCTACCTTCCCTGCCAAAGTAATCACCCCTTCTTCCCCTACATACTGGCCCACTTCCCGCTCAAAACGTCCTGACATCCTCGACTTCTTCATTACCCATGGTATTTCCCAAATTCCTACCTCCATTTCCACTCTCGATGACCTATCCTCCGACCACAGTCCAGTACTCCTTCTCTTCAACTCCGATGCTGATTCCCACTCTATACCTCCAAGACCTACACTCACTCCTGGTCCAGTTGACTGGCAATCCTTTCAATCATCCCTAGAACATAAACTGGACCTAAACACATCTCTAAAAACAAACACTGATATCGACGATGCTGTTCATTATCTTTCAGTAGCCATTCAGGAATCCTTATTCATCTCCACCCGACCGAAACCTCTACATAATACACAAACACGACTGGCTGGCATACCAACACACATACAACTACTGCTCACTGAAAAGAGAAGAGCACGCAAACGATGGCAAAATTCTAGATACCCTTCTGACAAAAAACGGTTAAACCAACTGACAAACCAACTAAGAAATGAACTGCGGAAACATAAAAACGAACAATTCAAAACATACACTAAGGAACTTACTTCATCTGACAAATCACTCTGGCAGGCTACTAGAAAAATACTCTCATACAAAACCTCCCATCATCCCATCCAACAAGAAGATGGCTCTTGGGCCAAAACCGATGTAGAAATTTCCACCGCCTTCGGGCATTACCTCTCCAATGTCTTTACCCCGCACCCTGACGTTAACAATCCAACCCACTCCCACCATGTCTCGAGTCAACTGGATACTCCCCTCCCAATGTCACTTCCCCCCAAGGCCTTCAATCCTAAAGAAGTATTCCACGCCATCCAACACCTTCCCCACAAAAAAGCTCCAGGATATGACCTAATTACTCCCCTAATACTCAAGCATCTTCCGAAAAAAGCAGTCCTTTTCTTAACCTTCATTTATAATGCTGTCCTCAGAACTACCCACTTTCCTCTCCTCTGGAAATTCTCAGTAATCCGTATGATACCTAAACCGAAAAAACCTATTCACCAACTCACATCCTATCGCCCTATTGCCCTACTACCCGTATTGGGGAAAATTCTTGAAAAACTCTTACTCAAACGCCTCTACCCCATTCTTATTCCCAAAATCCCGTCTTCCCAATTTGGTTTTCGTCAATTCCATTCCACCATTCATCAATGCCACAGAATTGTGGATCTGATCTCCACAGCTTTTGAGAAGGGACAGTATTGCTCTGGTGTCTTTCTCGACGTGGCCCAGGCTTTTGATCGGGTGTGGCACCGGGGCTCGCTGTTCAAACTCAAACAAATTCTCCCATCAACCTACTACCTCGTAACAAAATCCTATCTCTCCGACAGATTCTTCCAAGTTTCCTATGGCACTTCATCCTCCCCCATTTTCCCCCAACTTGCAGGTGTTCCTCAAGGTGGAATCCTCAGTCCTGTCCTATACCTCACATATACGGCTGATATCCCAACTCACCCCGGCACATCCCTGCATATGTTCGCCGATGACACAGCTCTGTTCTCCTGCAGTCATGACCCAATCCTGACATCCAAGTTCCTTCAGGAACACCTTGGACTGATCGAACCCTGGCTCACCAAATGGAGAATCAAAGTTAACCCCCTGAAATCCTGCCACTCAACCTTTACCCTCAGGCGATCATCCTGCCCTCCAGTGTTCCTCCATAGTTCTCTAATTCCGCAAAAATCCCAAATTCGCTATCTAGGACTAATACTTGACAAACGACTAACATGGAAGCCACATATTACCCAGAAGCGACAAGAACTCAGCCGACGATACAGACTATTACTGCACCTACTTGACAAACGATCTAATCTCTCACTAACAAACAAACGCCTCATTTACATGACCATTCTCAGACCAATATGTACTTACGGAATTCAACTCTGGGGTTCCACAAAGCCTTCCAACTCCTACAAAATCCAATCCCTACAGTCTAAAATTCTCCGGAAAATAACGGATGCTCCGTTTTATGTCTCCAATTTGACCCTCCATAATGACCTTAATATCCCTTTTATCCAACCTTTAGCCAAATCCCTCTACCGTAAATTCCATTCGAACCTACACGGCCATCCTAACTCCTTAATAAACTCTCTCTCCTCCCAGCACATTCCTCACAACCCCATTCGGCGACTGAAACGCAAGTGGCCAAGAGATCAACTCTAAAAAGTGTATCTGTAAAAAAAAAAAAAAAAAAAAAAAAAAAAAAAAAAAAAAAAAAAAAAAAAAAAAAAAAAAATCTGTCTAGTGGGTACTACTACTGTGCAGCTTCCCACCTCATGAACATTCATGTCAATTTAATCTAGCAATAATTTACTAGAAATGTATCTTATACATTGTTGTAAATTCCAAATAAATAAATAAAAAAAAAGATTTCGATATCAACGATTTTGAATTTAAAACGGAAATTGATAGAAGAAAAAGAGATTGACGATTTTGACACGTGTCTCATTCGGATTTGTTTCCACTATTGCAGTTAAATACTTTATTGCACTTTTCAAATTTACCTCAAGATTAAAAGTGTACCCAGAGGAGGTGCTTCGTTCTTTGTAGCAATCTATTCCGGATCAGCAAGATCTTTTGTGGGCAGTGTTCAGAAATTTAGCGGGGCCTGAATACACAGTCATATGCAACACGGTGTTGTTCGATGGGAAACCAAACAGTGACTGTTCAACAAGGGAGAATGAAGTACAATCATAAACATAAATGCCGACATCTGTTTTCTTCTAAATCCTTATAGTCCAGGCCAATTACTTCCTGTCATAACCATTGCTGGCTAAGTCCTCCGTTAATTGTTCCAGCTCTGCTCTTAGGAGTGATTGGTTGCTGCACAGGGATATAGCTCTGTGTGCTAGTGTTTTCGTTACTCCTGTTTTTTGCGCCATGTGATGGTGAGATTCGGCGTGAAGGTATCTTCCTGTGGCCGTGGGTTTCCGGTAGACCATGTGTTCCAATCTTCCGTTGGGTCCCTTGATGATCAGGAGGTCTAGGAAAAGCAATCTGCCGTCCTTCTCTTCTTCGACGGTAAATCTGATGGCTGGGTGCGAGTTGTTCATCAGATGAAGGAATTTTTTGAGTTCCTCTGCACCGTGCTGCCAGATTGCGAGGATATCGTCCACATATCGTAGCAAAAGCTTCGGTTTGTGTTTGGTGCCCTCGATCAGTCGCATTTTGAAGTCCTCCATGAAAATGTTAGCCACAACTGGTGATAGGGTACTGCCCATGGCCACTCCATCCTTCTGCTTATAGATGATTCCCTTGTACTGGAAGTAGCAGGAAGTTAGAACTAGTTCAGCTAGTCCCATCATCCCTCCTTCCAGGAATTCATTATTCTTAATGATCTGGGTAGCATCTTTAGCTGGAAGGTTGGTGAAGAGGGACTCCACGTCAAAGCTCACCATTAGGCCTCCTTCTTCGAGCCTTGTGTTTTTAGGATTTCCACCAAATGACTTGAATTTCGTACTGCCGAAAAGGACTGGCCTGTGTAGGGTCTCAGAGCTTTTGCCAGCACCTTGCTGGCTCTGTACGTGGGCGCTCCAATCATTGAAACTATAGGCCTGAGGGGTGCTCCTTCTTTGTGGATTTTTGGTAAACCATAGATCCGGGTTATTCTGGAGTAACCGGGGGCCATCTCTGCGATACGTGCCTTATCTTTTATCTTCTCCTTTAAGATTTTATTTATTTATTCGATTTTCAATAAGATGTCGAATGAACAAAACACACACACACACACACATATATATATATATATATATATATATATATGGAAAAGGAAAATCTAAAACAATTAACACTTGTACGTTTGTAAAAGAAGTATATTTATTTACATAAAATATAAATTGTTTAACTTTTGTTTTAAAATGGCAGAAGGTCATATATTATTAAAAGTTCAATTTATTATTTTATATATAATAATAAAAATATGTAGTTGTGAACAAGGGTCACAATCGTATAATATTTCAAGTACCCCCCAGTCAACTCAAAAAGTTATAAAACTAGAGCAGACTACTCACAATTCAGGCAGACCTGTCAGTTAGACCTGAACAGTCCGCCTGAAAGCGGGAATATATACACGTTCAGGCGGACTGTTCAGGCCTAACTGACAGGCCTAACTGACAGGCCTGCCTGACCGTGTGTAAACTGCTTTAGAAAAAAATGTTTTAAACAGGCTGTAATGGTTCGTTCTATTCGCCAGGCTCAAGCCAGCCCCAACAAGGACGTTGTTTGGTTTTTAATGATAACTGGACACTCACTGGGCCTATAGACTTCCAATGGCACTTCAAATGAAGCTAATACAATTTACTATAACTTTCATTCTAAGAAGTATTTTGTAAGATGATTATTCCGCCCTGCATATCCCTCCAAACCACGCCTGATAGTTAAATTTTGCACTTTTTGGGAAAAGTAGCTAAACTTTGAAGACCTGTATCTCAGGCGTTATTCTATCTAAAGAGTTTGTTTTAGCGCCACAAGTTTTTAAATGTTATTTAGTTTTAAAAAGCAAAGAATACAAATTGTTGTACGATACACGGTTTAGGAGCTATAAGCAAAAAACAAAACAATGTCCAAAACCCGAACAACACCCCGAAAAATCAGCATTACGCACTTTTATGCAATCTCGATGTCTTAGGCAACTGGACTACAGTGCATGGCTGAGTTTCTTATTAATTTCCACCAGAATGTCCTGAGTTGAGTACTTTACCCCAGAGGCAAACACACCTATATATATATAGAGGTGTGTGTATATATATATATATATATATATATATATATATATATAAATAGATACATACACATACTCACCCGATAGATGCTACATTTTTTGTTTTTAGTGTGGTTCCTGCCTCCTTTCATAGGGAGGAACCCACTTATAAGGTTGATCTCATGAAACAATCCGGAAGTGCTGCCTAGAAAATTTTGCGTTTCAGAACCCCTAGAGACCGAAAATGATGGTGGTTCAAATTTGTGTGTGTATATATATATATATATATATATATATATATATATATATATATATATATTAAATAATGCGTTTCGTTCTTTTAGGCTTAGTGTCGGAAAAAGTAGTACTAAAGTAGGGTAGGAGGCAGGGGTAATACTATTACCCCTGCCTCCGTAGAAGGTACATGAGACGAGAGGACTTCTTAGCAAGAAGTGCCTCTGATGAGGTGCGAATGAATTAAGCACGAAACATGTATGGCATGCAAAATAAAGTGGTGTGACACAAGGAAGTACTACTTTTTCCGACCCTAAGCCTAAAAGAACGAAACGCATTAAGAAATATTTTGGGTCATCTACAAGAATAATAATATATATATATATATATATATATATATATGAATATATATACATACATATATATATATATATATATATATATATATATATATATATATATATATATGAATATATTTCTATATATATATTTTTTTATGGTAGGAGGAAAATCCATCATGGACACCTAGGGAGGAGAAGCCAGGTAGTGTCGGACTCCAAACGACTAAAAACCTCCCCCCCCCCTGTTCTTTGCGATCATGATGGAAACCGCTCACGCATTACTTATATATAATATATATATATATATTTATATATTTGTCTGTTCGCGGCCCTGACATGTCAAAAATGGTCCGATTTTGATGAAATTTCATACAAAAATCTTTTGTCTAATTTGAAAGGTCAAGAATTTGAATCCGCCAACCGGAACATGGTTTTTGGAGCGAATGTCGCACGATAAAAATCGTTCCGCTTACTTCATATGCTTGCAAGTACTCGTTTTAAAGGCTTCTTGGCCTAGGAAAACGAATGAAACCATTTTTAAGGCGATAGCTTTAACCGTTTTCGAGAAAATAGGAAAAATAGTTGTTGAATACCGTTTTTGGTTTGGGTACTTAGAATCATAGGATTCAGTTGAAACATTTTCCGCATGTTCAAACTTCATCAAAACTAATATGTTGAAATTTTGGTTACGTTTGGAGATAAGGAAGAGTTACAATAAAATATTTTATTTAACAGACATGACAAATTTTGGGAACTTCGTATACTTTTATTAATTTTTTTATTTTTTATTTTTTTTATTTTTATTTTTTTTTTACGGCGCATCTACATCTAGGTCATTAGCGCCGACTTTTATTAATATCTCGAAAACGGTTAGGAAATCCTGGAAAATGAAATGTAACAGTTCGAAAGCTTACTAAATTCTCGACAAAAAATGTTTTGAAGACATTTTTGATGGGATGGTCATATTAGGAGAAATAAGTGCTTAAAACTTAGTTTCGTTTTTTTAAACGGATCTATTTGTGTGTTTCCCGCAGTTTTTTTTCACTGCTCGTTATTTTTGTAATTGCTTATAGTAGTCAAATGTATTTGTCAATAAAACAGGATACGTATAATTAGAAACAATATTTTGTTTTTACGGAATTCGAGGTGAAAGCATAAACCAGTTGAATGGCATAGCTGGAAATTCTTAGGTAGTTAAATGTCCAACAAAAGCTAAACCCTAATATTCCTGAGCTGTCCCCCCTCCTCAAAGACTACATTTTCGTATTCATGGGAAAACATTTCTTTATGGCTATTCCTCTCAAATTTTGACGTCAAACATGGAAGTGGAATGGGAGTGAACATGGAAGAAAAACCATATGTTAACTATTTCTTTAATGAATAAAGCTTATATTTTATTCCTGGTCAGAAAAGGAGTTTGTTTGGATGTGCCTGTGGATAGGTATGTGCCATTCCAGGATTTCATTGTCACAGCTCCAACTACTCCAGTGACATGCCTGTCACGGTTCCAAAGTACCATTCCAGTTCCATTGCTATTACAGCTTTGACTTCCATCTTCAAAGTTTGTTAAACCTTCCGAGCTAAACGGTACTGGTGTACAGGTATACCAAAATAATTCCCTGTACAACCAGTGGTTCCTGCCGAATACCTGGTGGGTCAGTAGGTGAAATTGTACTTCTTATCATTCAAAATAAACTGATCACAATTTATATCGTATGGTAACGCCACTATCTAAGTGATGATAGAACAATTATATTATATACTAAGTTCGTAAAATTGATTTATTTGTATTAAGAATTTTTGAAAAAAAGAAAGAAACTCCGTTGCTTATGAGTTAATCTCACTAATGCTTATCTGATTCATTTAACTTTGGTTAGAAATATTTAGTTAAATTGAGTGTACATTATGAGAGATAATAATTGTAATAATGTAACATATAAAATTACCCTTTTTTTCTGATTCTACATATAAAAGAAACAGGTGTCTGAGATTTCACTCCAAACGTCCTGGTTTTGCTAAACTATAAAAATTAGTACTTTTCCTAAATCATTCTTAAATTAACAATTTGATGAATATCTAACTTTTTTTTTTTTTTTTTTTAGGTCAACGTATAAATTAAAAAAAGTAAGTATATATATATATTTATTTCTGAATATTTTGACGCATGGTTTACCTGATTAACCCATTACTTTCCACCTATCAACCATTTGGAATGCCATATCCTTTCTCTATAATACGCTTTGGTTCAGCCTTCCACCATCCTCCCCTACCCATAATCTTTATTACTTTTTTATACCCCATCATCTCAAACACTTCCAATTATACATTTTTAAGAAATTTTGAGCATTTTTGTGATATACTTTTGTCTTGTGATTACTTAATGTCACTTTGTTTTAGATCCTTGTCTTTTAGGATGGCTCAAAGGCAACTAGATCGACTCATGAAGTGTTTCCTAAAAATTGTAAGTATCCTTGCTGTTAGTAATTTAAATGCTTTATTACATTATTAAATATACATTTTTTCTAATACATCTTTCCATTTTTTAGGAAAGGGTTTATTTGTATGTGGTGTCTTACGTTTAGGGTGGTGCTTTCATTGTTTTGTTTTTTTCAGCTTCAATAGTTAACTTTTCAGGAATATCTGTCAGGATACAACGTTTCCCTTTAGGCCGGCCCCTTTTTGACATTTTCCAGGCCTGCGCTTTTCGATGAGGCCTTACAACTTCAGGAGGAACGATAAGGGGCAATAGGTTCGAACTGCTACACTGAGGATTGATAAAGTCAGTTTGAACTTATTTCATTTATTATTTTTATTGGGATCAAGAAGAATGGCTACTTGGTGTTTCTTTCTAAGGTAGTAAACTCCTAAACGAATCCACTTTTAGCGCGGTTCCTTCCTCCCCCCATAAGGAGGAACCCCACTTATAAGGTTGACCTCATGACGCAATCCGGACGTGCCGACTAGAAAATTCTACGTTTCAGAACCCCTAGAATACGAAAATAGTTGTGGTTCTAATTTGTATATATATATATTCTTTTTTATCCTAGTAGGCATGGGGTCATTAAAGCAGTCTTCCCTTTTTTTATACTACTTTATTTATTGGGCCTGACATGTAGGTTTTGCTAAACTATAAAAATTAGTACTTTTCCTAAATCATTCTTAAATTAACAATTTGATGAATATCTAACTTTTTTTTTTTTTTTTTTCGTGCGTCTTTTCTTCGCACCTCTTCAGGGGCACTTCTACAACAAAATATCATTTTTTTGAACATCACAGAAACCTTTTTTTATTATATTAAAACTATCAATGTTCCACAAAATGCATTAAAAAATTATCATGCTCCCTTAAATATTACCCCTACCCTAAATATTGAAATAATTATAACTAAATTACATATTTTTTATAAAAAGTATTAAGTCCTACCTTGCAAGGAAGTCCTCTCGTTCCCAAGTACTCCCTCTGGAGTCCAGCTTATTACTAACCCTGTAAGTGGATTGCCAAAATGGCCCTGTCGTTATCTGTCCTTAGTTGTTTTCCTAGTTAAGTCTACTCGTCAAATAATTTTTAAAATTTTTTGGGGGTATTAATCTATTATACTATGGAAAATTTGGTGTACATTTTTCAGATCAGTTCTTTTGTTCACTGCTATTTTCGAATTTTTTAAAATATAAATATTTTCTTTTCTTTTTCTTTTTAGGGTATTTCTTTCTTTATTTAATATTTTGAATTCTTTAAAATTGAAACCGTGTTTTTTTGTTATTGCATGATCCGTCAATGCTGTACCGTTTTCTTGTGTGTCAATGCTCTTTACGTGTTGTATAATTCTTTTACCTAATAATTGCGCAGATTCCCCAATATAACATTTGTTACAGTCATTACAGTTGATTTTATAAATATTATATTTTGAGCTTGATGCTTTAACCTTGTCTTTAATATTACTAAATACATTGTTTATTGTATGTTTATATTTCCAGCCAATTTTACAAACATCTTTACATATTGTTTTTATTTTGTTTTCTATAAGAGGATGATAATCGAAAGTAAAGTATTGCTTAATTGGATTTACATCTTTGTCTATATTGTTATTTAAAACCAATTGTTTCCTTTTTTGTAAAAATAAGTGATTATTTAACGTGGTTTCTTCTAATCTTCCGTTATTTTTAATGAAAAAATGTTTAATATTAGTTTGCACCAATAATCTTTGTTTTTTGTTCGATATCTCGGAATTATCATTAGGATCTCTTTTACGCTTATTATTCTGCACCTCCTTTTTTATTACTTCTGTATCTGTTTTAACTTTTTTAGATGGCCTTGATTCAATAAAAGTTTTAGAATATTTTCTTTTCTTTTTGTTTTGTAAATCGTTAAAAAATTCGTACGGTAAATTAAAAAGTTGAGGTTCAAATTTACATTTATCACTATTTTCCGGAAGGTCAATTAATCGTTTTGTGTATATTATGTGTTTTTCGGCTCTTTTTATTTGAATTTCAATTAAATCCCTAGGGTAATTATTTTCCTTAAACAAATTTCTCAATTGATTTTTTATTTCACTGTAAAATTTAGTAGTATAAAAAAAGGGAAGACTGCTTTAATGACCCCATGCCTACTAGAATAAAAAAGAATTTGGATATTTTGGGTCATCTATAAGAATAAATAATATATATATATTTATATATATATATATATATATATATATATATATATTTGTCTTTTCACGCTCTCCTGGGCTCAAAAATGGTCCAATTTTGACGAAATTTGTAAAAAATCTTTCGTCTAATTTGAAAGGTCAAGTTTGTTAACCAGTAGAATCCCTCCACCAGAACATGGTTTTTCCAGCGAAATTCACACGAAAAAAAATCGACGCTTACTTCATATGCTTGCAAGTACTCGTTTTATAGGTTTATTAGCCTAGAAAAACGAATGAAACCATTTTTAAGGTGATAGCTTAAACCGTTTTTTTTTTTTTTTTTATTTATTGATAGGTGCTTCTACTGCCAAGGTCATTAGCACCTCTTAAACCGTTTTTGAAAAAAATGGAAAAGTAGTTGTCGAATAAAGGTTTTGGTTGGGGTACTTAGAATCATAGGATTCAGTTAAAACCTTTTCTGCATGTTTGAAATGTATATAAACAAAGACGTTTAAATTTTGGTTTCGTTTGGAGTTATCAGAGAAATAAGTGCTTAAAACTTCAAAAGTGTTTGTTTTGTTCTCTTGAACAGGGTTTCATAGTTGTTTAGCTCATTTTTTAATTGGCTGTTTTTTGTTTTAAATTGCATTTATTTGTAGATTTAGTATTATAGTAGTAGAAGTCAAGAAAATTATAAACATATTGATATTTTTGAATGCATTGAACTATGAAATAAAAATTTCAAGTTTGTAGCGTTGGGGGCTGGCCAAACCAGCTGTAGGGTGTTCCAGGTAAAAGGGTATGCTGGCCCTTTGTCACAGGCCACAAAACTTTTCATGAAAGGTCAAACTAAAATAATAATTTTTTTTATTTATTTTTAGCGCGGTTCCTCCCTCCCTCCATAGGGAGGAACCCCGCTTATAAGGTTGATTTCATGAAACAATCCGGAAGTGCCGACTAGAAAATTTCGCTTTTCAGAACCCCTAGAGACCGAAAATAACGGTGGTTCAAATTTTCATATATATATATATATATATATATATATATATTTGTCTGTTCGCGGTTTTCCGGCCACTCTAATGGTCCGATTTTGATGAAATTTGGTACAAAAATCCGTCGTCTAATTTGAAAGGTCAAGTTCGCTAACCAGCAAAATCCGCCCACTGGAAGATGGCGTTTGGGGCGAAATTCGCGCAAAAAAAAATCGTATCGCTTACGTTTTAGAGTTCATATGCTTCTAAGTACTCGTTTTATAGGCTTCTTGGGCTAGTAATATGAATGAAACCATTTTTAAGGCGATAGATTTAACCGTTTCCGAGAAAATTAGAAATATAGTTGTTAAATCAAGTTTTTGGTTTGGTTACTTAGAATCATGGGATTCGGTTAAAATATTTTCTGCATGTTTAAATTCCATACGTACAAAGATGTGTAAATTTTGGTTACGTTTGAAGTTAAGGAAGAATTAGAATAAAATATTTTATTAAGAGACATGAAAAGTTTTGGGAACTTCGCATATTTTCCTTAATATCTCGAAAACAGTTGGGAAATCGTCATAAGTGGATAGAAACTATTCAAAAGCTTACTAAATTCTCTATAATTAATATTCTGGGAAGATTTTCGATTAGTCGATGTCAATCGGAGAAAACGGTGACGAAAAATTTAAATGTGTTCTTTTGAACGGGGTTTCGTAGTTGTTTAGCTCACGTTTTAATTGTTTGTTCTAAATTGTATTTATTTTATGAAACATTTAGAAATTATAAACATTTTGATAGTTTTAAATAGATTGAACAATGAAATAAAAATTTCATGAGTTAAGTTCACAAATCTCGGTAGGCACTTTTTAAAAACAATATTTATTTGAACATCACAATACAAACTTGTACAATTTTGAATTTGGACGTGTGTACACAATAGTTGGAAAAGGACTGACTGTCTAGCCGAAGGAGCAGTAGTTCTGATACGGAAGACGGCTGGAAGACTACATGACTCTAAGACTGCTGGAATTGATAAGGATAGAACCTTATATAGCTTAGAAAAGGAGTGGGGATAATGGAGGGGATATGTGTGGAATTCGCTACCATAACTCCTCCCTTCTTCAAGTTCTGAGCTCCGGCGAAGATGAAGTCCTAAAAGGTGAACTTGAAGGTCTATGAAGATCTGAAGGTCATTGGTGCTGTGGTATTGATGCTTGAACATAGGTGCAGACATTTGTTTACAGAAGGTCCTTAAAATTAAAATACAAGTGCCAAAATACAAAATTTATAAGACATTTTTATGAATTACACCAATGAACATTTTTAATTGCAAAAAAAAATATAAGGTCTTAAAATAGTGAATAGAACTTTCAAATGGAATTGTATGATTATCATTTTGTTCTGGAATTAACTAAGTATTGCAAGAAATTAATTAAAATTATAAATGAATTTATTTTATAGTTGTAATAAAAAAAAAAATTAAGTACAACTTTTTAATTAACCTTATATTTTTATCTTTTTAATTGACAATATAAAATAAAAGTAATAATACTACAATCTTGTGCAGATATGTTCCTGAATTATACATATATATTATATGTTTGTTTGCCGTATGTTAATTTTCATGATAATATATATAAATGATATACAGCTCTATTAATTTTTTTATATGAATTTGATATTAAAATCCTGTTTGTTTATCCTACATAAATCTTGATACATAATTTATTATGTATTATAATTGAATAAAACTTTTTATTAAAATTTTGATATTTTTATTAAAATTGATATAAATCTGAAAATTTATCAACAGTAGCATTTTCTTAAATCCTTATATATATATATATATATATATATATATATATATATATATATATATATATATACACACATCTTATGGAATAATTAAAACTATAAAAATCTTGATTAATGGAAAAAGATATTTCATTATTATTATCTAGTTCAACATAATTATATTTTTATATATTTACTTAATCTAATAAAAAAATCATAATTAATATTACAATGTATCCTTTAAATTATACAAAGAATTTTATACTTATACAAAGAGAAGAAAAGATTGTGATTAATATTTATTGTCAATTTAATTCATACAAATTTTTCATTATTGCATATCTTTATATAATTATTATTTCTAACATAATAACCTTAATTCTAAAAAGTAAACTAATCATATTTGCAATAACAAATTTTTTTACAAGAGAATATATACATTTGTGAGAATCAAAATTATTTTTTCTTACATCTTTAACTTAATAAAATTATTTAATTTTCTAATATAAAATTGTTTTAATGGGTTGTCTTTAAAGATAATTGAAAAAAAAAATGTTTGTAATAATATACTATAATTAATTTGACATAATAATTCATATTTATTTATTTTTATTTGTTTAGTTTATAAAATTAATATGTGTCAAAATGAAAACATATAAACAATTTCTTTTAATGTTTCTGGACTTTTAATTATTATTACTAATTACACAGGTCTACAACCAAAAATTTCATTTGATGATTTTGGCTAATCTCTGTGTTTCTCGGTGTGCTGAGGCCGAGAATGAAGTCCGTTTTTCTCTATCACGTACAGATTTTTTTCAAATCCATAGAACATAATATACCTGCTATACACATAAATTTGGTAAGAAGTAGGTTTTTTTTTTCCAAACGATTTCTCTTTTTATAAACAGACATCTTTCACTAGGTGGTGTAGGCAATGACTCCCTCAGTAGATGTTGTAGGCCTGAGGGTGTCTAGGCACGACCTGTTCAGACAGGAACGTACTTGTTTGGTCTCAGATGTCACCGTCTGAAGCTAAACGAGATTGAACCTGTTGTATCAGGAACTTGGAGCTAAATTTCTGTTCATTCTCTCAGTTCAGTAGTATCAACTGAAGTGAACACATTCACTGAGGTCTCTTAGTTGTGTCAAAGTGATTAAGAACGTATTTTAAGGTTTGAAAGTGCATTTAGACAAAATGTCTCATCGTCGTTGTGTTACCAGTCCAGACTACTTCTGTTTTATCTGTGGTGAGTACACAGTTAAGAAATACCAACGAAATATAACAGGTTTTGTCAAAAATGTATATTATGCATATTTTGGCTTGAGAATAGGAGATCAAGATAAAGTGTGGGCTCCTCACAAAGTATGCCATAGCTGCGTAGAAAAACTTCGCTTATGGTACAAAGGAGAGTTAAAATCTTTCGGATTTGCTATCCCAATGATGTGGAGGGAGCAAAAAACCACGTTAATGACTGTTACTTTTGTAATTGTCATGTTCAAGGCTATAATTCCAAAAATCATAAGCTCATTAACTACCCTAATGTGGAACCTGCTAGTCGTCCGGTACCACACGGTCCTGGATTGACAGTTCCTCAGCCCCCTCGTGACTTGGGCAGTATAGATAGGGAAGCTAATAGAGAAGACTGTATGTCGGAGAGCGATGAAGTACACAGTGAGTTCAAAGCAAGCAGTTCAGAAGATGAACCTCAGCTTATTTCTCAACAGGAGTTGAACGACTTAGTGAGAGATCTTGGACTTCCAAAAGATGCAGTTCAGTTACTTGGCTCCCGTCTTAAAAACAAAAATTTATTACAGCCAGGCACTTCTTTTTCATGGTATCGACACCGTGAAGCAGTTTTTGTTCCTTACTTTGCTCTGGATGAGAATCTTATTTATTGCAAAGACATTCTTGGTCTGATGGGTCAATTTGGTATACAATATGACCCGATTCATTGGCGTCTATTCATAGACTCATCAAAGCGAAGTCTAAAGGCTGTTTTGTTGCACAATGGCAATACTTATGCTTCAGTTCCAGTTGGCCATTCGGTACATTTAAAAGAAACATACGAAAATTTGTCATTAGTTTTCGAACGAATTCATTATAATGAGCATAACTGGTTGATATGTGGAGACTTGAAAGTACTTACTATGCTCTTAGGTCAGCAATCAGGGTACACCAAGTTCCCTTGTTTTTTATGTTTATGGGATAGCTGAGACAGAAATTCCCATTGGAACAACAAAGACTGGCCATCACGAGGAGCTCTGTCGCCAGGCCAAAAAAATGTAATTAGGAGAAGTTTGGTTCCTTCTGACAAAATCCTGCTACCTCCTCTACACATAAAGCTAGGGCTGATAAAACAATTCGTAAAGTCTCTCAATAAAGAAGGTAAATGTTTTAAGTACTTATGCTCCAAGTTCCCACGATTAAGTGATGCAAAGCTAAAAGAGGGGATCTTTGTAGGCCCAGATATTCGGAAACTTTTCACAGATCCACATTTCACTCAGACCATGAATGAGAAGGAGAAGGAAGCTTGGAATTCTTTTAAAGATGTTGTTGAGAAGTTCCTTGGTAACGTAAAGGATCCCAACTACAGAAGTATCGTGGAACGCATGTTGAAGGCATTTCAATTACAAGGTTGCAACATGAGTTTGAAGGTTCACTTCTTACATTCACATGTGGACTATTTTCCGGAAAACTTAGGGGAAGTAAGTGAAGAACAAGGGGAAAGGTTCCATCAGGACATCCAGGAAATGAAACGTAGGTTTCAGGGCAAATGGAACGTAAACATGATGGCTGACTATTGTTGGATGCTGCAGCGTGAATCATCTGAAGAGTCCTACAGCCGGAAACGAACACGGAGAAATTTTCAGGAGAAAAAAATACATTTTTATAAAAATAATAACTAAATATGCCACTGTTAATTCTGAAGCTGTTATTTCTACACATTTATGTATTTTGTACAGTAAACAACATTGAAATAACTAAAAGATCATGGAAATAAATGAAAACTCTTATTCGCCAATTCTGTTTTCTTTTAATGGTAGTACCTCTGCCCTTACTTGAGATTGAACAATTTCCTTACGTGATAGAGAGGGACTGACCTCATGTTCGGCTTCAGCACGCCAAGGAGCATAGAGATTGACCAAAATCATCAAATCAAATTTCAGAAAGATTATTTTTGTAGACCTGTGTTATTTTTATTATTGTGGGTATCATTCAAGTTAATTATTGAATTCATTAAAACGGTAAATAATTTCATTTTAATATTTCATCACAGCAATAATAGATGTGTCCTTGAGCATCTAATGAAGGACATGAGTAATAGAATTGTAAAGAGTCTTAGCAGATGGAGGGGTTGGGTGTGTTGAAGAATTATCTATAGGATGAGCGTTGCAGATTCTTTATTCTTATCTATTTATACTTGGAAATGTTTGTTACTCTGTGCTAGGATGTATAGAGAGGATTTTTCTTGAGTTATGCTTTGATTATTTATTCAATCAGAATTATGTCATTTAACATAATATTTCGTTATTTAATTTTGTAGTTTCCTTTAAGCGGTCAAATTATTTATATTCTTTAAATTGTCGTTTAATTTGACATAACCAAAATAATTAAACAATCCTTAATTTAGATTATGATAAAAATTATTTATTTAATATTTATTATTATTATAATTCATATACATTAGTTACTTTCTGTGTTTTGTCTTTAATGATGTTTTTAGTGGACTATATTCATTAATCTTTTATGACAAATATGATTCTCTTATTATAATCGTATTTCTAAATGTTTAACATATCTATTATTCCTAATTAGTTATCCATGGGTATTTCGTTGGTCATTTATTTTTATTGAACTATCCAAATTAATTTTTATTTATAATTTTATCCGTTTTCGAGGCGGTCTTTGTTTTTTAGAAATTTTTATTTTATCTTGGTTTTCCTGCTTACAATTTATTTTTACGTTATTTTTACAGTTTAAAAGTTGTAGGCGTCCTAAATAAAATTTTGTTATGGTTAAATCTGAATTTTTATTTTTAATACTATTGTTATTCTTTTTATTTCTTTGATCTATAACGTATCTGATTAATTTTTTTAATATTTCTTTCTTCATGGTTCGTTTATTATTATTTTCAATTATTTTACTATCTTCTTTAAATGTTTTCTCTTCTATTTTCATCTTTTTATTTAATGTTTCAACATTTTTATTTTCATTATTCAATTCTTTATTGTCCTTATTTTTAACTACTTTATTCTTATTTCTTTCATTATTTTTATAATTAATTCTATCACAGTTATTAGTTCCGATATTAACTTTTTCTTCCTTATTGTTATTATTAACGTTAATTACTTTATTATTTTCTTTAATCATTTCTTCCTCGCTTTCAATGACTTCATTTATAATCTTATCCTTAATTAACTTTATCTTATGTTTAATTTTATCTTTATTTATTAAGTCCATATTTAATTCTTTATTATTTTTATTATTTCTTTTATTATTCGTTATCCTTTTATTGTTTTTATTCTCCTTAACTACTTCGTTTATTACATTTATTAAGTCTTCCTTTTTTCGCCGTCATTAATTATTTCCTTATTATCATTTCCGTTATTTATTATTTTATTATTAACAATTAATTCATTTAAGGCTTCCTTTTCTGTTTTATTACTTACTACTTCTTCAGAACATATGTTTAGTTTTATACTTTCAGAGTCTTTATAAATATTTGTTATAGAGTCAATGTCGTTCATTGCCATGTTTGTCATGTTTTGTTTTATTTTATTGTCTTCTTCTGTTTTATTATCTTGATTTGTTTGTTCAATACATTTTTGTTCATCTTTAAGTTTTTGTAAGTATGTTTGACAGGTTTTGAGCATACCTGATGCAGCTTCTTTATTTATTTTAAATTTAATAGGAATGTCTTTGTCTAATTCTGTCATGTCGTTAGTGAGTTGTATGTTATTTTCCTTTTTTATTTGTTCAACTGTGTCTAATAATTTTTGAGAGTCTTGTTGCATATCTATGACAGTTTCTATGGTAATGTTGTTAGTTATGTTTAAATAATCAAGTTTGTCAAATATTTTATCTCGCATGTCATTAGTTAGTTGTATTTGTTCTAGTATGTGTTCAGGTATTGGTTCAGTATGTAGGGTTTGTTTATTGTCTGAATTTCGTTGATGCATACAATTTTGATTTTGATAATAATTTTGATTATGATAATAATTTTGATTTTGATAATAATTTTGATTGTGATAATAATTTCGTTTACTGTGTTGATTTTCATAAGAATTTTGATTAGGATAGTAATTTGGATTTTGATAACAATGTTGTTTACTGTGTTGTTGATATCTTGGTTGGTATTGATACATTATGGAAAAATTTTGTAAGTTAGTTAGATGAGATTTAATTGTTTATTCTATCAAGTTAATTGTTTATTTTATTAAGTTAATTGCCTCATTAATCCGTATTATTTCTTTAATTATTACTCCTAGGTCTGTTATTAATTTATTTAATGTACTAATGTCATGTTTTATTTGTTGTATTATGTCTTCCTTATTATTAGTGATAATATTAAAATTTTCATTTATGTTTTGGTCATTAATTACTGTATAATATATACTTGTATCAATCCACCTTTGAATTCGTTCTACTTGTTTTTTATTCATTATATTATTCGTATTCTGACATACTATACAAACAAAAAAAATTAATAATAACAATATTGTACACACAAAAAAAAAAATAATATTTACAAGTGTCTGACCTCTGATTTTGGAGTCATAACAAATTTATTGTTGCTGCGGTCTTCTTCAACAAATCCTTGGAAGGAAAGGCTGCAAAAAGTTGCTGTGCCGGTTCGCCTAGGATTGGGCGTGGTCACTGGAGCGCTGTCTCTGGACTATCCTCCTGGTCACACGACACACTAACATGTATACTTTTTCGCCTTTGAAGAAAGTCCTACGTCACGGTCGCCAGTTAAGTTCACAAATCTCGGTAGGCACATTTTAAAAACAATATTTATTTGAACATCACAATACAAACTTGTACAATTTTGAATTTGGACGTTGTGACGTGGCGCCCTGCGGGGAGTGAGAACCTGCTTTCTCTACCTCTTTGGACTGATAACATTTTGTTTTATATTTTATTCGGAATTCGCACCACTTGTAAATGTTTACTATCCACAAAAGATAGTCAATTTTCTTCTCCATTTTGGATGTAATAGTTTTTGTATACAATTTAAGATTTTTATTCTTCTGTTTTTTTCCGTGGTCGGTAGGCCTTGGGGGAGTGGAGGCGTCGGTTCTAGGGGGAGTCTGTGAGAAAATGGCGTAGAAGCAGGTGCTAGAAAAAAAAGTTTTTCTTTGCAAGTATGAGGTTTCCAGCTTTTAAGGAGGGACTGAGGCGTCCTTTTTGTTAACAATGAAAATGAAGATCCAGTAGCACGAAGAGGCGGCATTTGTCTTCTCCGTTTATCGTTTTGGCCGAACATGTGATTGGAACTCCATGTGGTAGGCTTTTAGAGCATATTGTGGGACATGTGAGTGAGTAACCCATACATTTTATCTTCTGCTGGACACCAGTCTCCACGTTTCATTTATCTCCAGGCCTCATTTAAAATTTTTTTTTTTTGCTGTTCAAGTACTGCCATGAGTGCAAGTAACTATGTTGTGCTTAGTTTAAAAATTTGGGAAAAGTTAAGTTTACTATCGCTAAATAAGTTATTGGCAATGCCAGATTACCAAAATTTTGTGTTGTAATTTGATATTGGTGGCTATGCCAGGTTTTGGAATTGTACATGTATTTGCAATTCAATAATTCTTCACTATGTGTTTACTATGCCAATTTATTGGATAGTTATGGACTTCAGTTTTATCGTCATGTATTATTCTCATGTAATTATTGGCCAGGCCAGACTATGGAATTTTATGAGTTTTTGAGAATTGTCTTTTCCCAAATTAAATATATTTGATATATATGTGTTTATGCCTCTATCGAAAGTCTATTTTTGGCTTCTTCCCAGATTACTGATTGTATCTGGTGTATGTTCATGATTTTATTCAAAGTCTATATTTTTGCTTCTTCCCAGTTTGAAAATTATATCTGGTGTATGTGTATATATATATATATATATATATATATATATATATATATATATATTTATGCTTTTATTAAGAGTCTAATTTTGTTCTTCCCAGATTACTGATAGTATCTGGTGTATATGCATATATGTTTATCTATCGATATCTTTTACTATATTATTCAATATTTGAATAATATTAACCCTTCTTGTGATATTTCTATGTATTAATGATATTTAAAATATATATATACATGCTTACCCTTTATGGGGAATTTATTTTTTTTGGTATTCATAGATATTGATTGTGTTTGGGTATATGTGTGTTTACATTTTTATTGGGAACTATTTGTGGTATTTCAAGATATTTATTATATTTAGGGTATATATTATATATATATATATATGTATATGTATTTGTTTTTTTTTCTCTGGGACCCTTTGGTACTTATCTCAAAATAGTTACCAGCTCTGAGTATCTTGTTGTGTTCTTTTTTTTTGTATTTGGATCACCTGGGTTTCATACCTCATCGAACCTGGCTATCCGTTGTCTATCCGGATAAATTGTACCACCCCAGGTGTTGGTAAGTGAGTCTTTCAAATTAAATTTATTTCGGTACAACGTGTGTACACAATAGTTGGAAAAGGACTGACTGTCTAGCCGAAGGAGCAGTAGTTCTGATACGGAAAATGGCTGGAAGACTACATGACTCTAAGACTGCTGGAATTGATAAGGATATGACCTTATATAGCTTAGAAAAGGAGTGGGGATAATGGCGGGGATATGTGTGGAATTCGCTACCATAACTATGTCTGTAGCAGTGGAACCTGGCAAAGCCAGGCTCTAGGGTGTTCCAGGTCCCTTTGTCACCGGTCCGTCTAGGTCATTCCATTGGGTTTTAGGTGATATCATCCAGAATAGTTTTTTTTAGGTTCTCCAAATTTGCATGAATGATACTACAAGACGCGAATCATATAAAAAATCGATCTTTATCATGTTTAGGAGAAAGGAAAAAAATACGTGAAAAGCTAAGAATCCGGTTCCTTGTAATAACTGTTTCTATTCTAAGTATACAAAGTGACACTAGGGATATGAATGGAACCGCACTAAGATGATGCAGTTCCTGCGAGTCGGACTTTTTTTAGTTCATATGCTTGATGGTACTTGTTTTATAGGTTTCTTAACATAGGAAAACGAATGAAACCATTCTCAAGGCGATATCTGTAACCGTTTCTGAGAAAAGTGGAATCAATGTTTTTGTAAGTCATTATTTTTTTGTGGGTACTTAGAATCGCGGAATTCAATTGAAATATTTTCTACATCTTGGAAATTAATCTAAACTAAGATGTTTAAATTTTGGTTATATTTGGAGTAACGGAAGTATGCGAAAACAATTATTTTATTAATAGACATGAAAAGTTTTTGGATCTTCATACAGTTTTCGCAAATATCTCGATAACGGTTAGGAAATCGTGATAAGTGGAAAGTGACCATTCGAATGCTTACTAAATTCTCTACAAAAAAGGTTCTGAAGCAATATTCGATGGGGCAACGTCAATCAGAGATAGCGCGGTTACGTACATCGCGAAGAAATGGAATAAATTAGCATCAAAATTCACAGGAAACTGACAGTAGCCAACTTACACAGAAGTGGATAATTCTTAGTCTGTATAAGTCAATACAATTATGTACTGAAAACGTACTTACTCTTAGACTACTGCTGAGAAGGCTCTATTCTAAACAACCAAAAATTTGTTGTCATTTTAAGTATCTTGTTTTACTAGCAAATTCGCCTTACTGTTATAATCAACTGTAAATATATGCTTCATGGCGAATAAAATTCCATTCTGTCATGGGTTAAATCTTTCTATAAAATAAGAAATAACGATAACTTCAGTTGGAGGCTATGAGGAAGATTATAGACAGCAGAATTCATGATTAGCCACAGCCATCTTGTTTACCACAGCCACTCCAAACTTATTATTACCAATACCTTTCACCGTTTCTTAGCTTATTTTACTACTACACTAATTTTGCTGATAAATGCAATTTAAAACAAGAAAAAAACAATTAAAACGTGAGATAAACAAAGAGAAAACCCCTTTCAAAACGACAAAACAAACATTTTTTAAGTTTTAAGCGCTTATATCTCTGATTGACTTTGCCCCATCCAATATTGCTTCAGAACCTTTTTTGTAGAGAATTCAGTAAGCATTCGAATGGTCACCTTCCACTTACCACGATTTCCCAACCGTTATCGAGATATTTACGAAAAATGTATGAAGATCCGAAAACTTTTCTATGTCTATTAATAAAATATTTTTTTTCGCATACTTCCTTAACTCCAAATATAACCAAAATTTAAACATCTTAGTTGGGATTAATTTCCAAGTTGTAGAAAATATTTCAATTGAATCCCGCGATTCTAAGTACTCACAACAATATAATGACTTACAAAAACATTCATTCCACTTTTCTCAGGAAAGTTGCAGATATCGCCTTATAAATGGTTTCATTCGTTTTCTTATGTTAAGAAACCTATAAAACAAGTACCTGCAAGCATATAAACTCAAAAACGTAAACATTACGATTTTTTTTTGTGCGAATTTCGGCCCAAACACTATCTTCTAGAGGGCGGATTCTGCTGGTTAACGAACTTGACCTTTCAAATTAGACGACAGATTTTTGTACCAAATTTCTTTAAATCGGACCATTTTTGAGCTTGCTAGAGCACGAACAGACAAGCATATATATAAATATATACATATATATATATATATATATATATATATATATATATATATATATATACAAATTTGGGCCACCTATATTTTTGTGATCTAGAGGGCCTGAAACGTGAAAGTTTCTAGTTGGCACTTCCGGATTGCGTCATGAGGTCAACCTCATAAGCGGGTTCTCCCTATGGAGATAGGGAGTAACCGCGCTAAAATGTAGCGTTCAAAGAGAGAGATCCCAAGGCTTTCCAAATGAGCGGAGGCCTTTCTGGCCGACTTATGGGTTGGCCGACCCATACAGGTAAGACCATAAATCAAGACCTTTCAAGAAAAGCGGAACCAAAACAATAACTGCTTCTATTTTAATCTTTCCAAATTAGACTAGGGATAAGAATGGAACCGCGCTAAGATGATGCAGCTCCTGCGAGTCGGACCTTTTTGTTTTAAATTTCATTTATCAGTAAAATTAGTGTTGTTGTTTGTTTGTTTACGTGCATCTGCTGCTGAGGCCATTAGCACTAAAATTAGAGTTGTAGTAAAATAAGCTAAGAAACGGTGAAAGGTATTGGTAATAAGTTTGGAGTGGTTGTGGTAATCAAGATGGCTGTGGCTAATCATGATGAAGTATGCATAGTTTGTTTTGAATTTTCCTATCTATATAACCTTCCTCATAGCCTCCAACTGAAGTTATTGTTATTTCTTATTTTATAGAAAGATTTAACCCACGACAGAAAGGAATTTTGCCATGAAGCACATATTTACAGTTGATTATAACAGTAAAACGAATTTACCAGTAAAACAAGAAACTTAAAATGATAACTAGCTAAATAAATATATAATTAAATAAATAATAATTAAATAATAATTAAATAAATAATTAAATAAATGGCTACTGTCAGTTTCCTGTGATTTGTGATGCTAATCTATTCCATTTCTTCGAAATGTAAGTAACCGCGCTCAGATTTCACAGTTCCTGCGAGTCGGACCTTTTTCTCAATGACACTGGGGATAAGAACGGAACCCCGTTAAGATGATGCAGTTCCTGCGAGTTGGACTTTTTAATTTTTGTATTTGTGTGCCAAAGTAACAATATTTCTATTATTCCATTTTGTATATCACCTATTGACATTTTTTAAATTTATAAAAGGACAAGTACTAAGCATTGCATATAGCTCAATCACAAAGATTCAATGAGGAGCAATAGTTTTTGTTCGTCTGCTGATTCATTAATGAGTGATTATTTATCTTCTGATTGCTGATAAAAATTATAATAAATTCATGATAATCTTCCTAATTTACATTAAAAAAAAACAAACATATTTAGTAATTAAATATCCAAGAATTTTATAATATGTATTTACTGTATAAATATTCCAAAAAATCAACCAATCTCCAGCAAAAGTTTTTGTGCAGTGCAAACATATTTCCTTTAATCGCTTGCACTTTGATACTGAGATGCAGGAATCAAGTGATTCTTTATTGTTCCCATTTAGCTATGTTCTGGTCAGTCAGTTCTCAGACTGTGGCTCAAAAGCAGCCATGCCCCAAAATCTAGAATTGAGTTATAAATAGTAACAGAACCATCCAGTAAAAGACAAAAGCCTTATTACTAGTAAATTTTTGAAGAAGTGAATTCCTACGCCAACTACTAACTAGAAAAATAACTTAGAAATGCGACTGTACACTCATAGAGAGCAGATAATTCTCAAAAGCCTTATGAAAGACAGAGGCGCCTGGTGGCCATACACAGGCATATATTCTAGCCGGGCCGAATATACTTGGGCATTCCCTTTAAGTGGTTAAGCACTGTTAAATAAAAGTATTTACTGATTTCACACTGTGATGCAATTACCTCCACTTCTAAATGGAGGGGATGGGAGATTCAGTGTAACCTCCATTGCCCTTGTAGGAGTAATCATAAACTCCCTAGTTTTCAGTTGGCAGCCCAATTAATGAAGCTTATCAAGTTTTAGTCTGATACAAACAAGTTTAAACCTATGCTATAACAATAGTGCTTCATAGATAACTAGTGTCACTACGATGGTGTAAATCAAATGGGCCACCAGAGGTCTCACGCCCCAGGACTTTTCACATACATTCGTTATGACTTCGTTTCATATGAGCTTCAAATCGAAGATCACTCAAATTTTTCTCCTTCTTGACTAGGTGTTTCCTTGTCCAAAAAATATTGGTTATTGGATATATATACGTATATACGTACACATGTGAAGAAAGAAGGTATTTGAACTCTATTGAGTAAGGTATATTTTGAAAACCATCCAAATTGGACCAGTGAAAGTAGAGATTTTCTTGAAATCTTGTTTTTCAATTTAGACTTGTTTTGTGTTGGCCAAGCTTGTTTTTATAACTATTTACAGTGGATTAATATTAGGGCTCTTAATAAGTTGAATTTTTGTGTGTGTACTACTTTCTATTACTAATTATATTGCATATGTCAATTTACCTCCTCCAGAATAGTTACAGTGTTTAAATTGGATACCTGATGATCATTAAATGCTCAAAATAAAATTACATCATTATTTTTAGCAATTGTTTCAATTATTTTGTCCGACTTTTTGTAAGACCTTTCTTCCAGAACATTTCCAGTTCTTGTTTTATACATATACTCAATACTTGTCTAATTTTAAATTTATAATATATTCTATGAGCTTAGCTTTACAATACTTTTTCTTTTTTCATTAAATAAAATTAACCTACAGTAATTTCTAAATCTAAGATATGAATAAATGTTTTATATCCAATGCATTTTCATTCAAATTTCTTTATTAAATTTTGAGTTTTATTGTTTATACATGTTTAGATAGTTTTTGTATGAGAATCACCCTGTGTTCATAAAGATAGGTTTTTTAATAATAATTATGTTAAACATTTTTTTCTTTAATTCTTCCAAGCTGATGTTCAGGATTTCCAAATAAAAATCCTCGTCCCTCCTTAACCTTACAATGGAGTTGTTCCTGGTAAATTATGTTCTGTTTCCCAATCTTATTTCATAAATATTTTCTGAGAATTAATTGTGGGATCTTAATAAGTCGACTTCTTGTATGTTGCTCTAAACAGTAAAAACTCTAAAGCTTAAAGGAAGCTCTAAGGGATCCTGTACCATAGCAACAGCAGCTGAACTCATCACTTTCACATATCTATTTCTGACATATTTTTTGTAGGTAGACAAATAAAATTAAATTTAGTTGAAGGCTATTTTATAACCTATAAAATTACAATATTTTGTTTTATTTTTATGATTTGTTTTTCCAGAATCCTTCATTAGAAGTAGAGTGTGAGGAGTCAGGACCTGATAGGCAAATTGAGTCAGTAAGTTCAAATTTTCATATATTTTTATTCTTACTTTTTATTTTAAAAAATCTGTCATGTGCAATCTCATCAGTCGGTAATGTGATGCAAATGTAGTTGAAATTCTTAAAATAACAAGACATGCTTTATAACAGGTCCAGTAGATACAAAAAAAAACTTCCAACTATGTGCCCCTAGACTAAAGAGTGGGCGGGAAGTTTGGCTCTTTTGACAGAAGGCTCCAGCTAGTTGATAAACTTTAAACTCAAAAAGCCTTACATAAAATAATTAAATTGTATACTATAAAAATGTACTTAATGTAACATTATTATACTTATATGTGTGCGTGTATATACATATATACACGCACACACACATGAATATATATGTGTGTGTGTGTGTGTGTCTGTCTGTCTGTCTGTGTTACTTTTTTTCTTTCAGGACCTAGGAATTAAATAAATAAGGTAATGAATGATTTTAAAATGTATACACATAATAAAATAATTTCTGATTTTCTCCTACAAAAAAAGACAAAAAAAAATAGCGGGAATAATTGACACAGACATTTTTTAGCTAAGCTTAGGAAGGACCATAAATACAAATTCTATTTACTCGTGGAATGTCACATTGTCTGTTGCTAGCTTAGAGAGAACAGGCTATGCCATCGCTTTGTTCCAACTTGTTGCTTAAGCTAGTTTTACACTGAGTGCTTCACTAATTTCTTTAAGAGCAAGGTTATTTCATTTTAAGGCAGAATTTTGTTAAAAGGTAACATATGTTTGAATCTGCACTCCTGGAAAACTCTTGCAGCAAATGAATTTACGCCATCTTATATCGGGCAACAATCCATTACTGAATCCAGACCTCCTCCAAAAGCTTTCGCTTCTCAGCTTTATCTTGTTCCAATGTCATCCAGTCAGGGATTCGAAGAAGACTTCGTGTGTCTATAAGTTCGTTTGTGTAGAAAAATAATTCGTTTTCCATGAAAAGATTTTATTCTATCAAAAAAAGTCTGTATTTTACTGAAATGTCATTAGAACGATACTGTTAAAATTTGGAGTTGATAGGTTAAAAATAGATTGTTATTATTTATTGATATTCCTGAGTTTTAAGGTGAAAAGTGTTCCAGAGTACTAGGAGAATAGGAGTTAGTAACAGCTGAGAACCACATTTTTCTAGTAAATCTTCGATCTGGTAATCAACTCAGTCTGTGGTTTTGTTCCTGTTCACTAATATTTTCCACTTTTTTCCTGCCTGTAAAATAGACCAACATTCCTGCTCTCCATTTTTTGTTCACCTTGTTAGATAGGCTTTTTTGATCCAGGTTTTAGCAGATGTGTATCAGATAATCACCTCTCTACTCTAGTTGTTACAAAGGTTACCATTGTTTACTTCGGGGTCCCGCAATACTTCCCTTCTCCACAATTACCTTAAAATCTACATTGAAACTTTACTTTTTGGACCATTTAAAAAATAAGTCTGTGATTTAATGCTTTTAGGTATCATTTTTGAATAGTTGAATAGGAGGGGGGTTTACTCCGGCCCCGGAATACTAATTTGCCCATACGTAAGTTTCTATGTATTGCTACAAAACTTGATGTTCATTGGGATCATCTAAAGTGAAAAATACATTGTAAAAATAAACTAAATCGGCTTGGGTTGTCTCCGGACTAAAATTACTAATTTGCTTATACTAACCGTTCTTTTTCATGTATTGTAACAAAATACGGTATACGTATGGGTATCTAAAGAGAAAGATGTGTTTCAAAAACAAACTAAATCGGCTAATTAGAAGTTTGGTAACACTACCCAAATTCTTAGGAAAGTGCTTAGTTATACAGCTCCTGCATAACGGACTTCTGTCCAAAGCTGTTAGGCTTCATTCTGTGTGTTAGAAGTTTGTTCTTTTATACATTTTTTAAAGTTATGGAAAAGAACAAAGCCCATAATTTTCTATACAATCCTTTTGAAAATGTCTTCCTAACCTAATTCAGAACTTAAGAATTGCAATAATGTAGGTATTAAAACTAGGTCTCTAGATGTGAACTTTCATCCACAGTCTAGACTTATATTTCACTGACTTATAATTTTGTCAGCCAATCAAAAGTACAATCCTATGAAAATATACTTAATATACCCTGGCAAAAAATTGTTTAATTCTTTAGAATAACAGGACTCTAAATGGACATATGTTTCAGTACCACTCAAGACTTCGGCCTAGAACTAGATTACAAAGCTTGGTAAGTTCTAGCTATATAAATAAATAACTAACTCTAACTTTTAGTTTTTTAGCATAAATATGCTTTAGGCTAAATGACTAAACTGAAAAAAAAAGTTACAAAAAAGTATCTGCTGGCGGGGTGGCCATGTACGAAAAAGAAGACTGTATTTTATACAGTACATTACGTAGGTTTGTCGGGTGGACCTAAAGCATATTTATGTTCCTGAATATGAGCAGAAGGCTCTGCACAACATTTTTTTTTCACTGTTTTTCTTTTTGTCCTTTTGACTTTCTTGTTCTCTAATTAATTGGTTTTCTTTTTTAAAGTCCTTCCTAACATTTCTTCGTTCGTAAATAAAAAAATGGAGAATAGAATATGAAAATTATGACTTCGATTCATGGCCACCTTTTCCCAATGCAAATATCTATCTTGAACAATTTTTACCAAAACTTTTAGATATTAAAGAAGTGGTAAGGCTGATCTTCAACACTAACTCCCTTTTTAATTTATTGATAGTTAAATATTTTCAGAAACTAAAGAATTTTATTAAATAGGAAAAATTATTCTGTGATTAACCCTTTCCTTATAGTGAGTGATGGGGCTGGCCGACCTTGTAGTGCGGTGTTCTTACTACCTGCCCGGGTTCCTGTTGCCTCCTCACTACCAGCATGAACCCATCCTCAAAGACGTAGGTACACCTGGCGAGCTGGACCCTGGTATCCCTAGTTCCCTCGACACAAAATTACCCCACGAGGGCCCTGAGGGGCAGATACTATAGAAGTATCTGATTCATGACCATACAGCACACCAGGGAGATAGTGTGGTCAGTACTATGCTCTAGCTGCTTGATTTTCCCCTTGGCTGATTTGACTGCTAGAGTCATTAGCACCCAAGGTACCCATTATTAAATTAATTAAAGGCTGGGTTGGCCTAGGGATAGCCAGGGAGGCCGAATTCAACCCATGAACAAAGACACTAGAAGAAAAAATCTTTAGTGCTTGCTCGGGATTTGAACTCAGGTCCTCAACTTATTAGTCCAGTGCTCAACCACTGAGCTAACCTCGCCCCTAATTTATAGTCATATTTGTTATTTATACAAACACACATGACCTATATGCTTCTGCCCCCCCCCCCCCCCTAAAATCAATATCGATTACAGTAATTGAAAAAACTCAAGTATTTGAATTATAATTGTATTTAAATTACAATTATAATTCAATTAAAATTATTGATAAAATTGATATTTTAATTACTGACTATCATAATTAGTGATAAGTACACTTATAGGGGTCTCCCATGGTCTAGTGGCTAGCGCCTTAGATTCATAAGCGGGAGATGATGGGTTCAATTCACACCAGCGGTAAACATTTTCTCATCCCACGGCTCGGGAAAATTCCTCGCTGCACCCTGGATGTCGACACTAATGGCCTAGACGCTTAAGCGCCGAAAAAAAAAAAAGTACACTTATAATTGAATTACAATTGCAATTCAATTACAATTCTTGGTAATTGATATTTGAATTACATAATTGGTGTTTCAATTACATTACAGGATTACAATGTAATTGTAATTCATGGTTTAATTTAATTATTACTCTTGATGTAATTCTAATTCATGAATAACAAATACAATGTAATCGTAATTCGTAATTGAATTACAATATGACCAACACTCTTGGATATACGGCTATGAGTGAATCTATTCTACTGTGTGGGCTATGGATAACAGGCCACTTCCAGTTTCAAAAATGTCTCTCACTGCAGCTTGCTAGGCTCTGCTGCTGGTGATCTCGGGATCTTTAGTTGCTCATGGGAACGATGGAGGAAGATATTCTTAGGTATCAGTCTTCAGGAAGATTATTTTCTCAATCTTTTGTAAAGGAAATCAATTGCTCAGAAAATAATATGAACTTCATTATAGACGACTAATGGGTTAAACCCAAGCGTTCTGGACTTTTTTTAACCCTTTCTCTGTAGAAGTCAAAGTTTGCCGTGCCCCTGGAATGAAGGACTTGTACAGCAGTCCGACCCTTCTCTCTTGCTTACCAGCTCCCTACAGCTAACTTTTCCAGGAGTTTGACCTTGGGGCTATTAAGCAAGGATTTAGAGAAGCTTTGGCTATTTCTTTTACCACTGGTCGCCGGAAAAATTAAATATTTGTGTCGAGAGAGAGCTACGGATTATGGATACATGGGTCGGGATCGTAAAAATTAACATCGCCAGTGTTAGATCCAACTTGATTCCAATCGAAAATTATGATTTATTTTTCTTGTTTTTTATAAAAAAAGAGGCTATTTATTTATTTAGCTTCTTTGATTAATACCTATATCATAAAAAAATAATATTTTTCGTACTAAAAATTATAGACTATAAAAAATATTTATTGAAGCATCCAATTATATAATTCAACCTAAATATTTAGAGCTAAAAGTAAACGTAAATGAATAATAAAATGCAGTTTTCCTAGGATTAGAAATGTTAAGGGAGGAAATTACATGAACGCTTTTACGCACGTCGAGAGGAGGGGGAGAATAGCTTCGTAACTAGGGCCCGGCCAGGTAGAGAGATCGCCGTACTACAGGGTACGGGTAGGGGTTGGTCAGCCAACACTACCCGTCGTAAGCTAAGGGTTAAGCCCTTTCTGAAAACTCAAAATAGGTTAGAGAAATCAACCTCTCCATGGCCAAGCCAGAGCTCCCTTTAATCTTTTTAACATTATCTGTTTGTTCCATTTAACCTTCAAATTCAAGATCACTTTAAAATTTTTTGCCTTCTTCATAAAGTGGATCCTTTCCCAAAAATGATTGTTTTCGGAGTGCATCAATTTTTCTCTTATTTGTAAAGGAGACTATAGCCATATTAAATGGATTGATGGATGAGACTTTTTGTTACTCCACAATGCTCCTAGCCTCATCGTAATATCTAGCAGATCTTATACGGTCCCTAGATAATTAACTCTTATCAGTATAGCTATACCATCTGCATAGGCCTGTGTTTAGAAACCCTGACCCCTTGAGAAGTCATTTACTTAGCTCCAAGACAATGGCTAATGTACACCACCTTGAGAGCAATCAGCTATAAGTTTCATTCTTACTGTGTAGCCTCGCAGCAATGATTCTAATGTCCTGGTTTTCAGGAAATATTCAATCTACGTGTAGTATTCCAAAACTAGATGTATCCCCAACTCTTGAATTTCATCGATAATAGCTATGTTGGAGATCCCATCAAAGACACCTACTATGTCGATAAAAGCTCCAAGAACAGGCTCTGATTTTTCAGGGTCCTCTATGTTCTAAGTAATATGTTCAAAGTACTCCCCCTCTCCCCTGTATGTGTCCCATATGTGGCTGTTAATCAGCTTCTCCAGGGCTTTGAGCAAGATAAAGGAGAGACACCTGTCTCTTATTTAAGTTAAAATGCTTTTGGATTGTTATTTATATTCCTACCTGGCTTTTGTAAGAAAAACACTTTCCCCTCATGCTATTTGATTAGCATATGGCCAATCGCACAAATGTTCCTAAATAAGTTGATCTGGTAATAAGAAATTCTTCTTCTATGAGGTATGATTTGAAGTAATCAATTACCAATTGATTACTTCATATCATCCCAGATGAAATCTTCCCTGTCTTTCTTAAAAAAAAACAAAAACAGAAGTTCTTATTACCAGATCAATTTATGTAGGAGCAGTGTTGCGATTAGCTATCTTAGACACCTTGGACTGATAATACTCTTAGTGAATTTGCAGCTGCCGCTGCTCCCTCAAAAGATTGTTAGGTTGCTTGAGCTTCCTTCCTCTATCTGAAGAATTTCCACAAAATGGGTGATTAAGTGACCCTCACGCACCTAAAAGTCTCCTCCCCTCCCCCATCATCCTCAATTTAATGGGGGGAGAACCCAATTTACTCGCAGGTTTCTGGGAGATTATACTGAAATCTAGCATGCCTCAAACTTAACATGTCTTTATAGGACCATTTATCAAATACAGGTTCCATGTGTTATTGACTGTGGTAGGACACAAATGTAAATTGTACGACAGGTAAAACCTTTCCCAGTCCATATGTCCTGTATCCCTTTATATTCCCCCTTTCAGGTGTTCAAACTATACCTATTGTCCGATCCAGAAACTTCTCTTAAGACAAACCAGCTCTTTATTAGATTTCTGGCTACCAATGAAGTAAAATTGATATTAATGATTTCACTCTTATTACAGAAAGTTCAAATTTGTATGTAGGGGAAGGTGTTGTACCTCTGACTATCTTGTACCTTTGACCACCGAGGCTGTTGCGGCACATAGCAACATTTTATAAATTTTGGTGTAATTAGTGTTTAGCTCCTTCACTAAAGCCCTTGTGTAACCTACTTTGGATTAGTCAAGTCAAAGAGGATTCTTGTAAGAAATACTTATCCATTTCTATCATAAAAATGTAAGTTATTTATTGATGACCTTTTGCCTCATAATATTTTTTGTATTAAGTCTTTTTAGATGGAAATCATTTCACAAAATAGCAATTACAATAAGAAACATGGCGTAGCTTCTGAAATTGATTTATCTTAACCCTAAAATGTTTAGCATGCTTTTTAATTTGCACTACCAGGGTGTTGTACCTCTGACCATGACTAGTTGTTGTACCTTTGACCAGGTCAAAGGTACAACACACTTGAGTGATTTTTACATAATTCAACTTTTGTGTTCTTCTGCTACAATTTTTTTTTTTTTTTTAATTAATATTGGTTGCTTCAAATGTTCCACTTGCCCCTTATTGTGCCACTGGAAGTTGTAAGACCTCATCGAAAAGCGGAGGGAGGGAAAATGTCAAATAGGGGCCGGCCTAAAGAGAAACCTCGTATCCTGACAGATATTCCTGAAAAGCTAATTATTGAAGGTGGAAAAAACAAAAACGAAAGCACTACCCTAAACGTAAGACACCACATACAAATAAAACCCCTTCCTAAAAAAGTGGTAAATAAAAAGAAAATTATTCTAATGACAATTCAGATTCTGCTACTGACACCGAAATTTCTTCAGGAGAAAGTGACGTTGATCTGTCTGATAAATGTTGTGAGTGAAGTCAATAACCAACAAAAATTTGAAAGTATGATTTTGAAGAAGGAAATTATATACTTGTTAAAAATAAAAGTAAAAAGACTATTACATATTTAGTTGCAGAGATCTGTGGTATTAAATGTCCAATGTTTAAGATCCAATATTTGAAAAAACAAACTTGAAGTGACAAATTTACGAGAGAAGATGAAAATTTGTATGAATTGATGTTGAAGACATTGTGGCTTAACTTCCATACCCTACTATTGCTAGAGGATCTGCTTGACAGTAAAAACGTTTATCCATTTGACTGGATTTTTCAGCATATTAAGCATAACATAATATCAATAATAGCTTTTTATTATGCTTACATCCATGTCCTGTATTTATTAAACTTACAATTAATTATAATCTTACTCAATACAATTTTTTTTCTGCACTTCTGTGTTGTTTTTACGTGGTCAGAGGTACAACATCCCGTGGTCAAAGGTACTACCACATGTTGTACCTTTGACCATTGCACGATTATTTTTTTAATAATTAATAAAACATATTAAATGTAAAGTTAGAACCTTGAAAAAATTAACTATGATAAAAAATAGAATACTAATTACAATAAAATAAAAAAAATGAATTTAGCATTAATATTCCAGCTAAAAAAAAATCAATTGTGCAAAGCGGTCAAAGGTACAACACCTTCCCCTATATATTTATATATATATATATATATATATATATATATATATATATATATATATATATATATATATATTTGTCTGTTCGCGGCCCTGACAGCTCAAAAATGGTCTGATTTTGATGAAATTTCGTACAAAAATGTTCTAATTTGAAAGGTCAGGCTTTTCTTTGGTATATGTGTTTACATTTAGAATGATCTAAACTAAGTAATAACTGTTTCTATTCTAAGTATACAAAATGACACTAGGGATATGAATGGAACCGCACTAAGATAATGCAGTTACTGCGCGTCAGACTTTTTGATATGTTGTGGATACAAATGCAAAGTATCAATTGTGAAAAAACACATTTTTCATTTTCAATCTTTACTGATTGCTGTTGGACTGATGTACGTTGTGGCAAACTCTCGAAAATTCAAGAAAAATAATTATCAATTACAGAAAATCAAATTAATAAATGTGCATTAAGTCTAATTAAAATATATAATAAGATAACATTTATATAGTCATCTACAAGGTACCAAACCACTTTTCACATTCAATATTTTGCATTTGTATTGACAATATAGCCTATGTAAAGATATGAGAAAAATAATATAAATACAATAACAGCCTCAAAACAGGGAAAATTGTGTGCATCTAACTGAATTATAAAACTGTACATGGTAAAACTAGCTAGACCTGTACTTGTGGACTTTTCCTCTAGATTCTCTTCTAACTTCAGAACTTATTTTTTCAGTGTAACCAAACATACAATTCTTAGACTTCTTTAGAATAATCTAACTTTACCACATAAAGAGTGTTCTTGATCAGTTTTTTATTTATTTATTTTTTTTTTTTTTTTATGTTCCCCCTTTCAGATCTTGGCTGCTGAACCAATTACTATGAATATTAATGAAGATGTTAGTATGGATTTTGATTTGGCATACTATGTCCACTATCACAAAAATTACTATGCCTTTGGAGACAAGTTTATGGTATTCAATTAGTTATTATTCTTATATATTCTATCTACTCTTTATCATAATACTGTGTATTATATTCCTTTATGTAAATCAATTTCTAATTGTAATCTTGTGTACCTTTTAGCACTTTCCTCCGAAGGAAAGTAGCTATTGAGGTTGGACTCATGACGGAATTTTTGAAAAATTTCTTCAAATCTTTATCGATCCTACCTAGTAGACACCGAAAATGACCCCCGTTAAAATTTATATATATCTATATATCTATATATATATATATATATATATATATGTGTGTCTGTTAACACGATAGCGGCCAGAGTTTTTGTTTTTTCGTCACGAAACTTGGTATATAGCATTCAATTAGCAAACGATTGAACGAGTTCGTTAACCACCAAAGTCGGTCCACCGGAAGGGGGGGTTTACCCCGAACCCAAAACACTAATTTGACTATGTCAGCCGTAATATTTGTTATATTTCAACGAAACTTGGTATTCGTAGTGGTAATATAGAGAGAAAAGTGAGATATAAAAATGAACTAAATCGGTTCATTAGAAGGGGGGGTTTACTCCGGACCCACAATACCAATTCGCCACTACCAGCAGTGATTTTTGGTATATTTCGACGAAACTCGGCATTCGTAGTGGTAATCTACAGGTAAATATGTGTTGTAAAAATAAACTAAATCGGTTCATTAGAAGGGGGGGTTTACTCCTGACCCAAATTCTTAATATACTCATACCGGTCGTAATTTCTGCTGTATTGTAACGAAACGCGGTATACGTCGTGGGTAACTCATGAGAAAGAAGTGTTGTAGAAATGAGCTGAATCGGTCAATCGGAAAGCGGGGGTTTAATTTGTAATATATTTCAATAGAAAAGCCCGTCAGACGTAGGTTCACAAAGCCGCCGCAAGGAGCGCTTTCTACCACTAGAGTGACTGTATCCTGTTCCTGCGTTAGATCAAAATACGATAATATGAGGTTTTTTGTATTTATTACGAAGTGTAATAGGTACCATGTGTAAACATAACTCTGGAAGCAAATTATTAATTGATCAGTTACTCATTACAAATTTAAAAGAGAACTATTCATGTTTTTATTTTATTTATGTAGGATATTTTAAGCAAATTGTTCTGGAAAGCAATCTACACTACCCAAATTCTGAGGAAAGTGCTTAGTTATGCAGCTCCTGCGTGACGGACTTTTGGAAGGAGTGGTTGGAATGTTCTTTCATTAGCATCAAGTGCCATTTCAAATTCTTGTTTTGTAAGAAGTTCTCATTATGTCTGATAATGTTAACACTTTCGGTGTGGGTGTCATTTCTTGGGAATACCTCAGTTACAGGTGCATTTTTGTTCGAATATTTCATGGATACATTTTTTTTAATCATGTCTGATGAGTTTAATAGTAATGCAACAAAGAAAACTAACTGGAATTACATTTTCGGAAGTTTCCTTCAGGAGGGACAGTCCGTACGTGAGGGATTCCACCTGCTTTGTGGGCTAGTATCAATATACGCGCATTAGCCAGTTTATTTAAACCCGCTACACATACACCTAATGTTTATTTATTTTAAAAGAAAACTGAATAATTTTTGACAATTTTTATTAGAATAGCAAATAATGGGGTCTCCCGTAGTCTAGTGGCTACCTTGCTGGATTCATAAGCGGTAGATGGTGGGTTCGATTCCCACCTCCGGCAGGAATTTTCTCATCTCAAGGCTCGCTGGGAAAATTCCTCGCTGCACCCTGGATGTCGGCGCTAATGACCTAGAAGTAGATGCGCCGTAAAAAAAAAAAAAAAAAAAAAAAAAAAAAAAAAAAAAAAAAAAAAAAAATAGCAAAAAATTACCGATTTTATATAATTATTGGTTCAAATATTATTTTTTTGGACATTTTCAATTTTTTTAACATTAACGTTGAACACCATTTGCAAATATAATTATTTTAGTTGTTATTTCAAATCTGTGAGAATCAGCTAATTTACATTGGTATGAGATCAATTATTACAACTTTTTTTCTTGGAATATATGCGTAGAAAAATCAAATTATCTGATAAGAATGACAGTTCTTGCTCTTGTGAAAATAACCTTCACCTTGGGTTGAAGTTACTTACATTCTATAATAATGAGATGGAAATAGTTAGCCATTGTGGTGATACAAAGTCATAGTTAGGCCTGGGGGTGGCGGGGGGGGGGTGTAAGTCGGTAAGGACTTCTTTCATCCTTACCGACTTACACCCCCTCCCCCTGGCCCAGGCCTAACTATGACTTCGTATCACCACAATGGCTAACTATGAGAGTAACTAACCCTAGTAAAAGGGGGCTGTAAAATCTATTTTGACCACCTTTCGGCTTTTCCCAGCCTCCAGAAAATGTTTCTGTCTGTGTGTCCCAAAACCACCTTGTTTTACAAGCTACAAGTGAATTACAATTTTTGGATGAAGGGATAATAAAAGTCATGAAACAAAAGTTTGTTGTCTAGGGATACTTGGGGAATCAAATACTAAAATGACGGTCAAAGTGCTGGATGCTTTATTATTTTATTTTTTTTTTTAAGTGTGGCATGGGATGATCTAAGTCCTTAACATAGAGACCTGATGAACTTAAGATCCTAGCTGATGCGTTCTTTTTCCCATAGCTGTGTGATCCAGCCCCAAAATGTGTTTCATTAGACATGCAAAATCAATAAAAAACAATTTTATAAAAATATGAGTTACATACATCTTTGTCCATGGCTTCAAAATCCTCTTTCTCTTCCTTTATCTGCAATATAATCAAACATATAACTATTTATTCATATAATACCTATCTCTAAGACGTTATTCAGAAGAAATGTAATAAAAACAACATAAAACTATATAATATATTGGGTTGTCCGGAAAATACTGCAGGATTTTATATTTTCTTTTAAATAATTCTCTATATAATAATCTGTTTATGTTTACTGGATTATTCATTTGTTGTATGTCAACAATTACTAATCCTCTTCTAATTGATAATGTTTGTTTACCTCTGTGGCCTTTTGCTACTTGGAAATAATTCAGTCTTTCCTAAAATTTCAGATCGTGAATTTTATACAATCTTCTTCTACGAGTTTAAACTCGGCCAAACCCCAGAATAACTGTTCGAGAACTTGCAGATAAACTTAAAGTTAGCAAAATCGACCATCCATGACCACCTTAAGGCGATTGGAAAAGTGAAGAAGCTCGAAAGATGGGTTCCACACGCATTAAACGGCCGCCAAAAAACTCAGCGCTATGAAGTTTGTGCTGCACTTCTTTGCCGAAACAAAAATTACCCTTTTCTAGCCAAAATTGTTACTTATGATTAAAAGTGGATTCTCTACGATAACAGGAGACATTTTGGACATTGGTTTGACAAAGGAGAAGCCCTCAACTCATCAAAAAAAGTTATGGTTACGGTCGGGCTTCATTTAGTTTGATTCACTACAGCTTCTTAAATCCTGGCGAAACCATCAATTCTAAATCGTATTGTAACCAAATTAAAGCCATGCAGCAAAAATTGGCAATAATGAAGCCATCCTTGGTCAATATGAAAGGGCTCATTTTGTTCATGACAATGCGACCATATGTCTCACTTAGTGTTGTTAAAAGCGAGCCCTGACTAGAGGCTTCAGGCCTGAACCTCGATCCTAGCCTCTACAGCCCGAGCTCTGAGGGCTCGGGAGTGAGGCTTCGGCCTAACCTTATCAAACCCTGAAGGTTCGGCAAGGTTCTCCCTCGAGCCTTGAAGGCACGGCCTTGGAGCCCTGGGAAGGTTGAGCTTCGGCAAGCACGGTTATAGTCAAACCCTTTCTAGTGCTTTGCTAGATTATCTATATACAATAATTACTTACCTTATAATCATTACATTTTATTCATTTCGATTTTTTGTGACATTTCTCACCATTTATTTCACAATAATAAACATACATTTTTAGCGACATCTTTATTTACAAAGGGAGGTAATTTAGCTATTATCTCTGATAATTCTTATTTTGCTTCAGTTGCAGTTTATTAAAATTCGACAAAGTCAGTTTATTAAATTAATTATTAAGCTAAATAAAGTGACTCATTCAGTTGATTTCTTAAATTCTATATTCTTATGGATTCAAATCTTCATGAAAAATTGGATGGGCTTGTATTATTTAGAGGAGATATAAAACATTTTGGTTTTAATTTTGTTGGTGTGTGTGGATTAGGTGCTACTGGATTTTTAGAGACAATTTATGTATGTATTATGATGACTTTTTATTTTAATGTAATATTATTTTTTCACACTACGTACAAACGGTAATATTTTGAAAGTTGAGAATGGCAATTTTGAACAAGTACGACAGTGTTGCCATCACCGTTTCACAGAAGAGTTTATTTTTTAGGAAAAGTTACTATTTTTGGTAAAACTGAAGTTTAGTGTCCTCAAAACCGATTTCTTTCAAATGTTAATTGAAATTTACCATCAATTATTTAAATTCACCACCAGTTATTTATTCACAACCATTTTTTTAAAATAATGAAACACTCTTCACATTTCTTGTTTCGTTCATAAAAAGTATATAACAGAAATCCCTAAATAATTAGCTAATGCCTTTATAATTATTAGTTCGGTCTAATTCGCGCCTGCTGAACTTTAATTTTTACTCTTATTTTATATAAAAAAAAAAAAAAAAAAAAAAAAATAGCAATAAAGTTGCACGAATTTATTATTCTCTTCAAACGTGCTCATAAATATGAAGAGCGCTTAAAGGCATTTTTCTTTGCGATTGGAGATTTGTGTCCGCCAAACATCATGTCTCAAGAAGAAGAAGAAAGCTAAGAAGGATGTCTAGAAAGATAAGAAGAATGTCTAGGGCGACTTTTAGGCATGCATGCTCTGTGTTTCCTCTCGCTACGCTCGCTCAAGAAGATGTGAAGAAGATGTGTTTACAAACACGCTGTTTACGCCTACTTTTATAACCTTCCTAACAGTGAACGTTAGTGCTTAATAACTTCTTTCCTAGTTGAAAGCAAACTTTTTTTTTTAACGGATTCGTGTTTAGTGCATCAAAATACGTTATTGTACAAAATTTGAGAGAAATCGGTTTTGAGGACGCTAAACTTCAGTTTTACCCTATTTTTACCCAATTAGTGATCCATAGAATTAGTTTATCAATGAAATGGTAAATTTAATTGCCAGCGAATAGTTTCAATGTGGCGGAAAGAATTTAGGACGAATCTACTAAAGCATATTTCATGAAACAGCTGTTTGCCCGCCATCCGCCATTTTGGAAATGAAAAATAAAAGGCTTCAAAGCATGCGCCTTCTCTCGAGGCGAGCCTTCAAGGCTCACGCCTTCTACCAAGCCGAGCCTTCAAGGCTCGCGCCTTTTATCGAGCCCTGTCCAAGCTCTGAGAGCTCGAGCTTTTAGGAGCCGCACCTTCTAGCCTTAAAGGCGCACTCTTTTACAACACGAGTCTCACATGTAACGTCACAAAAATTGTTGGAGCTTGGCTATTTAACTTTACCACATCCGCCTTACTCTCCAGACCCCTCGCTTACTGACTATAATTTTTTAGACACCTGAACCACTAATTACAGCATAAAATATTTAAGGATCGAAAGGAACTAGAAAAGTGGTTTATTGACTTTATTATATATTATGAACTGTAAGAATTCTGAATTCTATTCAGACGGTATTAAAAAGTTACCAACACATTGGGAGAAATATGTATTAAAGGTTATGGGAGAATATTTTGATTAAATAATACAGCTATAAAATACTTCTTTTTTTTTTTTTAATACCAAAATCCTGCATTATTTTCCGGACAACCTAATACTAGATTTTACCAAGTTGTTTAATAGTTGTTACCTGCAACTGCAAGGTTTAACATGCAATTAGTTACTAACTCTTTCCAAAAAGAGATTAAGATTAAGTTTTAACCCATACAAAAGTACATATGTTACCGGCAAAGTATATAATCAGGCATTCTATAGAATGCCTAAATCCAGCCGGCAATGTATGAAATAAGGCTTATTTCATACTTTGCCTAGGCATTCTATAGAATGCCTACTGTGCTTCAGGCAAAGTCTGAAAGACAGAATTTGTACCTTGTAGGAGGTGCGATTGCGGATTTATATCCACCGAACATCGCATCTGAAGATGTCTAGGAGAATTAGAAGAATGCCTAGGACGACTTTTGGGCATACGTGCTATGCGTTTCTGCTCGCTCAAGAAGATATCAAAACCCTAGTCAATCCAACTCGCAGAAATTAATAGAATTCTATTATCAATTATTTGATTCCCCAAGTATCCCTGGACAACAAACTTTTGTTTCATGAATTTTATTATCCCTTCATCCAAAGGTTGTAATTCACTTGTGGCATTCAGTTTGAAAAATGCATTTTTATGTTTTTCAATGAATCTGTAATTGAACGGGCGGAGCAGTAATCAATGAAAAGGAGTTCGTATTAATCTTTTTTCTGACAGGCTCTATGCTATTGTATATTATATTTTAGACCCACCTCGGTTTTACTGATTTCCTTAGAACAAGCTAGTGAAACTAATGAATTTTAAGATGTTCAGGGGCTCTCAGCTATTTACTTCTAGCCTGCCGAATTCTTTCGAAAAGATCTGCAATATTTTTCACCTTCAATTTAATGTTCTAGGGATCCAACATGGAATCTAATATGTCAATATTGGAGATTATATAACAAAAGTGTGATTAATTAAATTAAGGACAAATATTAATGCACAATCAAACCTTATGCTTTATTGCTTAATGATGAATACATTTTTAAGGTTCATGCTACTAGGATAATCAGTCAACTTCATTAAGCAACTAACATTTCTGGACATAACTAAAAAGATTAACTTAGGCCATTAGACTCATACTGTTATAGACCATATCTGTCACCTCTCCCCTTTGAGTCAAATATTTGTTGTACAGTAAGACCTCCATTATCCGGGATTCCAATTAACCGGGGTCTCGATGGGGATTTTTTATTTTTATTGCTTCATTAAATATTATGTACATATATGAATGTATATATATGTATGTACATACAAACCTATTTATAGCATTATTTTTATTTGTATCAACTAAAGCATTTGATATCAAAATTATGTATTAAATATTTATGACGATTATGTACATAAAAATGAATTTAAATTAATTACGCACATTGTAAACTAAGGAATGGAAAAACAGCGCTGTTTCGGAAGAATGAGTTGATTCCATATTTCTGGAAGCACCTCAATTTATTTCATATTCTTGGAGCTGAAACGGTTTCACGTCTTTCTATGAATCCCCTAGTGGGCTGTTCGCCTACCAAGGAAATATTTCCTCAGTTGTGCTTTAACTCTTCACTCGAGTGCATACATATCTTTTATAGAAATTAAAATGGCTCAAAAAAGAAAACGGGTCGTGTTAACTTTAGAACAAAAATTAACCATTATAAACCGGAAAGAAAAAGGTGAAAGTGTTAAAAAATTGTCCCCCGAATTTGGAATTGGCAAACAAACAGTTCGTGATATTGTGAATAAGAAAGAAGACATTTCAACCTTCATCTCGTCGTTGGCCCAAACAATGTGTTCAAGGAAAGCGATGAAGACCTCTTCATTAAAAGACCTAGATGATGCTGTCTATCTATGGTTTATGCAAAAACGCGCTGAGGGAGTTCCTATTTCTGGACCAATATTGAGTGAAAAAGCAATATGGTTTTATGAAAACTTAAAAATTAAGGATCCATTCTCCGCTTCCCAAGGATGGCTTGACAAATTTAAAAAAAAAACAGGGCATCAGGGAATTGGCCATTCAAGGTGAGAGTCTTAGCGGTGATAATATTGCTGCAACGTTATTTACTAACAATTTTAACCATTTGATCAAAAAGTTTGAACTAACTCCCAATCAAATTTATAATGCTGATGAATCGGGATTATTTTGGAAAATGCTTCCTTCAAAAACCCTAGCAGCTCAGTCCGAAAAATACGCTCCTGGTCATAAATCCAGCAAAGAACGACTCACAGTTATGACTTGTTCTAATGCTTCAGGCGAACACAAATTAAAATTAGTGGTTATAGGGAGAGCAAAAAAACCACGATCCTTTAAAGGAACCGAAATTAAAAGTCTTCCTTGTGATTATTATAACCATCCAAAAGCATGGATAATCAAACAATTTTTTTGTCATGGTTTAAAGAAAAATTTGTGCCTTCAGTAAGTAACCATTTAAAAGAGAAAGGACTACCTCTTAGAGCTGTTTTATTATTCGACATACCAAACATCTTCCACCAAACATCACCTCCCTCATCCAGCCCATGGATCAAGGGGTGATATCCAGTTTAAAGAGAAGATACAGAAAGATATTCCTGCAATTTCTTCTTGAAGAAAATAATATCACCGACTCAATGAAAGAAATTGTAAAGAATTGGACGATAAAAGACGCAATTTTTTCAGTGTGTGAAGCCTGGGCAGATTTACCCCCTGCGACGTTAAAAAGTTCATGGGCGAAAATATTACAACACGAGGATTATGGCCAGGAAACTTCTCAAGATGTTGAAACGGAGCACGGATTTCTCGAAATCTCCAAAGTTCTTCCGGATTTCATCCATGTTGATAGAGATGACATGAAAAATTGGCTGGAATGTGACATGAATGAAGAGGGGTTTGAAAAACTTACAGAAACAGAGATAGCAGATGTGCACCGAAAAAACGAGCCTTCGACCTCTGCGCAGAACGATCAAGCAAATGAGAGCGATGACACCGATTCGCTTATCATAGAAGAAACGAGAATAAAGCACAACCAGACATTAGAGGTTGCAGAACTTCTGCTGAATTATTTTGAGCAGGAGAATGCCGATTTCAGCAGAATTATCTTGTTACGGCCGATCAGAACAGATATAAGAAAAGAATTATGTAACAAAAAACAACGAAAAATTACTGAATTTCTCGGAAAAAAAAATTAATTTCAACTTGAGTTTATTTTTGCACTTGTTAAATTATTAATTTAAAAAAACGTTTATACACATTTCTCAATGCAAATAAAAAGGTTTACATGACATCTTGTACACAGTTTTTCTTTATAACCTTAAATCCAGCACATTTAGTCAATAAAATATTGTTTCGATTATCCGGGGTTTTCGATTATCCGTGGACCACCCTCCCCGTCATTACCCCGGATAATGGAGGTCCTACTGTATATCTAGAGGCTTTAAAAAAACCTTTAATCTACAATTTCTGATTGCCTATCTTCATTATAGAGCAGATTCCTCTTAAATTAAATGTCTCAAGAAAGAACCTGAAAACTGCTGGTTTGTATATGTCCAATAAATAAAATTAATAAAAATAAACTGTTTTTTATATTTATTTATTTAAAATATCCTCAAAATCTAAATTGACATTGGTAATGGAAAACAGAAGTTTTATTTATTTTAAGTAAAATAACTACATTTATTTTAGTTCCTGTGCCCAATAACCTCTCTTTTAACTTATAAAATTGGATTTGGAACATCTCCAAAAAGTCCTACTGAAATGATGGGCTTGATGTGGGAGTTAAAATCCATGCTGCATACGAATTTTGAGAAGAATTAGATCCTCTCTATAGTACAACTAGTCAGCTGACTTTGAATGAACATGGTATACCCCTTAATAGAGTGGAAAAAAGAGTTTAATTTTATATTGATGGAAAAGAGACTCATGGACCTAGCTAAATGGTAAGGATTTTAACAATTTGAGAGGCTTAAAAGTGGTGTTGGGCAAGCGTTTTTTTTTTTCATTATAAATTATAGTAATAGGAATTTATGGTCTGAATTGCCTGGCTTTTGAGGCCAGTTTTGGCTTATGAATTATTCAAATTGATATTATTATTTAATAATTTAATTGAGCCAAAGGAGTTATTAATAAATTAAACAATTATTTATTTCTTGCAAAGCTAAGACTACTATTAGCTAGAAACTAGTAATGTATTTTCCTATTTTGCTTTATATGAAAACCCTCTTATGCTGCTCCCACCTTCAGGAATGATGTGCATTGTGAGGACCAGCTCGAGGCCAGTCTTTATCCCTGTGCCCTTGGTTTTCCCCATTTAGTACCACTGCTATGATTTTTCATATATTATTAGAATGTTGATTTCATAGTCCAAGTTGTGTTTGATGTGGTATTCTAAGGCAATTTTCTCCAATTTATTTAAAAAAAAAAAAAAAATGTAGTACTGTACAGCGTCAGAAAAATAATCCTTTCTTTTATCCTTTGGCCAGATGATTCTCCAATGCGAGATCAGAAAATATAACCCCCATATTGAACACTGCACAATTGACCTTGAAATGTTTTTTGTCGAATCCTGAAGAATAAAAACGTCTATGGCACCATAGGCCGGAAATGACTCCTTATGGTCAAAATGACCATTAATAACGTATCAACTCAAAATCAACCATTACTTCATTTAACTTAGGAATCAAATTCTGGCTTTCGAGTATACGAATTAGCTCACTTTTTCCTAACAGAAATCACTAGGGTAAAACTCTTGTTGGGGGGGGGGAATTACTAATTCTTGGGTCTCCCCATAGTCTAGTGGCTAATGCAGGAGAGGTTGAGTCCCACCTGTAGCAGGAATTTTCTCATCTTACGGCTCGTTGAGAAAATTCCACACTGCAGATGTCGGTGTGCCGTATAAAATAAACAATAATTATTCTTTTATAAAGCTTTATTTGCCCTTTTGATTCCATTATTTTTGTTTTAAACCAGAATGAGACTGCTGATTTATTGGATGACAAACGTAATATTCCTGGATCAGCATTGTGGTATGTTCCTAACCAGAATCCTCCAGAAAGTCAAACTGTAAGTAACATTTTGTATGCATGCATGTTTATAGTTAGAAAGCATGCATATATATATATATATATATATATATATATATATATATATTATGTTGCCGATGATTCATTTGAATTCAAAAAACCGTTAGAAAACTAAAAAGCCCTTGTAAGCTATGTTTCTCAAGTTCCTGAAATGTATCAGTATATATCAATTTGAATCCATGTGTTTCTATACCTGACTGGCATACACTGGGTGTGGAATAAATGTACACATAAGCAAAAAGTAAATTAATAACTTTTTATTGCAGGAAAGTAACAAATATCTTAATAAATAATATGCAGATGCTAGATCCTGATTGTTGTGGAAACAATCATCTAGCTCTTCCCGCTAAAAGGTCTTACTCTCTCTCCAGTCCGCTCTAGGTCTCTGTTGAAAGACTAACCCAGTCTGTTCTATGTCCTGGTTGGGAGAGGATCTCTTACTTTGCACCTAGTCTCATCTCTCTGCGGTAAAATCTTGTCGGGAGTGTCAGTCTTTCTTTTAATGTGTTCAAAGGCTCTTTTGTATAAAGTTCTTGGTATAGTCTAAATGCAAACAGTAATAACAAAAGTGTATTCGTTGTCTATACTGCCTAAAGAGAAGTTGCTGAGTGTTGTGAATCCGGAAGTGAAGAACTCTGAACTCTTTTGAAGTGTCGACTCAACAGTTAAGGTAAGAGTTATTTTCTTGTACATACAGGTGTTAATTTATTGAATTGTTTTGTGATACATTAAATTTTATGGTTGTATGTCAGAACAGTTTGGGAACACTTGTTTTGTTTTTTCAGTCATTTGGGAACCTTTTGCATCCACTGAGATAAGAGTAGTCATTAGAGCTAATTAAATAGTCGTGGCTTAATAAATAAGTTGCTCTCGTAATAAAAGTATCTAAAATTACCCCACTAATAATTATTATTATATTTAAATGGCAAACCTATGTGTGGCTTATTAAATTAATTTGGTTTAAATACTATAAAAAAATATCATTTCATTAAAATGACGCCCAACTTGTCGGAAAAGTGAACTGAAAGAAATAACATTAAATAAATACCCTAATAACAATAAATTTTAAATAAAACAATAAAAAGTAAATAATGAATGATGCGATAGAAAATCGATTGTATGGAAATGGCGGCAGTTCATTTCAGGATAGGCTAGCGTCAGTCGGAAATCGTATTAGATAACAGGAATTCAACTCAGGAAATGGATAATGAGATACATCCTCGTGTATAGGAAAATGTCATAAGTTTTTATCAGAATTGGATAACAAAATGGAGGAAATGAATAAAAGTGAATATTTAAAAACTGAGACTCAACTCTTAGAATTTAATTTTGATATACAAAGTGCCCTTAACATTGACAATCCAGATACGTATAGATGTATTGAATTATTAGATAAATTAAATTATTTAGCACCTACTGCCAATATGTTGAAGAAATATTATGATATTGTGTATACTATTGAAAACGTGAGCCGATACCGTGGAAAAGTCCCAAAAGCTTTAACTGATGAGGAAATTTGTTACAAGGATAATGAGGTTATTCGAAACAAAGCAGAATATATCTATAAAAAAATCCAGAATTTATTTGTTGTAACCGGAAATAGGTCTTTCTAAGATATTTTTGAGGAGGAAAGGAAGTTTTTCAGTCAAAATACCAAACAATTAAATAACGAAAAGATGAGTGAGGAAATAATAACAAATGAGAAAAATAATGACAATTTAATTAAACTAATGAGATGCATCCGTGGCCCGTGGACCAACTCATGAGATTTTTAACAGACAAATTCGATGAGAACTATAAAAATTTTTATGATCTGAATCGTGAAATAATTAAAAATAATAAAATATTAGAAAGTAAGATAGACGCAAATAGAATAGAACAAAATAAAGAACTAAGATTCGAATTAAGTAAAAGTATTCACAATATTAATCACGAAATAAGTAAAAATAATAAAATATTGGAAAGTAAAATAGACGCAAATAGAATGGAACAAAAGAAAAAAATTGATGATTTATGTACAGCTTTAAATAATATGGGGGGGGGGCGAGGTTAGCTCAGTAGTAGAGCACTTGACCAGTGAACTGGAGGACCCAGGTTCAAAACCCGAGTGTGCACTAAAGATTTTTTTATCTAGTGCCGTCGTTTGAGGGTTGGATTTGGGTTCCAAATCGTCCCTAGGCTCATCCAGCCTTTAATTAATGGGTATCTGCAAAGGGAAAAAACAGGCGGCTGGAGCATAGTATTGACCACACTATCTCCCTAGTGTGCCGTATGGTCAAGAATCAGATACCTCTACAGTATCTGCTCCTCTAGGCCCTTGTGGCCTGTTACGGGACTGATTTTTTTTTTTTTTTTTTTTATAAATAATATGGGTAAAAATTACAATAAAGAGACATTAGAGTTGGAAACATCGACAACGGATAACCTTTTTAATACAAATCATATAAGTAGTAAAGAAATTATTGAGATTAATGAAAATTTAATTAAAAATACCGAAAATTACGGTACATTAATTAAAAATGACAATTTAAATGAATCAATAAAGGACAGTTTGAGAAATAATTATGGTAAAAATGATCAAGTATTTGAGGAAAATAAAATATTGATTGAAAATAAAAATAAAAATGACTATAATTGTTTAATAAATCAATATAATAAAATTCAAGAAAAATTATTAACTGAATTAAATAATGATAATGAGGTTATGAATAAAATAATTAATAATAAAATAACATGGTGCTGATGACCTCAGTATTAGATGCACCAAAAGAAAACAAAAAAAAAAAATAACAAATGATAATTTCAAAAATAAAATAAGGACAGAAGTTACAAACAAGATTATGAAACAAAATAACTTAAAAATTTTACTGATGACTATAAATTTAGTATGGACACAAGGAGCTATAATAAAAGAAATGGAAATATTCCAATGAAGAAGCTGAATAGAAATGTTAATAAAGATAATCATCTAAAAATTTTGGAAATCAAATAAAAATTCTTCTTAAATATAAAAGACAAATTGGGATAAAAAAAACTTCAAAACTAAATCGGCCTCCAAGGAAAAGAATAAAACAAATTTATAGAAAGAAATTGGACCAATACAGAACAAATATTCACGATCAAGAATAAATCCGACAAATTTTAAAATTAGTAATAGTGTAGCATTTTTAAATAAAATAAGATTTATTTTAGTATATGATTAAATTAATAAAAATTAGTATAAATTTATAAATTGTATTAGTTTAGGATAAGTGCATTTTTAGAAAAATAACATAAATTTATAAAAATAAAATTAATTCAATGAAAATCATATGTGATGAAGTAAGCTCTCAACAAAAAAAAAAAAATAAAAAAAAAATAAATATATATATATATATATATATGTATATATATATATATATATATATATATATATATATATAAAGTAACACACAAGCCAATAATTCTGTATTCCAAAACTCCAAATTATAAATTTAAATTTCTAGTTTATATTTAATACCGGACTAAAAACATTTTAATTTTTTTTTTTTTTTTTTTTTTTGACAAATGTGCAAATGTAATGATATAGTACATTGCCGATGATTCATTTGAATTAAAAAAACCGTTAGAAGACTAAAAAGCCTGCGTAAGCTATGTTTCTCAAGTTCCTGAAATGTTCCAACATAAAAAAATACAACAAAATGGAAATCTAGATGGAAATCTAGTTGTGTCAGATCAGGGGATCTAGGAGGCAAACAAACTGGCCCATAGTGGCCGATACAACGATTAGGGAATTCACTCTTTAGTCATTCCGCCAACACTCGTCCATTATCAGCTGGGCAACAATCCATTTGAAACCAGAGTGAGTTAATATTTGGTAGATGGGCTTATGTAATATACGTCTTGTAGTTTGGGAAGGATGGGACATCGCCGTCATCGTTTGAAATAAAAGAATTTGTTCAGAATGGCTCCTTCACGCTAAAGCACATTTATTGGTTTTGACTTAGAAATCAGAAAAAAATAGATTGAAATAGATTTTTTTCTTAAACTACGAGGTACCATTTTGGAGCTTATTAAATACCAGGTGTATGAGTATGGATTGCGGATTTTTTTCTCGAAAAAAACACATTAATTCTCGGGAAATGATAATAATTGATTTATTCAAAGTATGCGCCATTGCTAGCTACACATTTTCCCCATCTTTCTGGCAATTTATGGATACCGCGCCAGTACCATTCCTCCTTTTTGGATGCGAACCATTCATCGAGCCATTTTTTCACATCTTCGTAAGAACTGAAGCGCCAATTGGAAAGTTCGTGTCCCATCGATGAAAACAAGTAGTAGTCGGAAGGGGCCAAGTCTGGTGAGTAGGGAGGGTGGGGCAACATATCCCAGCCAAGTGCAGAAATGGTGTCTTTGACCACCTTTGCTGTATGTGCGGGAGCGTTGTCGTGCTTCAAAATCACTCTTTCGTGTCTTGTTTCCCATTCTGGCCGCTTTTCGATCAATGCATGGTTCAAATTGATCATTTGCTGTCGGTCTTCGTCCAGCAATGCTTGCAATTCGGCATCTTCAAACGTTTCCAGGGGTTTTCCATGTTCCGTGTCACTGATGTCGAAATCACCACTTCTGAAGCATCGGAATCAGCGTTCACACGTGTCTGGCGATGGAGCATGACTGCTGTAAGCTTGAACAAGCATTCGACTTTCAGCTGCTGTTTTCTCCAAAAGGAAACAAAATCGTAGCAATCCCCGCGAATCACACTTTTTAGGCACAAAAATCGACATTTTCAAGCGCGAAATAAACAATGATGCTATCAGTCTGACAATGTAAAACCAATATGTCGTTGAAGCACAACAATGGAAGTATAAAAGTCAGTATGCTTCAAATTCTGTATGGCACGCATATATGAGTGGCGCTGCCAAGTGGTGAAATCCGCAATCCATACTCATATACCTGGTAATGCAACTTTTGAGGTAGAGGCAAACCTCTAAGTCTAAAAATAGCTGATTAAGAAAATATTGAATACTTCAATAAAAAACTAATATTAAACATTCTCACATATATGGCTTTTCATAAAGCTCTTAATTTACATGGTAATATTTCAATAACGGGTGTTTTTTATTGGAAATTTAATGTAGATTTTTAAAATGTTGTCGATATTTACGAAACATTGATCAGAAATCCGAAAACACAGTTTTTCTTTTAAAAAAACAGTAGTTTTTAAAATAGACAAAAGATTGAGTAGCTCCTCTACATTTTCAGATAGAACCCCCATTTTTGCGCCACTGAACTACAAATGGGATGCAGAATAAACCTCTAAAGTTATGACGTCTCAATGCAGGACACCCTGTATATATATATATATATATATATATATATATATATATATATATATATATATATATTTATACAAAAGTCTCGAATAAAAGCTATATTAAGGTGTCTGGGAAACCGACAGTAGCTAACTTACAAAGAAGCGGAAATTAAACAATCCGGGTCTCATTCTAAAGCAAAGCTCTATAAATCAATACAAAATACAAACATGCATGGGCGTATATAAGGAGGGGGGCTTAGAGGGCTGCACCCCCCCCCCCCCCAATCGGTAAAAATGTTTCGTAAAAACCTTAAAAATAACAAAAAGATCACTCAGTTGAGAAAAAAAAAATTCTTTTGGGTGTAATAGTGTTTTAATTGTGTAACTATTCCAAGGTCTAGATTGTTAGTATTCCATACCCCCAAAATGCTCTCAGTTTGCCAAGATTCTCAACCGTTTTCAAGATATTAAGGAAAGTATACAAAGTTACCAAAACTTTTCATGTCTGTTAATGAAATGTTTTATTCTAACCCTTCCTTAACTCCAAACGTAACCAAAATTTCAACATATTAGTTTTGATGAAAGTTGAACATGCAGAAAATGTTTCAACTGAATCCCATGAATCTAAGTACCCAAATCAAAAACGGTATTCAACAACTATTTTTCCAATTTTCTCAAAAACGGTTAAAGCTATCGCCTTAAAAATGTTTTTATTCGTTTCCTAGGCCAAGAAGCCTATAAAACGAGTACTTGCATGCATATGAAGTAAGCGGATTGATTTTTTTCGTGCAAAATTCGCTCCAAAAACCATGTTCTGGTGGGCGGATTCTGCTGGTTAACAAACTTGACCTTTCAAATTAGACAAACGATTTTTGTACCAAATTTCATCAAAATTGGACTATTATTGAGGCCGGAAAAGCGTGAACAGACAAATTTATATATATATATATATATATATATATATATATATATATATTGTAGTGTTTTGGTTTGGGCAAGAAAAAGAAAATTGAATATATTTAAAAGTTATTATAGAAAAAGTTGATTTGATCTGTTTTTATTATGTTTTCATTATATCTCAGGGTTCATTTAATATTACCAAACTCACCACATACGGATTTATGAATAAAACCATTTGAATAATTGAATTGATTTAATAAATTTCCTGAAAGAAAAGCATGAGAAATATTGAATTAGAACCACTTCTTACCATCTGTCCTTTTATGTGTTGAGACCATATTAAATACCAGGAGAAAGGTTCATTATAAATAAAATAGAGTTGGAAACAAATGACTTATATTGTATAAAAGATATAATTTATGATTTGGCATGGCTGTGATATAAAATAAAATATAAAAGAGAAAAGGTGCTTGACTCACATAATTGTATCAATGTTGGTTATTAAAGGAAAGTTAGAACATAATTAAAATATGAAACTTATATATTAAAATATAAATATAGGCCATTATGAAATGTTAGCTAGCTTTTGAATTTAATTGAAGATTGGCAGTTATTGAGTTATACTCAGCTTATGATACGAATGATGTTCTGGAAGTGAAGAGGCAGACTGGTTGTAGTTATGTCGGCATGTTGAGGAGAATGATGGTCGGCTGCTAGATCATGGAGTGGTGTCTGGCCATCATGTGAAGATGAAGTGAGAGCTTGGTGTCGGCTGACCAGCTGGTTGTGCAGGGAGATCGTGTGCCCTACGTCTCTGGTGCTCGAGTGAGATCGAGTGGTGGGGGGAGGCCCTTTTTATGGGCGTTACTCCCACCATACCAGCCGATAGCGATCGCCACCTGGATGTTCAAAGGCCATCTTTGGAAGCACCTTTATTCTTATCTTCCTGGGAAACTTGTATCTCTCGATGCCTTATCGCTCCTAGCCGAGACTTTGGAATCTTCTTTTATTTCACACTGCCTTTAAAAAAATAAATACTGCCAAGCTAAGCACTGCCAATTCCTATCCCTTTTATTACTCTTTTATTTATTTAATTTGTTGACAAAAAATAATATTTGTGATGGACTTATGGAATATAACTTAGCCTTTATTTTGAATAGGAATGCTACTCTTTGCTATGCCAGAAACTGACTCTTTCTAGAGCACCCCCTTTTAGATAATTACAATTTATATACAAATTTGAACCACCGTTATTTTCGGTCTCTAGGGGTTCTGAAATGCAAAATTTTCTAGTCGGCACTTCCGGATTGTTTCATGAGATCAACCTTATAAGCGGGGTTCCTCACTATGAAGGGAGGGAGGAACCGCGCTAAAATAAAGTACAGAAATAATCACTTGAAAGGAGTCCAGTAAACAAAATTTTATACCCCATATTTGTTTTTGTTTTCCTAACAAAAACAAGAATTCTAGCCACAATAAGAAGTAATGTTCATTATATAAATATTTGCAAGAATAATTTTGGCTGTCATTAATTTACTCTATTGTCATTATTCTACCTTTTTATGCATTTATTATTGTTCCTAATTAGATTTTTCTTAAGGTTATGGTGGAACACGAAGAATGTTGCATTAGAAAGCAAAAATTTCAGATAACAACTTTTTTACCTATTCAAGCATTGGTGAGTTTATTTATTACTTAATATTCATTTAACCATTCTATTGTGCCTTCCTATTTGTTTTTTTTTCTGCTACCAAAAGCCTTAACACGTTGTTTTAAGATCATTAACACAGATTTTTTTTTTTGAATGACAAATGTGAAATTATGAAGTCTAGCTATAATTGTGCAATATTAATAAAAAGAAAATTATAAATTAGCTCATATTATTATTAACTAGTTTTGCTTCTTAAAGAATAATTTTATTGGGCTAAAATAATATTAATGAAAATTTAAAAATAAAAATGAGATCTTTACCACATTGTTTAACATACTGAGGCATTTACGTTTTCTTTTTTTTATGTAACCTCCACCTGCAAAAGCTGGGATTTAAAATAATATTTTTTTAGAGTTTGGGTCTTATTTCATATAATTTAAGTTGACATAGATGAACAAACAAAACAAAAAATATTTTTTAAATGTATTCATTGCTTAGAAAATTAACAATGTATCGATGTAATTTTGTTACTGATATTATTTCTTTCAATGTAGGTCACTTCATTGAACAATGAAAATAAATTAAAGAAAGAAGAGTTCAACATTCAAAAGAAAAAAAGAAAAAAAGCATTAACTTTTGATCCCACCACATTAGTGAGTATTTCATGTATAATATGTTATAAAAATATGTTTTATTCAATATATAATATAAAGTCACATGAGTAGGTCATTTTCAAGTCATTTTTTACCGATTCTATTACTAGGCCAGTCTCTTATTAATAGATAGCCATCTCTCGGGACCTTAATACTTACAAACCTTTACATTCTGAAGAGAGCTTCTATTTCCTGACCTTCTTATTCTATTCTTACCAAGTTTGTAGAATATTGCTGTATGAAGTTATAATTCTCTATACCTTCAGAAGAGGAATCTATGTGATGAGAAACAGTTCTTGTTATAAACGAGAGTTAAAGAAATATTGACTTATATATGACTTTCAGCCTTTCTCAATTTGTTTAATAAATTAATTTATGGCCATGTATTATGATTATGTCTATCATGCATATTTATATATTTTTTTTTAAATACTTACCCAATTTTATTCAAAGGTAAATAGCTGACGATGTCATTAATTATTGTATTGCTTTGTTTTAGAAAAACATCCCCACTCTTAATCTTTCTCAGTTGTTTGAAGTAAGTCGTAAAGGAAGGCCACGCATTCATTTTTTTAAACATCCACGTAAGAATGTAAGTAATGATGTATACAATGGATTTTTACTATTAACACAAAGTGACATTTCTGAGCAATGATTTTTTTTTTTTCAAAATTCTCTTTTGTATAATTTCATTAAAATTAACCCTAATGAAATTTTAGGAGGTGAAGCTAGGAATAGCAAAAATATTATTTATTTATTTTTAAATAACTACTGTAAGTGATTATAATCAGCTATAAATAAGCATGTTTGTTTGCACTTTAACAGATGGCAGAGGCCAGTCATTTTTCTTCGTGGCCTATCGATGAATATTAAAAAGATATGTATGTACATATGCATTAACTAAACTATTACATTACCCTTAGATATCTCCAGGTAGAACGTTGGCACTAAAAACTAATTTTTATATAACAATTTAGTTTTATTAACTATTATAACCGAACCCGGATAATTCCCTCCTTGGACTTTTGGTAGCAATGTTTGTCGGGGCATTGTTTTTTTTTGTTACGATTACTAAATGAAGGGTATTAATTAATAATATCAAACAGGTGAAGAATAACCCTTCAAAAATTTTTTCAAACTTTGCATTTATTCCTCCATCACAACGTTTCGGACACACAGGTCCATCCTCAGGCAATCATGTCCTGTTCATTACTATAGTTACATTAAAACAGTCATGCAATAAATAAACATGATTCCTGTAAGGAACCAAGTCAAATTACACCTACATCAATTAAACACTCATTATCACAGCTGTGATGAGTGTTTAATTGATGTAGGTGTAATTTGACTTGGTTCCTTACAGGAATCATGTTTATTTATTGCATGACTGTTTTAATGTAACTATAGTAATGAACAGGACATGATTGCCTGAGGATGGACCTGTGTGTCCGAAACGTTGTGATGGAGGAATAAATGCAAAGTTTGAAAAAATTTTTGAAGGGTTATTCTTCACCTGTTTGGTATTATTAGTTTTTTTTGTTTATAATAATAGTACATATATTTACTAATAGCTTGGCCTTAGTTCATGAAAAGGCAGTTGAATGTGATCATAAAACACATCAAAACAATAAATAAATCTATACATATATATATATCACGTGTCTGTCTGTTTCTTATACAAATCCACACAGTTCGACCGAATTTCACCAAACTTGGCACACACATTGATCTTGATTTGGGGAGTTTTGTAGGCTAAGTCAAAAACGTCTACCAGCTAGCTATCTGTCTGTACGTTTGTTCCTTATACAAATCCACACCGTTTGACTGATTTTGGCAAAACTTGGCACCCATGTAGGTCTTGATACGGGGAGTGTCATAGGCTAGGTCAAAAACGTCTCTTAGCTGTTTGTCTCTCTGTTTGTACTTCTACAAATCCACACCGTTTGACCAATTTTGACCAAACTTAACACACAGAAAGATCTTGATCCGTGGAGAGTCATAGGCTAGGTTAAAATAATCCAGGACTCACTCTTAGGAGGTCACGGGTTTGAAACTGTGAACCCAAACAGTTACAGATTTGTGTCATTAGATTTTAATACTACTTATTTGGTTTCTAATTTATTTTTGATTTTCTAGATTCAGAAAATAGGCATAGCATGGCACGCAGGGTAACAGGTAGTTTATAATAAAATGAGCAAACATCAAATTAAATTAATGTAATTTTACTGTTAAAGGGGAAATGTACCATCCGTTTACTTGTATTATAGGCTACATATGTCCTTATTTATTTATTTTATTTTTTTATTAAATGATGGTTTACCACTGTATTCCTACCTTAATTCCTTTAAGACCAGACAGACAGAAAGGAAATCAAAAGCATCTACGTATTCATTCAAATTTTACGTGATGGAGCAAACCTTTTGTCTCCTTTGACATGTTTTATTATCAAGAAAGATCATTTGCGCTCTTGGTTTTATAATCAACTGAATGGAATAAACTTCACTGTTATTAGAGATATATTGTAGAGAACCATCCTGAAATAAAAGGTCAGACTGTGAAGATAGAGCAGTGAAGATTGTAGGCGCTCTTACCTTAATCATGTTTACTCTATAGTACCCATCAAGAAAGACTGAACAAAGAAATTATAAAACAAATAAGTGATCATAAAACTACTTATAATATAGAGTGATTGAGTGACATTTTTCACAATGTTTGAGTGTTCAGTGTATCAGATGCTGTAGAAATGGTAGTTCGAATACAGCCAGGATTTTTTCAGTGGCAGGCTCACTGAAAAAAATCCCTACTCCACCATGAATGTTTAGAAAGGTTGACAGCCAGTAGATTGCTGTGAGCTAATTGCTATGTAAGTAAATAAACTGCAATAAATAAATAAATAATAGAAGCTAAAACTTCAGAGAGATAACGATGGTGGATATTGGCAGGGTTTAGTCATGTGGTTATTAAAACTTCAGTTTTTATTGAAAAAATTTAGTTTATTACCCTCCCAAAACATACTTCAATTTTAAAAATCAATAGGTCTAAGTTCAGAATAATATTTATTTATAACCTTTCATTATAGCTCTTTATGTCTCCTGTAAAATGCATGAAATATGCACATGGTTTCTTAACCCTTTCCAAGCTCTAGACGAGATATCTTTTAAGGAGGAAGCAGTCCCTCCTAGTTCTAGGTGAGATATCTCATAAATCACTGGCTGGTTACTCCAAGCTCTATATGAGATAACTCATAAGTGACTTTTTTTTTTTATAGTAGTAGCTCTGTGTAATTCGCTTGCAATTATTTACATTTGTCAATATTTCAAGGTAAAAGTATGTTTCCTTATTTCTTTTACTTATTTTGTTTTGTATAGTTAATTTTGTTTTTTGTTATAAATAATAGATCACATCAAAATTAATAGATTTCCTCAAAATAAAATAATAACTTTTTCAATATTCATTAAGTATTAAGTTAATATACACACCAAAATACGTTTTGGATTACCTTAAAAAGCACAGTTCAGATTATCTGATTGCAAAATCCACTTCAAGCCCATGTAGTACATGAATTAAGGGTAATGAAGTCTATGTTTATCATTTTTTAAAGTGAAGATAAGGGGCTCTAATACTCTGGAAGCTAATCCAAATTCCATACTATAGCATTTCTCAGAGAATTGCCCAGTTTAGTGTTTCTTTTTTTTATCAAGTAGGACACTAAAAATGAATAGGAGTATAATTTCCACAGGAAAGTTGTTCCAAATTGTTGACCTGTGTGAGGAAGGTACTTCAACTCGGTAAATCACCGTTGGCTCAATGTCTGGAAATGCAATGTTGTGAGGTGTTGGAGCAGGTTCCGAGCAACCGGAAGTGTTACGGACTGACCGTGGACTGGCGTCCATTCTTATCCATCATACATACAGTGTTGTCCAAACGTCCCTACCCCTCTTCAGGAACTCAGGGAAGCAACAATCAGAGAATGGCGAAATCTTCCACAAATGGGCAATTACCACGTCATTCTACGGATGCTGGGAGGGAAGGGCTCTACTCAGAGCCTGGAGAAGAAATTCAGACAACTAGAATGATTCAATTTTCTTAAAGCAATTATTTAACTAAGCATTATTTTCATATGATATGTATTTTTTGGTTTTTATTAATTTTGTAATTTTACAAGAAAGTTTACTAATTTTTAATTACAGTGATTATTATCAGTATTAGTTTCACTTTTAACCCATAAAAAATCTCTTCTAAATACTCATACAAAATTGAAACATTCAAGTGATGCAAAACTTTTTTTTTATAGTGAAGATGGAGATAGTTAGCCGTTGCAGAGATATGAAGACAAGGTATAGTTGGGATTCGGCTAGGAGAAAAACGTCAGACTTTCAGGAAAAAATCTGTATTTGGACGTTTCGGCTGCACATTGGCAGCCTTCTTCAGCTAAAAAATACAACTTATAAGTAAAAAAAATAAATATACAACTTGTAAGTAAAAACATGCAGAAATGAGTGTAGTATATACATAAAGACAATAAATTTTAACCAATCTTATTTTTAAACAATGAAAATACGGTAGTTGGAAAGTAAACGGCATGTAGAAAGTAGTAAGTAAACAGTACAAAAAAGGAACATTTTTCATATAGTGAGAAAAAACAATCTATTCTATAAGTGAATACAATTTATAATAATTAATATATAGATACGTACCACTAGAGAATGCCTAGGGGGGAGGGAGGAAGACCTCGAGAACAACTTAGGTAACCATGGTTGAATGTATGAGGGACAGCAACTACACAGGGGGTTTTATAGTTTTGACTGGGGGAGGGGTGAGGAAGCGGTATGTCGGCGAAGATGAAAGAAATGCAATTGCTAAGTTGTAAAAGCGGGTTGTAAAGGTGTTAAGAGTTTTGGGACACACAAGTAGAAAAATTGTCTGGAGCCTGGGAACAAAGATAAAAAGGAGGTCAGGACAATTTATGGAAGACGGCGAAGTAAGCAGGGGAGATGTTTTGGTTAAGAAGAAAGAAGGTCTGATTTTTCTACTAAAGTGTAAGTCGCACCATTTTTTACCGTCACACATTTTTACAGCCACCAACCACATTAACCCGTGTAACCACTTCTCCCCAGCTCATAAACAGTTTGTAACCGCTAAATCACTATTCCAAAAAAAATTACTTAATGTAGAAATAGCGAACTTAAACTATGAGATAAGAAAATTGGAATGTCTGTTAGAATCCCAATACAATGTGTTAAGAGGGGAAGTTGACCGAACCCTTTTCGATGAAATAGTAAGTTTTATCTCAAACATCACCAACAGTTTAAAATCTAAATTAAAAATCAATTTATTCCAAAAATTTAACAAAACATACCAGATTAACGTTCATCATCCCAAAGGTAACACAAAATGGGTAAAGAATATATCCTTGGTCAACCTCCCTGTACATGTCAATAATATTCTTAGTCTAGGAGATAAGTTTTCATTGCCCCCTAGTTCTAATAATAATGTACCTAAAGTAATTACAGACGTAGAGTATATATTAAAAACCCTACCTTGTAAGGAGTAAGACTTAATCCGCTCCCAAATAGTTAACTCCATCACTAATTTCCTACAAACTCCGTCTCCTAATCCCACCCACCTTTCCACTGACTTCTACAAAGACCTGAATGCCACCAGAACTTTCCTACACTCACATGACAAACAGATCATTTGCACCAAAGCTGACAAAGGGAACGTAACGGTCATAATGGACAGAACAGACTACGACAACAAAATGAATAACTTACTTAATGACACTAATACTTACACATCTATCCCCAAAGACATCACACTCAAACTGGAAAGGGAATTTAACGATCACTCAAAAAGACTCTTACAATTGAAAGAAATAGACAAAAAGACCTACCGCCAATTAATTTCGCTCAACTCTCTCCCTCCCCGAGCTTATGGTCTCCCTAAAATTCATAAACCCAAAAATCCCCTCCGACCCATCATTTCGAATATTAATTCTCCCTCTTCCAAATTAAGTAAATTTTTGCTCCCCGCGTTACAAGCATTAAGTCACAATAACCCGTACGATATAAAAAATTCTTTCGATCTCATTTCAAAATGATCAAATTTCACCGTACCCCCCGGACATATTCTTATCTCATTTGATGCCACCTCTCTTTTTACCAACGTCCCTCTAACTAAAACGTTAGAAATAATCCAAAATAATTGGTCCTCTATAGAACCACACAGCCCCCTATCGTTTCAATATTTTGTTGACAGCCTCAAATTATGCGTCAACAGTGGTTTTTTCAAATAAAACGGACAATTTTACCAACAAATCGAAGGGTTAGCTATGGGAAATTGCCTTGCTCCCGACTTATCCTCCATCTTTCTTACCGACTTACTTAACACTTTCGTCCCACTGTTCCCCCAGGACATATCTTTCATTTGCAAATATGTAGATGACCTCCTGTTAATTATAAACCCCGATAGACTAACAGACATACTAAACTGTTTCAACTCTTATCATCCCAGACTACAATTTACGGTAGAGACAGAACAGAACCAACAACTCCCCTACTTGGACGTTCTACTAATCAGACAGACCGACGGCACTATCATCACAAACTGGTACACAAAACCTACTTATTCCGGACGTTTACTCAACTCCCACTCCTCCCTTCCTTACCACATGAAAATCAATGTAGCTCAAAACCTTCTTCGCCGCGCCCTTTCTTTATCCCATGAGTCCTTCCACAATGAAAACTTGAAAAGAGCTACCGAAATATTAACACTAAACCAATTCCCCCCCAACCTCATAAACCGGCTTATAAAGCAAATAAAATCCCAATCCTTCAATGCCACCTCCCCCAATACCTCGTTTGACTCCTCCCCCAAGATATTTCGTTCCCTGACATACACACCAGGACTGACTGAAAAACTCACAAAGACTTTAAAAAAAGCCATCCCGTCACTAAACTTTGGGTTAAAAACCACTAACAAACTTACTACATTCTACACAAACCTCAAAGATCCCATTTCCTATGACTGCACCACCCACTGCGTTTACCAAATACCCTGCCAAACCCCCTCCTGTAATGCAGTATACATAGGTGAAACCAAAAATTATATTCACTCCCGCATAACACAACACAAACGGACAATAAAAAACAAAGAAATCCACAAATCCGCCCTCGCAAAACACGCCATAACAAAAAAACACACTTTCAACTTTGACGACACTAAAATACTTTCCACAGAACGAAACACCAAAAAACGACAGATTTCCGAATGCGTCCACATTAACTTAAACCCCAATAACATTAATTACAAAACTGACAAACAAAACATCTCCCCTGCTTACTCCGCCGTCTTCCATAAATTGTCCTGACCTCCTTTTTATCTTTGTTCCCAGGCTCCAGACAATTTTTCTACTTGTGTGTCCCAAAACTCTTAACACCTTTACAACCCGCTTTTACAACCTAGCAATTGCACTTCTTTCATCTTCGCCGACATACCGCTTCCTCACCTCTCCCCCAGTCAAAACAATAAAACCCCCTGTGTAGTTGCTGTCCCTCATACATTCAACCATGGTTACCTAAGTTGTTCTCGAGGTCTTCCTCCCTCCCCCCTAGGCATTCTCTAGTGGTACGTATCTATATATTAATTATTATAAATTGTATTCACTTATAGAATAGATTGTTTTTTCTCACTATATGAAAAATGTTCCTTTTTTGTACTGATTAGTTTTTTGTACTGTTTACTTACTACTTTCTACATGCCGTTTACTTTCCAACTACCGTATTTTCATTGTTTAAAAATAAGATTGGTTAAAATTTATTGTCTTTATGTATATACTACACTCATTTCTGCATGTTTTTACTTACAAGTTGTATATTTATTTTTTTTACTTATAAGTTGTATTTTTTAGCTGAAGAAGGCTGCCAATGTGCAGCCGAAACGTCCAAATACAGATTTCTTCCTGAAAGTCTGACGTTTTTCTCCTAGCCGAATCCCAACTATACCTTGTCTTCTTTTTTTTTATGTGTAAATTTTAATTTTTTTCTTCAATGTTTTCTATTTTATTAATTTTCAATATAAAAATAAAATAATAGAAGCAAAGTCTTGCTCTGCCTGCTTAAAAAAAGGGGGGGGGGGATTTTTTTGTTAGTTTATTATTTATTTACTAAAGATGTAATATCAGTTATTGATCATTTCAATGCATTGGATCAACAAATAAAGAGATTGTAGAGCCAACAGTGCAAAAGAATGTTTTTTAAAGTGGGTGAGAATTAGAATAAAGTCAGGAATGGCTGAACAAAGGGAAGGGCGAGCAGGGCCTAGACCCTTATCTTGGAGAGTGTGCCTGTTCACTCCATCCCTACACTACTGAGGCACACTCAGCTATCTTTATCTCCTCTAAACTCTTCTCTTTGTGTGTAGGTAGGTCCCTAAAGGGCTGTCACAACCTCTTCTATGGGGGAGGGGGGATTAAGGTTATAGAATCGAGTATAAGGATTTAGTAGAATTAGTTTTAGGTATTATTCTTGTTGGTATTCTAATTTTTTTGTTCTTTGACTTCCATGGACATTAATAATGGATCTATCTACTAGTTGCCAAACTGTCGAAATATCTATGGTAATGTTACAAGATCTTTCAAGCAGGTCTATTACACTAGCTGAATCTGAATCAGGATCTAATTTTCAGAGTCTGATACACTAACCACTTAGCCATTATGAACCTCTCTAATTATTAGTAAATTCTTTATAAGAATGCTTTTTGTTTGTTGCTTTGTATTTAATATATATATTTTCTTTATTTATTTATAAGAAAAATTGAAAAGTTTGTTGGAGTTACACACTCTTATTTTGACAATTGCATTGCCTATTGGGATTCAATTTTATTCCATCATACTTCATAGACTCCACAATCATTTAATAATTAAGAGCTAATTGTCTCATTGTATTCGCTGAAAGTGATTCTTGTTCCTCTAGAAATAGTGTGGGTTATTTCTGAATGTTGGGTTCTACAGCGCATCCCAACTTTTTATGATTGAATTTCTATGGTATTAAAAAGTTATTTATTTCTCGTAATTTAGTTCAGGTCACACTATTCCGAGCTTAATTCCATTTTTCTAATATCGTATGTTTTTTTATCGATATTAGGCCATTTTGTATATACAGCTATGCTCATTTCATTCTTTCAATACATTTTTGGCCAATTTTCCTACTGCTTCATTGCTCATAATACCATACTAAGAACCCACTCAAATTCTACATTTTTATTGGGAAGGTTTGTTGATAAAGTGTTTCTATGATCTCTATAAGGAGTAGATGTTCTGAGATCAGATTAGTAATGCCAAAAACCAAAAAATAAAATTATATTGCTATGTGTTGGAACATTAACAGTCATGAGAACAGCTAATAATGCAGCTGTATAGTTGCTACAGTTAGTTAATTGACCTCAATCTGCAAAACTTGGTATATAAAATAATAATTTTTGATTGTTCGGATGTCATTTAATATAATTTTAGATCACATAAATGAGCAAACAAATTATTTTTTTTTTAAAATGTACTCATTGTTTTGAAAATTTACAATACACCGTGAAATGGGGTCACATTAGTACAGTATGGCAAAATTGGCACAAACCTATATTTTCTTTTAAACTTTGTCGCTGGATGATTTCATCTCCTCCTACATTCCGGCATATATCACCAGTGGTACGTTAACCATCAGGTAATGATGCTTGTTCGTTATCTTCGCCAATGTTTTCACCTGGTCAAAAAGCATCTGCTCTCTGCACTCCTGCCCATGTTTTGCTACAGCCGATGTTTTGATGCGGCCGCACAGTGTTGTGCAATCCTGGTACACACCATATGGAAGTAGGTAAACCCCTTTATCCTGAAGCCACTGCCTATCCTTCGTAGAGCCTTGGACCTTGCTCACCTTATCAAAGGGCCTGTAAGCACATCTGCTACCATGCTTTATCACGCCATGCTGGTGATTTATGCCAGATTTTAGGAGGAAATACAAAGCTATACTGCTTATATATATACATTTGAGCAAACACAAATATATAGGTATATAGTCCTCTGTTCGCACTCTTTGGGTAAAGTTCGACCCTTTGATATGAGATAAATGAAAATATCCTAGCAATATAGGTTTGTACCAATTACACCAAACTATACTGATGTGACTCCATTTGATGGTATAGAAGTTATTTTGTTACTGATATTTTTCTTTCTTTAGGCCCGGAAAACGAACAAGAAAAAGAAGATCATCCCAAAGAAAAAAAATAAAAGTAAGGTAAATAGTTGGTGATTCCATTGGTTATTTAATTTTTTAACTCCCTAAACTCTTCACTTTTCATGTAGATCCCATAAGGAATATCACCAGTTTTTTCTACAAAAGGGGGTTTGGAGGTTGAGTGGAATTAAGATAATATTGGATTCAGGGCTGCTAATGACCTAGGCACTTGAAGCACCTTAATAGGAAAGAAAAAAAAATAGGATTTAGGATTAGCTAGGATTTCTAGTAAACCTTTATTCTTTTTGTTTTTCATATTTTTTTCAGGACAATGACTTCCATGAGCATTAATAAGAGGCTATCAATTTTACTACTCCTTAATTACACAAATTTTAATTAATTTAGATCCACCTGCAAAACCTTGGATATAAAATGCTAATTTTTGAGAGTTCGAGTCTCATAAGTATTTGAACTCACTTTTTATTTTTCCATATTTTTACAATAATTCCTACTTTTTTTCTATTCATTTATATTCCTATTACTTAAATAAATATTTTTTATGTTATTCGTGATTACAAAATTAAATATAAATATATTTCTTGACTAAATCTAACTTACTAATTATTTGTGGTTTAGACAATTAGAAACCAAAATTCAAATGTTATATTATACATTAATATAACATATATGTTTTAAAAATGAGAGCTTATTATTTGTAAATGGAAAATGAATTGTAGACTTAAAAAACAAATCCTTATAAAGAATGAAAGAAGAATTCATAATATCTGAAACACAATAAAGACTAGTAAAACGGACAACAATCAATTAGCTCTGTTCCTCAATTTGTGTCTTCACGATTTTATTAATAGGAAGTTCCCTCATTAGCTTAAAAAGTTCGTTCGGATCAGTGTTATATTTCAGTCTGTCCAAGAGAAAAACATATATCATTCAAAAATTATGGAAAATCAATCATCCACATCAACTGAGAAAAGGAAACAAATGTTAAAATTACTTTTTAAAATATTCATTACATGGTTACTTACATTTTTTATGGTAGAACTGAAAGTCTTGAAAACACAAGTAACTTTCACTACTAATGAGCACATAGCAGTATATGGACCATGTGAGGGTAATTAGAGACTGAAGGATAGGAATAGGTGAGCAAGGGCCTAGACCTGTTCTGGTATGTCCTATGGCAAATACCAAGATTTTTTTTTTTTTTTTTTTTTTTTTTTCGTTTCTGCCTTCTTTTCAATCATATATATATATATATATATATATATATATATATATATATATATTCAACTCATTGTTTTGACAATTTAAAATATTATTATTATTAGTTATTTCATTACTAATATTATTCTTTTCATTGTAGGCCAAGACATTGAAGAGAAAAAGAAAACCCAAACATACTCCAAAGATTAAAAATAAAAAACCTGTAATGGTTAAACCCATTTCAAAAGTGAGTAATTCAACTGTAATACGTAATCAAAACTATTGTTTATTCACTATATTACATTAATTGATGCGGATATAAAACCATATTTGATCTAGACCGTTACTAAGCCAACCTCATATCATTATAAGGATATCTCTCATGACCTTAAAATATACAACTCTTTACTGCTTAAAAAGATCAGAGAGCATCTATTTTCCTTGCCTTACCAAGTCTTTATCTGACCAGGTTGGTAAAAGATTGCCTTATGAAGCTACTATATTTTTAGCGTGCTTCCTCCCCCTCTCCATAAGGAGAAAACTCGCATCTGAATTCGACCTCATGAAGCAATCAGGAAGTGCAGATTAGAAAATTTCACGTTTCATTTCAGCTGCTTATATGCTGCAAGCCTCAGATTCAACGAGCCAATGGTGTTGAAGGCCCCTGGTGTAGTTGTGTCAGTCTCGGTTAGGAGCCCTGGTGGCCTTGCCTCTTATTTCCTCACCCAATTACACTAGGGATCTTCAACGCCATTGGCTCACTGAACCTGAGGCTATAATCAGCTCAGATCAAGAAAAAAGTCATTCCCTTGGCTACCAGCAAGGAAGAGACAATGACCTGCCTGACAAAGCTGGAGAGGAGAACTATCGCTGGAGAAAGAAGCCATTCCATCTAAAAATTATTCCCAGCCATGAAAAAATACCATCACAATATATACGTATGTATATATATATATATATATATATATATATATATATACATATATAGGGTGTCCCCCAAATAAACAGCCAAGTTTCAGGAATCGATACAGGATGAAAAAATAAAGAAAAAAAGTCCTTTGGCATTTTTCTCGTTTTTGCTTTGTTTCCGAGAAAAACGCAAAAAATTGAAACACAATTGTGAAAAGGCATTTGTTCATAATGCCTATATAAAAATCATTTAAAGTATATTGTAACATGTAGGGAACCAGGAGCAGGAAAAATAAAAAAAAAAAGGAAAGGCTAAATGAAATGAGGCTTAGCATGATAAAACCTATATTTATTAGTTAATATTAATACCCCTTAATTTTTAATAGCCCTTTTAAATACTAGAACTGTGCCCAGGCCTAATAAGATTTGGCAAGTGATAGCAGAGACTTACCAAGGGTCTTCACCATCTGCATCTCTTCTTCGCCCAGTCCACAGGTTACGAGATCTGCTTGCTTATCTGGTCCAGATGGCACTACCTCTCCCTATTGTCTAGGACCCCCCTCTCCTCCTAGGACTGGGCAGCTAGTTCCTATATCCCATAGATAGCAGGGCAGTCCACTATCTATTGCTATTACTAAATATCTACACACATGTACAACAAACATATATGTACAAACATACAAAACAACAAAACATACTAAAACTACTAGAAATAATAACTATGGTTACATTACCCCCCTAATTCACTAAAGTATTTTATCTACTGATAAATACTTTACAAGTCACTACACAGCACTATCACTACACTGTAAGTGAAGCATCGTCTGGGCGAAAGATCCTCACCCCGGCGAACTCGGTTCTTGCTGTTGTCTCCACATTCCGCACGGACTGATTCTTCTTGAAGTACCTCCTCCCCGCCACCTCTACAATAATAGCTGGTAAACAAGTAGTTGCAGTAGATGCACCTCCCCAGGTCCAGAATCTCATGGAGCTCTCCCCTGTGGCCAATTCTTGATAAAGGTTGCTCCAAGCTGGCAAACACGCAGGGTGGAACGTCGCCATTGTGGAGAGGGACGGTTGTAGGAAAGATCCATACTTGACTATGTCGACACCCGCAAAGCCTCTTTCTTGTAGCAAGGCCTGAGCAGGCCGCTCTTGATTAACGAAGAGGTAAATTCCTTGGTGTCTCGTTTCTACCCAAAGCCTTGCAGATCGTTCTAGAACGGGGCGCCTCTGCATTTTCATTCGTTGTTCCAATGGCATTAGAGGCAGATCAATGAAGGCTAGTACCCCATCTGCGCTCGCTATAACCTGGACCGTTGCTGCGGCGTAGTATACTTGCTCATGGAGCCGGCCATCTTGGGTCAATAGTGCCAAATCTGCTGGGCCAGCCTCCGCAATACCTGCCAAAACACTTATTAATTCCTTGGGACTTACCAGCTCTCTATTGAACCTTCCACCTATCAACCCCTCTACTCCTAACATTACTCTCCTAAGTTTCACCAAATACTCGGTGAAGCCCAGTCCCAAGCTTCTCAAAGAGGATGAAAAGGGTAAGGATAGGGAGGGTTGGTGTCTTATAGCCGTGGGATTACCCTGCAACACCCTCATGTGACGGCCTTCTTCTTGGAACACCCTTTTTATCACCCCAACGATCCGCGTCCCACGTCTACTCATCGTTAGGTCTCTGAACGCCTCTCCTCCGGAGGGAATATGGTGATCGTGGCCGGGGTCCCTGTTCCCGCACTCCTGGCGTCTAGGTGGCATCCTTAGGGTCGTTGCTCGGAGAACTAGAGGAGGAACGACGCCCACGCGAAGGTTGGGAGTCTACGCCCCGTCGGCCGTATAAACGTCTGGATCTTTCGCGGTGCCTCACCCCCCCCCCCCCCCCTCATTTGCGCCCTCCACCCGTCCTATAGGCTGGGGTGAACCGCTCCGTTCGGCTTCCTCCTCTTGACCTACTTCTCCCTCAGATAGGGCTGAGTCGGATAGGACCTCATCGGGGGTAGTCGTCTCCGAAGGTGGCCGCCGAGAGGACAACTAGGATCTGGACACGAAGGGTATGCCCCCGCACTCACGGGACAGAATTATGGAATCTCCTTCAAGAGAAACTTAAAAAAAACTTTATTCGTAAACTCACAACAACAAAATAGTACATAGAATATATCTAGAACTAGGCAAGTGACGGGCGCGGACTGCTGGAGGATAATGGAGCTGGAGGGGGTATAGGTGGAGTGCTTTATATAGACGGATAGAGGTATGTGCTGACTGGACAAGAGATATGATGTATGTAGTCCCATAACTCCTCCATCCTATGAGAGCGAAGTCCCATGAGCTTAAATTCTGCTTTCTTGATCCTTGAGGTACTGGAACCAGGCTCGAGCTCTTCCGTCGAAGTGTGATGGCGGATCATCTAGGTCAAGGATATTGGTAGGGCGGATGACAGCTGTATGCTGGGGTTGGATAGATAAGGATGGGGGTTCATGTGCCCTATTACATACAAGTTTCATATATCTATACATTTTAAAAATATGTAAAAGTAACAAATACATAGTGATACAATACATGGTATAAAGTATTATGTTTCTAAGAGACAAGTCATAATCGTATGATTCTAATTCTTCTATGTGCAAGGTTCCTATATCTACAGTTCCTAATTCTTGAATGCTTAAATTTGATACAATAATATTGTCGGGCTTATAACTAGATATCATGGGTATGCTTGTAAAATCATCGTATCTTAAAGGTAAGGTTTGGTTAACAAACTTCTCTTCTTTATCTAAACTTATAAGACTAGTAGGATATAAATGAGTTAATGAAGTGTTAGTCATGATTGACGGGATGTCAAAAGTGAGATACTGGTTTAAAGTAGGGATCAATTCTACATAAGGTTTCCTTAATATTTCTACTGCGGTACAATGCCTTAATCTTAAATTTCTACTTAATTCTAAAGTACATTCATCCTTAATCTCTAACATTTCTTTACAGTAGTGGTTAGTATTGAACTTAACACATGTTCCTTCCAGGAACTTATCGTTCTGTCTCACAATTAACCTCGGCTTTACGTGAAGCGTCATAGTTTTGTTAGTGGCAATTATCGGATATTGGATCAGGTAGTAGGCATCACTAGGCTGGACTTTAAGAGGAAGTTTTACAAAATAGTATATTAATCCTGTACTGGAACTTGAGCATGAGACCGTACTTAATAGCCAATTCAATTCAACATTGTCCGAAATAAGTTCTTTGTTTGGTATGCGAATCATTTTAAGCTCTGAAACTGTCAGAATACTAGGATGGGTGATACCTAGTTTACACTGCTCTAGGGAGAGTTCGATATCATTTATTTGACTATCCATAAGGTTAGATATGCCAAGAGGTCGTGATGAGTAATTTTTTCTAGTGCTGTATCCATAATTCTATTTGTCTGTATCATATTGTCCTTAAAGTGGTTCAACATTTTAATGTCCCTATTAAGTTCTTGTGTAAGACGTACGTTTATGCTAAGTCGTTCTTGCTCGTTGTGTTCTATGTGGTAAAGGTTTCTTTCAACTTTTTGGAGTATCTGGTCGTATCTTTCTTTGTCGTCGGCATCCATGTTGCCGGTAATCCAACTTATCGCGGTTCCCAAGCCATTGATGAGTCCTCGTTTCTGTCTATGATGTTGCAAGGTCCGTTTGTATGCGTTAGAGAGATGACCTAACTTTTCGACAATCATGGTATATCGTTTGTCTAGCAGTTGATGTAACATCTTATAGTCTTTGTTAGTCCTTAAAGAATCTATCAGAATTTTTATGTCTTTGATTTCGTTTGTTAGGCTTGTCAAGTTTTTGTAATGTAAAAAGGTATACCAATCATCCATGATATAGGAGGAGTTAAGCCTAATCAGGGCTGCTCCAGGTCCGGAGGACAAATCCTGGATCCTCAGGGATGTGATCGCGTGGATCAAGTGGAACGTCAAGAATATCTTTTTGGCAAGCATCTGCAACAGACGTAGAAGGAAGATTGAGCCTGTCTGTGCTTTTGGGATTATTTTCTGAAGATTTAGATACATATGATAATATAGAAGTTTGTTTATTTTTCATTTTTGCCTTGGGTCTCTTTATTTGATCAGGATGTAATTTTTTGTCCTTCTTATTTAGGGTAACGCCCTTTTTTGATTTGATACCGCGCTTGTATTTGGGATCCGTTTTCTTTTTCATCTGTATTTTGACATATGGTTCGGATGGGATCTCGATATTCTCGCGATTCTTATTCAATGTCTCGATGATATGTTTTTTATTACTATCTACTAATTTTTTGATGACTTCATGAGTCTTCTTTAAGTTATTGTGATATTCGTTGATTACAAACTCTGTGATCGTTGGGTTTTCATTAAACAAATCCCTAGAGATTCCGAAGGTGGCTTCGTTGGGGGTCATTTTGGTGTTTTGGTTTAGTGAGTTATTGTATGCTATAATGGCCAAATTTATTTTTTCCTTTTCTGTGATATTTTTTCTTTCTGCCGTTAGAGCACGTAAGATTTCTATAAAGCTGGAGCTTGCGCGGTTCAAGACTCCAAGAGAGTTTGAATGATTTGGTGTCGTCTCATGTTTCCCTATCTTTTAGTAATTGAGAAAATCTTTAAATAAATTATTGTCAAATTCCCTTCCGTTGTCACAGGTGATCATTTTTGGTTTTGGAAAATGTGTGAGATATTTGTTAAGAAATTTGATCGATTCCGCGGAGTTGTAGGTTTTGGTTTGTTTTGCGAATATTCTTTTGGAAAACATGTCGACTAAAAAGTAAATGTAATAATTTGACATGTGAATGACGTCCATCATTACCTCATCAAAAGGTCGGTCAGGTGTCGGGGTAAGTTGGTATTTTTGTCGTATGGGGTGTCGGTCATATTTAGTTTGATTGCAGACGTCACAATTATTGATGAGTTCAGTGATCTGGTCTCTCATCTTAGGCCAGTAACACCTATTTTTGAGGGCTAAATACGTCTCATTAATCCCTCTGTGACACGTCTTACTAATGTGATAATCTAAGATTTTTTCCTTCTGTTCGTCTTGGTTTTCTACATCTTGGACTAAAGCGAAATATCGTTTGATGCGGTTAGTGACGAATTTTTGTCGTATCAACTCGGCTATTTTATTGAACAGGCTATCATACCAGTTATTTTCGGCTTCAATTTTGTCTGTGATGGGTGAACAATAAACTCCATAAGTAAGGTTAGGTCTCAAAATTTCTAACAATAGCTTTTCTATATCATCTTCGTTTTGGTTATATGGCCAAGTTAATGATAATATTATTCTTTGTTTTCCCTTAAATAAATTTTTATGTACTACATCGTCGTAGCCCTTTTTAATAATCAACTGATACTTTTGAACATTAACTGGTTTGGATTTATCTTCGACAAGGAAGACGCGGTTGTCCGAAGACTCGTGTGAATGTTGCGTATCTAACGAGGCTGAGTCCTCATTGAGATCAATATTTAATTCTCGGGCTATGGTTAGTATATCCTCGTCTATTTCTTGGGGAAAAACTTCAAATTTCGATTCTTCAGATTTTTCCTGCGGCCCTTTTTCGACAGGGTAACGCGACAAATGATCCGCGACCTTATTGGCCTTCCCTTTTATGTATTTAATTTCATATTCATAGTCTTCGAGAAGTAATTTCCATCTAATTAATCGCGCATTCTGCGTTTTGCACGTTCTAAGGTACTCAAGTGGTTTATGATCGGTGTAAATGTAAAATTTCCTCCCATACAGATATGGGCGAAAGTGGTTGCAAGCCCATATAATTGCCAGACATTCTTTCTCGGTGGTTGAATAATTTTGTTCCGCCTTATTAAGGGTACGTGACGCATAGCATACTGGAAGTTCCTTTCCATTAACCTTTTGTGCCAATACAGCACCTATTGCGTAGTTACTCGCGTCAGTAGTCAAATAGAAATCTTCGTCAAAATTTGGAACTTGTAAGATGGGGTTACTACACACTAGAGTTTTAAGTTGTTCGAAAGCGCTCTTATAAGTTTCGGGTTTTAATTTTGAGTTGTCCTTCCTCAACATTTTGGTTAAAGGGGAAGCGATTCTCGCGAAGTTTGGAATCATCTTTCGATAAAAGCCTGCTAGCCCTAAGAAGGATTTAATCTCCTTCTCCGTTCTCGGGAGGGGGAAGTCCTTGACTGCCTGGACCTTATCTGGGTTTGGTTCAATGCCACGCTTGCTGATAATGTGACCTAGAAAGAGCAATTCTCTTTTGCAAAATTCGGTTTTATCAAGTTGTATTTTAAGGTTATGTTTTTCTAATTTTTCTAATACTAGTTTTAGATGTTTAAAGTGATCCTCGAAAGTTTCAGAGAATATTATTATGTCGTCCATGTACACTAGTACATGTGGTGTGTCCGAAAAAATTATATTCATTGCCTTTTGAAAGGTGCTAGGGGCAGAGCACAGACCCATTGGCATTCGAAGGAATTCGAAGTGCCCTTGCTCGGTAGAAAAGGCTGTTTTCGGGATTGATGGTTCGTCTACCTCAATCTGGTGAAAACCTGTGGCCAAATCTATTGCTGTAAATATAGTGGCTCTACCTAATTTCCCTAGCAGGTCTTCAATATTAGGGAGAGGATATCTATTGGGGATTGTCTCTCGGTTAAGCTTACGGTAGTCTATCACCATGCGGATCTTCCTTTTTCCTGATGCATCGGGTTTCTTAGGAACTACCCAGACCGGAGAGTTGTAGGGTGAATTACTTGGTCTGATGATTTTTGATTCTAACATTTTATGAATTTCCTCTTTTATATTTTCACGAAATTGATGAGGGTAACGATAGTTTTTCGAAAATATTGGTTCGTCCGTTTTAGTGTTGATTGTGTGCTTGAGGAGGTCAGTGGCGGTTAATGCGTCTTGTTCGCGTTTAAAAATGCTTGGATGTTGGGCGAGAAGTTTTATTAGCGTGTCCCTTTCCCTCGGCGGGATATGGTTAGCCCTTATGAGATCCGGTATCTCGGAAATAAGTTGGTCATACTTCTGACGGTTATAGGGTGCCTTAACAATTTCAACTTCATTTCCGAAAATGTGTAACAAAGGAAAATTAACCTTTTTGTCCGTGTTACTTACAATGTTAAAACTATTTTCGTATAATCCAGGATTAACACTAATGTCGGAATCGGAGTAATCAATATAAAACATTCCATCTTTGGGTATACTAACCTCGTTGTCTCCCGTTTTTAAATTTAATTCTAGGACGTCGGGTTTCTTCTCCATTATGAAGGGGAATGAGCTATAATGGGTCGTTATCTTGCTTTCATTAAAATTTATCTCGAACCCCATTTCCCTCATTAATTCATTTCCGATTAGGATATCGTAGTTTGGACTGAAATTGAAGAGGTAAAATTTTGTTTCCTTAGGATAATTCAAGAAGGTTTCCTTTACCGGAACGAAAATTACTTCACTTCCCGGTTCCTCGCCTGCGGCCGTGCGCACCGTAAAGTTTTCCCTAACCCTTTTGACTCCTTGGGGGACTATATTGGGATTGATGTAGTTTTTCTGCGAGCCAGTGTCTATGAGCCACTTCCGGTTGTTTTCGTCAATAACGTAGGGCAATTGTGAGAGATTCGCGTGGAGCTCAAACGTCATGGGCTCCCTCTCGGTTCTCGGCTTGACTCTAAAAAAGATTTGTCACAGTGTTCAGTGGTGAGAGTTTCTAATCTCTCCCTTAACTCCCTAATTTCTTTATCCCTCTGGTCTTCGTATTGTTCCGCCGCGTACAAAGGTTGTTTATACCTTGGGCCAAATGCACTGACTGTTTTCATTGAAACAGTGTTATTCGAATTTTTATTCTGAGCATGTGGGTGCCTATACTGGTTAGAAGGCGGGCGTTGGAAGAATTTCTTCTGTTCCTTATACGACCAATCTGCTGCGCGCTGATTGGATTGACCCATGTTTGCGTTATATTTTGGTTGACTATTGTATCTATTGGGACCATAGTTATCTGGGGTATGGTTATTGGGGTTGTAATCCTCGGATCGATGACCATAACGTTGGTCATTATAAGGTGGACTGTAGGAACCGTAGGGGTTGTACGGGTTATGGGGTTGTTGCCAATTGTGGAACCTTGGCTGATTAAAAGGTTTATGAGGTTTTTTTGCCATATGTCTTTTCCTATGATCCCCATTATCTGATTTTTCCCCAGGCCGGTGCATACTACCTGACTTAATCAGGTCTTCAAATAACAGGTGGTTTTCATTATGTATTAAATTTCTTAGATCATCTAAGGTTCTTAATTTATCTGCCTTGGACATAAGATAGGTACGTATGTTAAGGGGCATTTCTTTACAAAAATGGTAAAGTAGATTCTTTTCCATTTCGGCTATGATTACGGATTTATGGGTGAAGTTTTCAATCCTGTATTTGCTAATTATTAGGCATCTAGTCTTGTCCAATCTTTGTAAAAAGTCTAAAGGATGTTCCTTATAACCGATCCGTGTTCCAAAGAGTTCCGAAGTCAATTGCTCTATGGACCTACTGTCTTTGAATGTCCGTTCTAAGTACGTAAGTAAATCTCTAACCTTGGTGAACTCGCAAGTTTTGTTTATGTAGTCGGCTTCGTCTGTTAGCCTAGCCAAAATTTTACTGAGCAACCTCTGTTCATTTAAATCTTTAAACGAGTTGTCCGGCTTACAAACTATATTAGAAACTTGCTTACACATCGTTACGAATTTTAAAAGGTTATGGGGATTCCCATCGAAGTATGGGATGTGGTCATAATCCGCTGATTTAATTTGAAAGTTAGCCATGTTTGCACCTGATTCTATATTTAAATTGCCTAGATTTTGGGTAACCGAGCTCAATGCAGCATCCATAAATTAAAATAATTATACAATGTTTAGCTTACAGTTACTCCTGAAGATTCCCAAACTGCTACGGGATACCTCGGTAGAGTGGGTCCTGTAGAGTTCTGAAGTTCTTCGTAGTGAAGTCGGTGTTCTGAAGTTCCGCTGGGTAATCTCTGGTAGAGTAGACCCTCTGGACCTGAAGATTCTGCTTGAGTCTTCACAGGTGGGACACCTCACTGAGTGGATCCGATCCAAGTTACGGAAACGAACATTCGAATTCGACCACGAAATGTTGACTGCGTTGATAACAAGCAGTCCCTGTTCGGGCGCCAATTATGGAATCTCCTTCAAGAGAAACTTAAAAAAAACTTTATTCGTAAACTCACAACAACAAAATAGTACATAGAATATATCTAGAACTAGGCAAGTGACGGGCGCGGACTGCTGGAGGATAATGGAGCTGGAGGGGGTATAGGTGGAGTGCTTTATATAGACGGATAGAGGTATGTGCTGACTGGACAAGAGATATGATGTATGTAGTCCCATAACTCAGTCACAATGATCGGTCGCCCTTGCCTCGCTTTCCCCTTCTTCCGCGTCACCAGCCCGGTCTGGCGTCCTGTAATTTAAGTCATATGGACGTCCTGGCTCCATCGCCCAAGACCACTCGTCGTTGGCCTCTTCCTCGTCCTGTTCTTCGCGGTACGACCTATTAGCCGTTTCAGCCTCCTCTCTCTCCGGATCCATATTCCCCTTAGTCGCGGCCTTCATAAGGCAGTTGATGTGCACAACTGCTCGCGCCCCGGTAGACAGCTCGACCTCATAATAAACCCGGGAGAGTACACGGGTGACTTGACGCGGCCCCGTCCATGGACGGTGGAACTTCGGACAGTGACCAGGTTTGACCGCTGGCACATTTAAGTACACCCAGTCACTTCCAGTGGCACCTTCAGGCCTGGTGGGCTCTTTCGCTGAGCACACCTATGGCAGCTCTCTACGAAGTTCCGTCCATCCTTCTCCATAGAGGGCCAATAAAAGGACCCCCGCCCATGGCTTCGAATGGTGGTATTCGAGGATCTTTAGCCTAAGCGACTCCGGAACTAGGAGACGCCAATCACTCCCTTCGAGATCGACAGCCCAGTACCACAATCCTTCTGCATCGGCCCTGACACTACCGCCCTTCCTTGCCAGCTTCTGGCACCAGTCATCTTGCTCTTGGGCCCTCCGGGTGAGGGGGTACCGGGTCCGTATCTCAGCAACGGAACGGCTTAGCGCGTCTGCATTTTTATGATTCACTCCGGGCCTGTGTTCAACGACATATTCGAATTCCTCAAGGCGCAAGGCCCATCGAGTGAGCCGAGAAGAGGGGTCCCTCAGACTTAGCATCCATTTAAGAGCAGCATGGTCGGTAATTAACTTAAATTTTCGCCCAAGCAAATAACATCGAAAGAGCTTTGTCGCCCAAACGACCGCGAACAACTCTCGTTCAGTGGCAGAGTAGTTACATTCCGGCCCCTTCAATTGCCTGCTAGCATAGCAAATGGGCCTCTCGACGCCTCCCTGCACTTGAGACAACACAGCCCCAAGAGCTACTCCGGAAGCGTCCGTAGAGAGCACGAAGGGGTCTCGGAAGTCCGGATACACTAGTAGAAGGTCGGAGGTCAAGGCCTCCTTCAGGTCCGCGAATGATTTCTCCTGCGGAGGCTCCCAGACGAAAGTAGCTCGAGTCTTTGTTATCTCAGTAAGGGGTTTCGCCCTACTTGCGAACTCCCGGATGAAACGGCGATAGTAGCTCGCTAAACCGAGGAAGCTACGTACCTCGCGTGCATTCCGTGGTTTCGGAAAGTTTTTTACTGCTTCCACCTTTCCAGGGTCGGGTTTGACTTCACTGTCAGTCACCACATGCCTTAAGTACATGACCTCCTTGGCCGCGAATGTACACACTTTCGTAGGTTGACCTTTAAATTCGCCCCGCGAAGTAAGTTAAATACTTCCTCCAGCCGGGCGATATGCTCACCGAGTGTGGCGCTGTACACCACTACGTCATCGAGATAGACAAAACAGCCGCTACCCTTTAGACGACCTAAAAGCTGTTCCATCAACCTTTGGAAGGTAGCCGGAGCCCCTGCCAATCCGAAAGCCATTTTCCTGTACTCGAAATGCCTCCCTCGGTGGTGAACGCTCTCTTCTCCTGGCCTTCCGGGGCTATGGGGATTTGATGGTATCCACTGGCTAAGTCCAGTGTGCTAAAGTACCGGCAATTGCCGAGCTGTTCTAGGGTTTCCTTAATCAGGGGTAGAGGGTATGTGTCCACCCGAGTAACGGCATTAAGCCCCCGGAAATCAGTGCAAAACCGATATCGCACCTCCCCATCCGGCGATTTCTTTTTTACTAGTACAACTGGAGCCTGCCAGGGGCTAGTGGAGGGCGTACTTATACCCCTTTCCAGCATAAAATTCAGCTGCGCCTCCACCACGGCTTTCTCCGCGTACGGGACCCTATACGGTCTCTTCACCACAGGTCGGGCATTACCCGTAACTATCCGATGTTGGACGGGTAGCGCGCAACCTTTCCCTCTAGGCTCTTCGAAGAGATCCTGGAAGCGAGAAAGAAGCTCCAACAAGGGCTTCCTTTCTACCACGGGGAGGTGTCGGAGCTTCTGCTGTAGGTCCGACCCTGTCTTTACGGTCTGTTTCGCTTTGGTGGGGGACTCACCTTGACCTTCTGCCAGTGACCAATTACCTTCCTTAACCCTACCAAGAGGGGAGTCACGGCGTAGTACGACTGACCCTCCACTGAGATTAACCACCTGTATCCACGCGGATCCCTCCACGACCTCACTCACGCTACGCCCTGTGCGCACTCCAGATGTAAGTCCTTCTAGTGGCTCAATTAAAATATTACCCCGCCTTATGGCCGCAGGCACTCGAACAGCCAATGTCGCCTCAGAATAAGCCGGAAGGGACACCTCCTGGCACAATCTGACATAAGGATATTTCCGTTCCCTCCGGCGTGCTTTGCGCCCGGAGCCAGCACTTATTGTATGAGCGTCTCCGGAGCTACTCTTCTGGCTAACGGTACAACCCTCTGCGGATCCGGCAGTACTGACAATGTTTGACGAACTAACTCCTGAACCGAGGCAAGACCACTTCTCTTCCAAGATACGGGTCCTAGCCACGACCCTCTCGATCCACTTCCTGTCTCTTTCTTCACTTTGAGCCTCGGTTACCGTCTCTGTCGAAGTCACCCCAAGAGAAGTGGTAAGGGTCCCCAAGTCGTAATTCCTTCCACCTATACTTATTCTAGCTCCAACGCGGCCTAGCAAGTCTCGACCGAGGATTCCCCCTCTCGAGGGAAGCACCCGGGCTACGGCGACCCTGTGTCGGAAAGAAAACCCTGGGAGTTCAATGTCCACGACTTGTTCTCCTTCCAGCGGCAATAAATGGTTTGTTACACCGCGGACCTTAAGAGAAACTTGCTGAAGCCCCGCCCCCGGCGCAGGCCGATTAAGAACTGTGATGTCCGCTCCCGTATCTACCATCATCTCCAAGTCTTGCCCATTTACCTTTACTGGGATAATAAGGCGGGGCACCCCGCAAGTTTTCCGTAGGTCATTTATACGCTTGTCCCCCCGATCTATTGTGGGCCTCGGGCAGGGGGCATCCCTCGGCCGTTCGCATTTGGGTAACGCCCCTGAATTTTAGGACTTTCCCCCCTTGCCCCCCGATCTTGGTTGCCCTTGCACTCTCTGGCTATATGACCAACCCCATTACACTGGTAGCACCGCATATTCTGACGGCCTGTACCTCTAACTGGTTGCCATGCCCGTCGACAGTCACGGGCGAAGTGACCCCTGACTCCGCACCTAAAACACGCTTCCTTTCGCTCGCTCGCTGCAACGGCTACTCCCCTTTCTTCGAGTCCTAGAGGTTCATCTTCCTCACAAAATTCCACAGCTACCACCTCTTTACACGTAAAATGCTGCGACTCTCCTCGGCCAAGCTCCTCCTCGATAGCAGTGGCCCTTTCGACAGCCCCTTGCAAACTAGAAGGGAAGCTAAGACGGGTTTGCTGTCCTATCTCTCCCTTCAGCCCCGACAAATAAGCTGACAAGACAACTTTGTCCAAAAGGTTCCTTGCACCCTTGCGTTTCTCCTCGGAACCTGATGCCCCACAGGATTTTTCCCCTAGCTTACGGCAGCGGTCGGCAAACGCTCTGACCCCCTCCCCTTTTTCTTGCCTCATGTTGCTCAATTGTAGTAAAAACTGTTCGTGACGCCTAACCTCCCTAAACCTTTCCAAGAGAGCCACCTTAATAGTGTCGTAGGGCACCCCGGGCCCTTGTAAATCGGTACGACTCGCCAGAAAAGACGCGGCTGAGTCCTTGAGGCGCATCCGGACCACGAGCGCCATATCTTTATCCTCCCATTGCCCACTATCTGCTACTAATTCCAGTCCATTCAAGTAGTCAGTGACAGGGACCGAAGAATCATCGCCTGACCAAGGTGCTATCATCGCCTGTAAGGACATATCCCGCCTCGGCGCCATAGACCCCGACATTCGTGCTGACTCCCGGGACTTTGTTAGTTCTTCCTTAAATAACTGATTAGCCTTTAAAGCCTCCTCTAGTTGGCCCTTCAGGCTCGTAATTAGTTCGTCTGGGTTCGCCATCTTATGTGCTTTAAAATAAGTACCCGCACGCCTATATTACAAAAAAACCTAAATCACGGGCCGTATACTAATACGCTAAGATATTATCCCATATCTTACGCCGTAATCGTCAACAGAGTGCCCGATGTAAACAGCGTGTCCGATTACAGCGAACACGATAAGCTAGCCTCCGCTGCCCGCTACAGCCTCGCGAGAAGATAAGAGTCGCTTTCTCAGCTCCCCCCCCCCCCGCCTCCTAGCTACTCGCTACTCTGCAAGCTCCTTCACTCGCTTCTTTAAAATTATTCACAGTCAACCCCACACCTGACACCATTTGTAACATGTAGGGAACCAGGAGCAGGAAAAATAAAAAAAAAGGAAAGGCTAAATGAAATCAGGCATACCATGATAAAACCTATATTTATTAGTTAATATTAATACCCCTTAATTTTAATAGCCCTTTTAAAAACTAGAACTGTGCCCAGGCCTAATAAGATTTGGCAAGTGATAGCAGAGACTTACCAAGGGTCTTCACCATCTGCATCTCTTCTTCGCCCAGTCCACAGGTTACGAGATCTGCTTGCTTATCTGGTCCAGATGACACTACCTCTCCCTATTGTCTAGGACCCCACTCTCCTCCTAGGTCTGGGCAGCTAGTTCCTATATCCCATAGATAGCAGGGCAGTCCACTATCTATTGCTATTACTAAATATCTACACACCTGTACAACAAACATATATGTACAAACATACAAAACAACAAAACATACTAAAACTACTAGAAATAATAACTATAGTTACAATATGTTTTATCTTCCACCCTTTCTATCCCCCCCCCCCAAGAAACAATAAAAAATCTTCTTGGCCAAAAAAATTAAATGACGGAACATAATTTAAAATAGCTACTTTTCTTCGAAGGAAAGTCATAAAACAAAAAAACATTCAATTCTTAATAAAAGTAAATTTTCATTTCTTAAATCAGTTTAACATTTGACACTGGGCACATACATAAATATAAAATAATTATTTCTGCTTCTAATAATTCCTTACAATCAATTTAAAAACTGTTCAAAGGTTTGGCCCCTTCCAGCAATACAGGGATAACATCGCACATTGACAGATTGGATGGCATTTGTGCATTTCTCTGCTGTAATCTGTTCCCAGGCCTATCTGATATGACGGATGAGGTGCTCTCTTGAGCACCCATGTCCCCATGGGAAGAAATCCAAGGGCGTGAGGTCTGAAGATCGAGCCGGCCATGGATAGTTAGTGTCCAACCAATTTCCGACGGCACTCTTGTAGTGGACTGGACAACTGTTGACTAACACCCAGCTCCCCAATCTTTGTGCCAAAAGGACTTCTCCCAAGAACAACGTCAGTTTATTTTTGAGGAATGTGTGGAAAGACTGTGTCAAGGGGTCAAAAAATGGTAACCTATTATTTCATTATTCCACACAAAATCAGAGGCATACTCACTCCTATATTTTTGGAGTAGGGAGGGGATTAAATGAGGTGGGATGGGGCTGGGAGGGTGAGTGGAGGGGGTGAAAACATATAATTTTTATATAGGCATTATTAAATAATGCCTTTTCACAATTGTGTTTTAGTTTTTTTGCGTTTTCTTGGAAACGAAGCAAAAACGAGAAAAATGCCAAAGGACTTTCTTTTTTCTTTTTTTTTTCCTTTTTTCATCCTGCGTCGATTCCCGAAGTTTGGCCGTTTACTTTGGGGACACCCTGTATACAGGGTGTTCCGTAAATGTCTAGTTATATTGTGGGAGGGGATAGGGAACCTTTAGGGGAACAAAAAATGTTATTTGACAATTTTCCAAATTCTCACACATAAGGGAGAAAACGTCGTGTTATTGTCTTATCGAGACAAACATGGCTTTTAGAAGAATAATCCTTGTAGCTCTGGCCCACGTGGTTCTACTAGAAAGAAAGAAACCAATCGAAAGCTGAATAAATTTACTATAAGACTAGTTGATAGTAAATGTAAAAATGAATGAATGCAAGTATGTCGATCTTACCAAAATAAAGCTATTCTAAATTTCCTGACATTTTCTTGATATTTCTTACCAGCGTTACTCCACAATGGGCAGGATCTGAGATTTCCGGGTTTTAGATAAACTTCCTCATTTAACCAGCTTTCCATTCAAGTGTCACAACCCTGTGTTGTTGAAGTATGTGAACGATTTAGAAACAAAAGTTAAAAAAAAAAACATGGATCTGTGAAAAGAAAATTATATTTTTTTCTTCAGTTTATTCAAAAAGCTTAAAAGAAATATTTGTTTTTTTAAATATTTACTTAAATATTAAGTAAATATTTACATAAAACAATAAAAAAAAGTTACTTCCACGAAAATAAAAACATCCTAAAACAGTAAATAAATAAAATACACATTTTTTTTTAATTTGTTAATTACAGTAACTAATACTGGGTCCAGGGGGTTGACAATAATGAACCCCAACCAGATATTAACCTCAGAAGTTATTATTTTTATCCAGGTCACGCATTTGAACACATTTTTACAGGTATTTATAATTAGAAAACAAATGCTTTACCTTGAATTGATACTGATGGCCACGCTTGTGAACCGCCCTGGAATTCTCGTGAGCCCATGTGTGTTTGTTGTGGTAATTAAATATCCCATCCCTAATAAATAAGATGTAGATAGTCCTGTAAAAATGTGTTCAAATGTTTTATCTAGGTAAAAATAATAATTTTTCAGGTTAATGTATGATTGGGGTTCATTAATGCCCACCTCCTGGACCCAGTATTAGCTACTGTAATTAATAAATTCAAAATGGATGTGTATTTTATTTATTTACTGTTTTAGGATTTTTTGAATATTAAGTAAATATTTACTTAAAACGATAAAACAAATACTTCTGAAAAAAAAAATCCTAAAACAGTAAATAAATAAAATACACATTCATTTTGAATTTGTTTTATCTAAACATTACCTCCTATCCCGTAGCATGGTATCTCTCTCTTAATCTGGGGTAAACCAACCCTTTGAAAACACTCAATCACTAAAAAAATAGATTGACTTCCAGGGTCAAAGATTGCTCCAACTTTCACCAGATGTCCAAGCTGAGTTCTTATAAAAATGTGAGCCGTTCCTAAGAGGACTAAACCCTGTGTCATGTTTAATGTTTTTATTACTTGACATAAGTGCTACTTTAGTAGAAGTACCAGCTAATATATCACCATATGAATTATCACATAATTCAGTTTTTGACTTATCTACCTTATCACATAATAAAGAGAGGGTCCTATGGCCACAATCCAAACATTTCCTAACAGAATCACAATGGTTGAAAAAATGTTTTGAGCTAAAACAATTGACACAGAGTTTCAAAACAGCAACTTTCTGTTTTCTTGCAGAACTACTAAATTAATTAAACACTTTACAGTGGTCTATTTTGATTATCCATACCACAAATAATACAAGAATTCACCAGATTTTTATCATGAGATGACAACATGGAAACTCGAGACTTAAATACTTTATTTATCCCGGGCTTACTATAACTAACACTAGCTGCTTTAGAGTCTTGAGTAAGACATGAAGTGGGTTTTAATATATGTAAATATTTATTACAAAACGTTAGCAAAGCTGAAACCTTTGGAAAAGTAGCAGAACGGTTTTCTAATTCAAATTAACGAATGATTCTAGGGTTTAAAAACCTAGCAGTTAACTGAAACAATACAAATTGAGCTAAATGTGGGATACTCAGCTCCATGAGAGTGTTAATGTTCTCTGACATAAGTTTCACCACCGATTGAATAGATTGAATTTCACTAGCATTACTCTGTGGTTTAGCCTTAACCCTTTCGATGCTATGCACGAATATATTCGTTCTCTAAAAAAATGCTCTGAGTGCGAAGCACGAATATATTCGTGCAGCCGGGACATTCCTCAGAGTGCGACGTACGAATATATTCATTTTCATATTCTTTGTATTTTCTCTGCTTCCAGAAAGCCCAGAGATCTCTTGTATCACGCTGTACAACTAGTCTAGTTACTTAGCTATCCGTTAGACAGCAGAAGAATTTCTTTACGTGTGTTTTCCCGGTTTTATTGTGAGTGGAAGCTAACTTTAGCTCGAACGGAGAGTCCTAGACAGCCTGAAGGGTCCATTACCACCAATTCAGACTGTACCAAGGCAGCTACCTGCAGGGGTTGGGTTGTTATTTCTATTGTTTGCAGACACTTTACTAAAATTTGCCAAACCTTTTCCCACCTTTAGGCTAAATTAGGGGTGGGGAAATATGACCCTAACAAATATTTCTCAGTACTAGTTTTGGTTTATTATTTATTTTTATATTTATAAGTTTATTTTTTTTTATTTTTATTTTTTTTATTTTTATTTTTTTATTTTTTTTTTTTATTTTTTTATTTTTTTTTACGGCACATCTACACCTAGGTCATTAGCGCCGACATCCAGGGTGCAGCAAGGAATTTTACCAGCGAGCCGTGGGATGATAAAATTCCTGCCGGAGGTTGGGAATCGAACCCACCATCTCCCGCTTATGAATCCAAGGCGCTAGCCATTAGACCACGGGAGACCCCTATAAGTTTATTATTAATATTTTTGCTATATACCTACTATTTATTTCTAATTCATTACTTTATTATTAGATTACTATTTACTAATATACTACTTATTTTTTTTTTTTTTTTTTTTTTTTTTTTTTTTTTTTACGGCGCATCTACATGTAGGCCATTAGCGACTACATGTAGAATTTATAAATAAATTTGTTTTAAAATAAATACAAAACACAAATTTTAAATAAGTGTTGTTGTTTTTTTCTCCAGCAAGTAATTATTGGACATAACCAGTTTTATGAGTTGCATATAAAAATAAAATGATTAGTTTTACTAAAAAAAAAAGACCCAGTTATTTACTAAATAATTACTTATCTAGGCGCACGGTAGTGCGCCAGGCCAAGTTCCGGCCTAAGCATACTGTGTGTATATTACAGGCGGTCTAAGAGCCGATTTTTACCCTCTCATAACTTCCAACCAGGTAAAGATAAAGTTATGAAATTTTACACAGATATTATACTACTAGATGTGAGTAAAACTGAAAATTTTCATAATTCTACATCGAATAGTTTCTGAGATATAAGCGATCGAAAATCGGGATTTATAGGACTCACTCACTCACTGACTCATCAAAATTATTAGGCACTTCCCATGATGCTAGAGACTTGAAATTTTGCATGAAGATAGATATGAAGACGTCATTAAAGGAAAAAATCGAAAAATCGCGAAAAGTTGTGTTTGACTCCGCTTCCGGGGCGGGGGCGTGCCAGTTTTGTACTTCCTTCGGAAACCCATCATTCCGTCCGAAACCCATGATGTGGGGTATCAAATGAATTGTCTCGGTATGAAGAACCTATATTTGATGTTATAAGAAACAATTAGACGCATATAGGCTCGGAAAAAATCTTATACCAGCTGCCTGCCTGTATGTTTGTTCCTCTTACAAATCCGTACCGTTTGACCGATTTTGACCAAACTTGGGACACAGATGGGTCTTAATACGGGGCGAATCATAGGCTAGGTTAAATGGTCTATCAGCTGTCTGTCTCTCTGTTTGTTCCTTTTACAAATACACACCGTTTGACCGATTTTGTCAAAATTTGACACACATGTCGGTCTTTATCCGGGTAGTGTCATAGGCTAGTAAAATCGTCTATCAGCTGTCTGTCTGCTTGTTTGTTCCTTACACAAATTCACACCATTTGACCGATTTTGACCAAACTTGGCACACAGGTAGGCCTTGGTCCGGGGAATGCACTAGGCTAGGTAAAAAATGTCTTTCAGCTGTCTGTCTGTATGTTTGTTCCTTATAAAAATTCACACCGTTTGGCCTATTTTGACCAACCTTGGCAAGCAGGTAGGTTTTATACGGGAGTGTCATATATTAGCTATGAGGTTTTGTACTTTTTGTTCCATCGGAAAGCCATAATTTCTTCTGAAATCCATCATGTGGGGTATCAAATGAATCTTCTTGGTAAGGAGAACCTATATTTGAAGTTTTAAGAAACATTTCGACGCATCTTAACAACAACAGTTGTGACTTCTTTCTTAAATGTAGTAAATAAAGTCGTAGGGGTTCACTGCATAATATACTTCAAAGCAGATACTAAGTTTTTCAAAGTCGAGCCATCTAAATTTCAATGTTTAGGATCACAAACCCAAAATGTATCGTCTTTGTTCTTATATTTTTCTTGAAGGCCTTCTGCACTTTCCCTATTGTGATCTTTATCCTCGGGATAAGGTTCCTGTGTTTTACAGTGTAATAGTTTAGTTAAGAGAGCAATCAATTTGTCCTCTAGAGTAATGTCATCTGGAAGAGCTTCTAACTTTTCTAGTCTAGTGATTAGATTTATGTAGGTTGATTATTGGTATCAAATATCAAGCAGTCAGGAGAACCTTATGCAGAATCCAAAGACCCTGGTTTTATATGAAGTACAAAAGCCGTAGGTATGCGGCAACTAAATTCTATTTAATACTTAGAAAAAAGTAATGAGATCCCCAAAAAAACATAAATGTGAAATAGAGGCCAAGTTCCTGCCCCCACAAAGAAACACTCCCTTCCTCAAAAATATCCCCTCCTAAAACCCCCCAAAAAAGCTTTACCATTCTACACTCCAAAAAAGTAGTATGAGTTGGTGTATTAATTCAACCAAAAATATTTGCCAATACAAGAGATGATACAAGAAAGAAATGTCCAAGTTCATTACTTGGAAGACCTCATAGTTACTTACTAAGAACAGTAAAGACACTTCAACTGACCTTTAAAAACAACAATAAAAATACTTATATCCAGTTACTAAAATATCACTTTCCTCAACCAGGTATATTCTTAAACTTGGCACAAAAAAAACATTGCCAAGTTTAAGAATATACCTGGTTGAGGAAAGTGATATTTTAGTAACTGGATATAAATATTTTTATTGTTGTTTTTAAAGGTCAGTTGAAGTGTCTTTACTGTTCTTAGTAAGTAACTATGAGGTCTTCCAAGTAATGAACTTGGACATTTCTTTCTTATATCATCTCTTGTATTGGCAAATATTTTTGGTTGAATTAATACACCAACTCATACTACTTTTTTGGAGTGTAGAATGGTAAAGCTTTTTTGGGGGGTTTTAGGAGGGGATATTTTTGAGGAAGGGAGTGTTTCTTTGTGGGGGCAGGAACTTGGCCTCTATTTCACATTTATGTTTTTTTGGGGATTGTACATAACTGTTCAGATTGTAAATTATCAATAAAGATCAATCAGTTTTAAAAAAAAAAAAATACTAAATAAATTGAAGTATCATAACAATGAAATAAATCATAAAATGGGTAAAATGAAGAGAAGAGAAAGTGTTTTCATGAATATTTTGATAAAAGTGTGCATTCATACTAACAGGGCTAATGGTGCTAAATTTAAAACTAAAATACTTCAGTAACTATTGAAATATTATTTTAGAAACTGTTTATTTATTAATTTTCTTCACAACTTGCAGGATAAGAATAATAAGAAACATGTCATAATAATTGAAAAGGTCACACTAAAGTACACACAATTAATGAAATTAGCATCTTAAATTACAACAAAACAAGCAATTTTGCATGTCCCCTGTTATATATCTACGTAATACGAGCGACCCAAGGCGGGAGCTCTGTCTGAGTATAGTCTTGTTCCAAACCAAAGTCCCACGCGGAGGGTGGAAAATAGGCTAGCACTGGGGGTAGGATCGGCTCTCAGAGCTCGTAGCACCCGGCGGTCGGTCCCTCTCAGATTGGCTAGCATTCTAAGGGTTAAGTAAGTTATTAATGTAGTTAATAGCTACAATTTTTTCATTATGATAGTTGTCCTGCAAAGATTTATATGCAAGTTTATAATTAGCACTATTAAATGGAATATCCTTCAATAAGCTTAGAGCTTCACCAGATAGACTACTGATTAAGTAGTGGAATTTCTCAATATCCGTTAACTTGGAATTCTTGGCTATAAAACTTAAGAACAGATTATTCCACTGAGGGAAATTTCTTATATCACCACAAGAAAAAATATGAATTTTAATAATTGGAAGTTGATAGACATTCTCACTTGGAATAAATGGGGCGAGTCATTGGTGTCTAATCTCAAATCTTTAGCAAGTAATAGAATATCATAATACATTTGTTCTACAGAGCTATATAATGATATCTCAGAATCTGGAATTTCTTCATTCAAATCTAGATAATTTTCTCTTTATGTCTTCGGAAAGGGATGTAAACTGTTTAAATTTTTCAGATATATCACAACAACTAATTTTAAATTCACTAATCAAGGTTAAATTTTGTATGAATTTACTGATTGGTGAGTGGTTAATGCCTGTTGATGGTTTTGTGTCTTAATTCAAAAAATATATTCGGTATTAAAGAATTTTCAGTTATTTCGAACTCACGAAATAGAGTCTCATACTACAAAAACATTTTACTATATTGCTGTGGCAAAGTTTTTATATTATAACAGCAATCCAACATGTTTTTCTTTTGTAAATTCTTTTAAAATTAAACATAAATATAATAACATAAATATTTTCTATTTATAAATTATCATAATATTTTGATGCAACCAACATGTGGCAAATAGGCTATTGTTAATATCATAATATATATATATATATATATATATATATATATATATATGTATACTCACACAAATTTGTACCTACAGTCTTTTCGTGGGTCTGAAACGTAGACATTTCTCATCGACACTTCCGGATGTCTTCATAATATCAACTCCTGAAGCGGGTTTCCTCCCTACAGAGGGAGGAACGAAATATTTTATTTTTTATTTTTATAATTTACAAGAATTACAGCCTCGGCCAATCAAATTGTAGTGATACAGAAATTAAAAATAATAAATATATAACAGTACTAACAAAACAAAATAAAATAAATATATAAAATAAAGTCTCAGCTATTTACTCATTTTAACCGACTTCAGATATTTTTTGGAAATTTCACCATTAAAAAGGTCTTTGTTAGTAATAGTACCATTCCAAATCCTACAACACCTAGACACTACATCTCTAAATGCTGAGTGCCGAGTCTTGTGTTGTACCGGTAACGAATAACTGCATCTTCTTAGCCTGACTGGAGGAACGTGCAAAGGAATTGATGCGAGGAGTTCAGGACTGTCCAGCTCTCCTTGTAATAATCTATAGATGAATAGAAGGTCCGCACGCTGTCTTCGGATCTCCAAGGGTTCTAAAGACACAGCGGTCTCAGAACAAATTGTTCTCTCGAGGAATCGCTGGAACCTTCTCTGGATTTTCTCCAGTCTGTTGATATCCTCAGCTATATACGGCCGCCAGATTACCGTGGCATACTCCAGCTGGGACCTCACCAGGCTGGTCTAGAGTGCAGAAAATGCCTGTTTATCCTTAAGGTCCCGAGCATTTCTCCACTGGAAACCTAATGTCTTCACAGACTTCTTGCAAACGTTGTCAACATGATTTTTTAACGTTAGCGCAGAATCCATGTGAATACCCAAATCTTTCACCGCAGTCACCCTTTTTACTAATTCGTCACCAAGAAAGTAGGGGTAAATAATAGGATTTTTTCCCCTAGTGAATGTGGTGACACTGCATTTACCGATATTAATGTTGATGAAATTCCTGCGACACCAGCTGGTGAGATCATCAAGACCGCTCTGCAATCTACCACAGTCATCATTATTGCTGATTTTCAAAAAACATTTTGAGTCGTCGGCAAAGAAAAGAGAGTGGGCTTTACTCATAGACGCTGCTAAGTCATTTATATATACAAGGAACAACCAAGGGCCCATTTTGGATCCCTGAGGAACCCCGGAGGAGACATCGATTGCCATTCCATTTGACATATTGTACTCGGTTGGCTAGGTATGACTGAAACCAGGAGAGTAGGGGACCATGAACTCTAAACCTTTCTAATTTCAACAAAAGGACTTCATGCGATAGTCTATCAAAGGCCTTCTGGAAGTCAATGTAAATTGCGCCCACCTGCAAAGACTCCTCAAACGCCTGTGTTATGTGACTGACAAAGCATGCTAGGTTTGATACCGTAGATTTCCGAGATAAGAATCCATGCTGGTTTTCGGAGAACTGGAGATTTAGAGGAGATAAATGCTTGAGTACTAAGGATTCTAATATTTTACTGAAAACTGCGAGACCAGAGATGGGGCGGTTGTTCTTGATACTCTTGTTATTTGTGTTTTTCGGTATAGGGGTGACGAACGCCTCCTTCCATACTTCTGGGAAAATCCCTACTTTCAGTGACATATTAAATAATATAACTAGTAGTTCCGAAAGTGTCCCTTTGCACATAAACAAAAATATTGGAGGAATGCCATCAGGGCCTGGACTTTCATTTTTATTACATCTACCTATTTCCTCAAGGATATGATCTTTGGTTATGACCACCTGAGAGCATACATTTGTCGCTGGAATTCTGGAAGATGTATCCTCTTGAATTGTCACTCCAGGCCTTAGATAAACAGAAGCAAAAACTTCAGCAAAACTATCCGCGATTTTCTGCGGATCTGAAATAGTCCTACCATCGTACTCTACTGTACAAGTTGCATTTGTCCTTCTTTTATTCTTCAAAAAACGCCAAAATAAATTTACATTTTGTGGAAGTAAATGCCCAATCTTCTTGCAGAATTTGGAGTAATCTATATCAATCATAGTTTTTAATTGACTCCTTACGGCTGAATATTTTTCATAAGCACCACCAGTTCCGCTAGCTTTGTACTTTCTATCAAGGCGCTGCTTTCTTCTGGTCATCTTAACAGTAGCAGTGGAAAACCATGAAGGATATCTCGAACCTGTGGTTTTGTAAGTTGGCACAGATTTCCTAATACCAAAATTCAGAAGCCTATAAAAGAGGCTGATGTTTTTGTTAAGATCATCACTACTGAGGACTTCACTGCAGTTTATTTTTGAGAAATAGCTATTCAATGCAGAATAATCAGCTTTATGGAAGTTCTGAACATCAGTTGCCTTGTGAAAAACTCCATTCCTCATTTTGACTGATAGTGTGAATTGGATTGGAGGATGGTATCGGTCAACGGACAGTAGTGGGTCTACAGCAGAGGATACTTTGAGGAGAAAACTAGATCCAATAACACACCGTCACAGTTCACAATTGTATTAAATTGCTGAAATGCTAACCCTTGCATCTCATGATATAAGGCCTTCACAATATTTAGATTGAGGCATCCCTTGCAATCATCCCCAAGAACATAATTTGAGAAGCCTCTTAAATTAAAATCGCCACAAATAATAATTTCAGCAGTACTATATGCTTCAACAAAATAATTCACTCTGCATAAGAAGTCAACATAGTGCTCAATAGGTGAATTTGGCGGAATATAAACATTGCAGAAAATGAATTTTGCCGAGGAAGTTTCAAGAGAAATCCAGAGCTCTTCGAACATGTTTTTCTTGTCATAGAGGCATTTAGAATTTATATCTTTATCAACCCCGATAAGAACTCCTCCTCCTCTTCGTTTCCCAGTCAGTTTCACACATCTATCATTTCGATAAATATTAAATTGTGAGAGAATTTCTGAATCTTCTACAGCTTCGGTAAGCCAAGTCTTCTACAGCTTCGGTAAGCCAAGAACAGAAGAACAGAATATGCTAAGAATCATTTCTTAAATGTACTAATTGTTTTGAAAATTACCAATATATTGAAGCTATTTTGTTACTAACATTATTATTTTTAATGTAGGCTAAGAGCATGAGAAGAAAGACCATGCAGAAGGAGAAATCCAACATTGCAACTAGACAAAGTAAAAACCCAAGAATGGTTAAACCCGTTGCACTTGTGAGTAATTTAACTGAAATATATAATACAAACTATAGTTTATTCACTTTCTTGACACAGCTATAGTCTGCCCCCAAACAAAAGAACCAGAAGGGGGATGGCTGGAGGGGAGCTAGGCCTTCCCGCACATGGGCTGAATGCAGCGCGTGCACACTACCTTGTTCTTTTGTTTTGTGTGGAGTTCTGGTTAATGTATCATAAATAACGACCACATTTTTAGAATCTACATTAAATTTCCAGTAGGAAACACCCATTACTCGCTTATTTGAACTAATCAATTTACCCCCTATCCCGTAGCATGGTATCTCTCTCTTAACCTGGGGTAAACCAACCCTTTGAAAACCGTTTCAACTGTTTCTATTTCTTTAGAAATGTCACTAGGGATAACAAAACGCGGGACACCCTGTATATGACCTTCAGCCTTTCTCCAATTGTTTAATAAATTAGTTTATTTTCATGTATTATGCAATATTATGTATTTTATTTTGGTTTTTTATTTCCTTAATTTTATGTAAGTGTAAATAGTCAGTGATGCCATTGTTTATTTTATTGCTGTTATTTGTTTCCCCTAAACTCTTCACTTTGCATGTAGGTCCCTAAAGGAATATCACCGGGTCTTTCTACATCAGAGGTTTTAGAGGCTGTGTGCAATTAAAAGAATAGGATTGACCATTAAATAGGATTTCTGGACTTAGTTTTAACTTTTTTTCTTTTTTATATGTATATTTTTTATAGTGAATTTGCTACCATGGGCATTAACAAAGGACTATAAATTTTTCTACTATAGTTGCTTTAGAATCCTATTTTGGTTAATGAAATGGCTCTAGTTATAAAATTTATGAAAACATGATCTGTGTTTCTTGTTTATTTTTTATAATTCAGTTAAATTATAGATTTAAATTTCTATATTGTTTGAATATATTTGGGCTGTTAAAAGAAATGAGGGACTAGAGGTTGAAAACAAATTAATAATTTCTAAAGAAAGTTTTGTATAAAGATCAGTCCATAACCAGGAAGAATAAAAAATTTAGTTTAATAAGTCACAAGACTTGAAATGTCTCTTCCATTTTTATATTTATTATTACATTTACATCTTGTAGAATGTGCAGCCTTAGTACTGGCAGCAGCAATTTGTTGAATGCTGAAATCTTCCCCTTTATTGTTGACCTCCATTCCTGTTTTCATTAACAAATTTGTGGATATGAAGCCTTGGTAGGCTTGGGGATATTGTAAATCTATAAGGTTAGTGATTCATAATAAAACTTGACTTTTAGCTTGCTGGAAGCCTTATGCTTCACTTGTTTTAATATATATATGGGGGCGAGGTTAGCTCAGTGGTAGAGCACTGGACTAATAAGCTGGAGGCCTGAGTTCAAATCCCGAGCAAGCGCTAAAGATTTTTTCTTCTACTGTCTTCGTTCATGGATTGAATTCGGCCTCCCTGACCGTCCCTAGGCCTACCCAGCCTTTAATTAATTTAATAATGGGCACCTTGGATGCGGCCAAGGGAAAAATCAGGCGGCCGGAGCATAGTACTGACCATACTATCTCCCTAGTGTGCAGTACGGTCATGAATCAGATACCCCTATAGTGTCTGCCCCTGAGGGCCCTTGTGGCCTGTTATGGGACTGATTTATATATATATATATATATATATATATATATATATATATATATATATATATATACATACATACATACATACAAACAAACATGAACTATTTCTCAGCCGCATCTTTAAAGAACAATAAGAAATCATTATTTTCTTCATAATTTAATGTACTCAATTTGAGTTACTGTAAATATTATTGTTTTAATGAATAAATGTTTGTTTCAGGGAAGAGATATTTAAAATCTACCAGAATCTTTATATTGTAAAAAATAGGCCATCGAGAAAGAATAAACCTCCAATTTGATTGATTTAGAAGTTGTTGTAATTTGAATCAAGAATGTTGTAATTTTAGATTTTTCATTTTCCTGAAACTGACATTATCACTTACTATGGTGAACTCCTCCTTAAGAAGCAGTCATTATGCTATTTCAGAATGAAAGAAAATGACCAGAACTAATTTCTTTTTGTTTTAAAATTATGTATATATGTATTTTTGTTAATTATATACACTTTTATAAGTTCTATTTATTTTCCTATCTCTCTCTCTCTCTCTCTCTCTCTCTCTCTCTCTCTCTCTCTCTATATATATATATATATATATATATATATATATATATATATATATATATATTAATAAAGTATGTTATTGTTGCCACACCACGTGGATACATGTTTCTTTTATTTGTATTTCACTTGGGTACTTTTTTAAAGGAAAACAACACAATTTTAAGTATTACGTTTCAAGGACATACTCTTCCCTCATAAGAGGTGACTCGCCATTAAAGACTTTTATCTTGGGCAAAGGTTACCCCATTTGCATTTATTCAATCTAGCTGAAAGAATTTTCTTTAGTATTTCATGACCTACCATCTCAAAAAAAAAATATATATATATATTTTATTTTTATATATTTACGTATAAAATATATCTGGAAAAACTGTTAGTAAAAGCTCATAGTTTTCGAAGTGATTTAACTCCTGTGCCCCAGGAGTGGGGGATTCTGTCCGCTGCCAGCCTAGGGACTATCCTCTGCCCCAGCTGAGAGGCTACTGTCTTCCATCCAAGGACCCGGGTTACTCCCCTCTCCATTGCCTACTACTCCTTAGCTCAGGGGTAGCGCTCGCTACTCTCACGTCTAAAGTTCTGAGATCGTAGCTCACTTCTTTTAGATATTTTTTTTTTTTTAACTTTCTTTGGTTAAATATTTGTCTAAAACCTCTTAAATTAAATACTTATTTTTTTTTTAATTTTTAAAAAAATATATTAATACATATATAACTAGACAACAATATGGAAGGATCCCATTCAAGGAAAAACTCAATACAGTCCAGCACCAACACTTCAAAGAGATCAAGAGCCTCCGACCTAACATCACCAAACATTTCCCCTGAAAAAAAGAAACAAGCCAAGACGGACGGCTCTTCATCGAGTGCTTCATCAACCCGCCAAACTTACCGCCAACCTCCACCGGTACAATACCAGCCAGACTTCAGCTCTCCAAACTTTTTTTCAACTATTAGCGCCACAAGACCAAGATGACGATATCGAGCCGGACCAGGAAGACTTAAATGACTCCTGTGAACCACCACCAATAACTCTAAAGCCGGACATTGATTTCGTAGGCATCTGCAATTCGATAGCATCAGAAGTGGGTCAATCATCATTTACTTGTAAATCGAAAATCAACACATTTATAATTCAAGCAAAAGATCCGGATACGTACAGAAAATAGACTCCTCCAAGCCAAAAACACAGAATACTATACCTATCAATTTAAAGAAGACAGACCATACAGGGTGGTTATAAGGCACCTACATCCTACAACGCCGAAAGACATGATCATTTCGGAATTGGGAAAACTAGGATTCCAGGTTCTAGATGCCTGCAATGTATTACAGAAAACCACTAGAACTCCACTGCCTCTATTCTTCGTCAATCTAAAACCAGCACAAAATAATCCGGACATCTTTTCTTTCAAGACTCTCCTGTTTACAGCAATAAAAGTGGAAGAACCACATAAAAAAGAGGACATCTCACAGTGCACAAGATGCCAGAGTTTCAATCACACGAAGAAATTCTGTCGGGTGAATCCCATGTGTGTGAAGTGCGCAGGCCCTCATCTATCCAATGACTTTTCAAAGACCAGAGACACGCCAGCTACGTGCATAAGCTGCCACCAAGCCCATCCTGCAAATTATCGTGGTTGTAGTGCCTATCAAGAGTTGGTCAAGCGTAAAAGATTAGAAGTGGACAATGTGGCACTGGTAGAACTACTTCCCAACCAGTACTCTTCAACCATCCCACCCGCTACCCGTCCTACTCCAACCCAACCAAAGCCTCCAGTGGACTACCAGTGTCAGCCCTCCAGTCAACCACATCCTGGAAGAATAACCTACGCATCAGCATTCCGGTCAAATCTTCCCAAGCCATCAACAACTACCTCTGCTCCCACACCTGCCTCCCATTGTCCACCTCAACTGAGGGTTACTATTCCTCAACCTAAACCATCCCCTGACTTCTCCTCAATCACAACTGCCCTTGTAAACAAAAACCAAATAATTCAAAACCTCCAAGCCCCCCCTGACTGACCTTCTCCACAAAGTGACCAGCATCCTGTCTGTCCTGCATCCATGACCGCACCCTCCTTTAAATCCCTCTCAATCCTCCTTTGGAACGCCAATGGACTTCCAGCCCACAAAGACGAACTGACCCACTTACTTCAAGACAAAAACATTGACGTTGCCCTTATAACTGAAACCCACTTGACTGACCGACTACATTTTTATATTACTGGATATAGGACATAAAGAACGGAACACCCAGACGGGACTGCTCACGGAGGTACTGCCATCCTAATCAAATCCTCCATTTCCCACTATCCTGATTCTACACCTATTGCCTTGGAATGTTTGCAGAGTACCACAGTTACCCTCCAATCTTCTTCCCATGTCCCAATAAAGCGATCTCTCCTGCCATCCTCAATTCCTTCTTCTCTTGAGGCCCAAGATTTATTGCATGAAGCGATTACAATGTCAAACATCCCGACTTTGGATGTCGAACCTCCAACTCTCAAGGAAACCTTTTTTGCCACACCATCCACTCCCACCATCTGAACACCATTTCTCCTCCCAACCCATCCTATTGGCCCACTTCCAGATCCAAATCTCCAGACATTGTGGATTATTTCATTACAAATGGTGTCAGACATGTTCCTTTCCATATTTCCAACCTATTTGATTTATCTTCTGATCTGATCTTCTGACAGTCCTATATTGCTTTCCTTTAACATCGGTCCTAAACTTTTCACTCGTCCTCACCGCCCAACCCTGATTAGACATGCACGCTGAGGCTGAATTTTCAGGCGGCGGCGCGCCGGGCTAAAATCGCCGGCGGCATGGGGTATTTTTTCAACCCCCAAGGGAGATGTTAAAATTTGTATAACAGTATATATATATATATATATATATATATATATATATATATATATATTTATCCGCTATTTCACAGGCTCAAAAATGGCCCGATTTTGATGAACTTCGGTACGAAAATCGTCTAATTTGAAACGTCAAGTTCGTTAGCCAGCAGAATCCGCCCTCCAGAACATGGGTTTTGGCACAAAATTTGTGGGGAAAAAACCGCAACGGTTACGCTTTCGGGTTTATATGCTTGCAGATACTCGTGTAATATGTTCCTTAACATACGATAACAAATGAAACCATTTTTACGGCGATATCTGTAATCTCTGTTATTGAGGTAAGTAGGGCAATCTCCTTTTGCGGTTTGGGTACATGAAATCGTGGGATTCCATTTAAATGTGTTCTATGTGTTTGAAACTCATCTAAACTAAGATGTTGATTACATTTGGAGTGAAGAAAGTATTCGAAAAAAATATTTTATGAGTAGACATGAAAAACTTTGGGATCTTCGTATTTTTTAATAAATATTTTTAATACCTATCAATTTAAAGAAGACAGACCATACAGGGTGGTTATAAGGCACCTACATCCTACAACGCCGAAAGACATGATCATTTCGGAATTGGGAAAACTAGGATTCCAGGTTCTAGATGCCTGCAATGTATTACAGAAAACCACTAGAACTCCACTGCCTCTATTCTTCGTCAATCTAAAACCAGCACAAAATAATCCGGACATCTTTTCTTTCAAGACTCTCCTGTTTACAGCAATAAAAGTGGAAGAACCACATAAAAAAGAGGACATCTCACAGTGCACAAGATGCCAGAGTTTCAATCACACGAAGAAATTCTGTCGGGTGAATCCCATGTGTGTGAAGTGCGCAGGCCCTCATCTATCCAATGACTTTTCAAAGACCAGAGACACGCCAGCTACGTGCATAAGCTGCCACCAAGCCCATCCTGCAAATTATCGTGGTTGTAGTGCCTATCAAGAGTTGGTCAAGCGTAAAAGATTAGAAGTGGACAACGTGGCACTGGTAGAACTACTTCCCAACCAGTACTCTTCAACCATCCCACCCGCTACCCGTCCTACTCCAACCCAACCAAAGCCTCCAGTGGACTACCAGTGTCAGCCCTCCAGTCAACCACATCCTGGAAGAATAACCTACGCATCAGCATTCCGGTCAAATCTTCCCAAGCCATCAACAACTACCTCTGCTCCCACACCTGCCTCCCATTGTCCACCTCAACTGAGGGTTACTATTCCTCAACCTAAACCATCCCCTGACTTCTCCTCAATCACAACTGCCCTTGTAAACAAAAACCAAATAATTCAAAACCTCCAAGCCCCCCCTGACTGACCTTCTCCACAAAGTGACCAGCATCCTGTCTGTCCTGCATCCATGACCGCACCCTCCTTTAAATCCCTCTCAATCCTCCTTTGGAACGCCAATGGACTTCCAGCCCACAAAGACGAACTGACCCACTTACTTCAAGACAAAAACATTGACGTTGCCCTTATAACTGAAACCCACTTGACTGACCGACTACATTTTTATATTACTGGATATAGGACATAAAGAACGGAACACCCAGACGGGACTGCTCACGGAGGTACTGCCATCCTAATCAAATCCTCCATTTCCCACTATCCTGATTCTACACCTATTGCCTTGGAATGTTTGCAGAGTACCACAGTTACCCTCCAATCTTCTTCCCATGTCCCAATAAAGCGATCTCTCCTGCCATCCTCAATTCCTTCTTCTCTTGAGGCCCAAGATTTATTGCATGAAGCGATTACAATGTCAAACATCCCGACTTTGGATGTCGAACCTCCAACTCTCAAGGAAACCTTTTTTGCCACACCATCCACTCCCACCATCTGAACACCATTTCTCCTCCCAACCCATCCTATTGGCCCACTTCCAGATCCAAATCTCCAGACATTGTGGATTATTTCATTACAAATGGTGTCAGACATGTTCCTTTCCATATTTCCAACCTATTTGATTTATCTTCTGATCTGATCTTCTGACAGTCCTATATTGCTTTCCTTTAACATCGGTCCTAAACTTTTCACTCGTCCTCACCGCCCAACCCTGATTAGACATGCACGCTGAGGCTGAATTTTCAGGCGGCGGCGCGCCGGGCTAAAATCGCCGGCGGCATGGGGTATTTTTTCAACCCCCAAGGGAGATGTTAAAATTTGTATAACAGTATATATATATATATATATATATATATATATATATATATATATATATATTTATCCGCTATTTCACAGGCTCAAAAATGGCCCGATTTTGATGAACTTCGGTACGAAAATCGTCTAATTTGAAACGTCAAGTTCGTTAGCCAGCAGAATCCGCCCTCCAGAACATGGGTTTTGGCACAAAATTTGTGGGGAAAAAACCGCAACGGTTACGCTTTCGGGTTTATATGCTTGCAGATACTCGTGTAATATGTTCCTTAACATACGATAACAAATGAAACCATTTTTACGGCGATATCTGTAATCTCTGTTATTGAGGTAAGTAGGGCAATCTCCTTTTGCGGTTTGGGTACATGAAATCGTGGGATTCCATTTAAATGTGTTCTATGTGTTTGAAACTCATCTAAACTAAGATGTTGATTACATTTGGAGTGAAGAAAGTATTCGAAAAAAATATTTTATGAGTAGACATGAAAAACTTTGGGATCTTCGTATTTTTTAATAAATATCTTTAAATCGGTTAGAAAGTCGTAGCAAGGGGAAGGTTCCTATTCGAAAGCTTACTAATGTCTCTACATAAATGGTTATAAAGTAATTTTCGATGGGGCAAGGTTAATCGGAGAAATAAGGGCTTGAAACTTCGAAAGCCTTTGCTTTGTTCTTTTGAACGGGGTTTTGTGTTTGTTTAACTCACTTGTTTGATAAATTGTAATAATTATCAGAAAAATTAGTCTATTAGTAAAAAAAGGCAAGAAAATGAGAAACTTAATGATATACTCGTAATGTTTTCCCAGGGCGAACGTTGTGCTGGTGTGGGAGTCTTAGGATACTGTCAGTTTCCTGTTGTGGCACCTTAAACTTCCTTCTGTTTGAAATTTTATTTTATATTTTTAACGAATGATCAAACCCTACCAATGACTGTATTTATTCCTTTACTATTAGCACTAGAGATATGAACGGAACCGCGCTAAGATGACCCAGTTCCTGCGAGTTTTTTTTTAGTTTTTCTCTTGAATTACGAGGTTTCCAAAACATCTCCTACAAAAGATGGTAAGCATGGGTTGTCGGCCCAAAAAGGTTTTTGCTTGAAATTTGGAGGATCAAACTAGTCCCTTAAAAGTGGCCTAAAGCCAAATTTTCAGCTCTGAATGTTCATCCCCCGTCGAATAAAAAAAAGAAAACCGAAATTGCATCGATGATTTATATCTCAGGATTGAGTTGTCGGATCAGAATGAATAAAAAATGAAAATACGCATCTTTCTTAAGGCCTTTAGAAAAAAAAATAATTCGGTTTTCGGCGACATCGCGTTCAATTGTTTTTTTTGTGTTTTTATTTTTTAATTATTTTTTTTATGGAGTATCCGTTTTGGTACATTCACCAAACTTTTTGTGAAAATTCTCTTACCATCCTTGTACTAACTCAATTTTTTTCGAGACGCTCCATAGTAAAAAAAAATCGATTATTTTATGGTATATATTATGGAGAAGCCAAGAGGGTTATAATATTTTCGACTATGTATTAATTGTTTGTTGATAAACATTATTATCCGTTTTATCAATGGATTTTTTTTTATTTTTTTTGACAACTAGGCATTTATTATTCGTTTTATCAATGGTTATTGTTTAGATTAATCCTATTATTTATTTATTTTATACATTGGCTCCAAAACTCATATGATTATCGGGTAACGAAGTGTGTGATTTCTGAGTTTCACTGAATCAAGTTAATAAATAGTGTAAATAAAACAAGTAATACTACTAAGAATCATTCAATATCTGTAATCCGCTCCTTTTCTATTTGAATCAGCGAAGGTTTCTGCGTACGAATAAAGGCTGAGTAGTTAAGAAAATGTCTGTTCTGCGCCTGTAAGAGGTCATTCACCCCTGTCCGCATTCCTTGTCAAGGTCATAGCTTGAAGCATTAAAGGAGTCTGTCTTTTTTTATTTTTAATCATGAAATGTCAAGGTCCTTGCCGTCCCCCTCTCCCATGTTTTACTCTTTTTTCCAACTGCTGGAGTTCATTACTCACCACACAGATTTATTTTAGATGTATTTGCAATTAGTTACTAGTTGTGCACCAACAAGAGCAGATGTCAAAGTTGGTTCGTAAAAATTTGAGATATGAAGAGAATCGCTTATCGACGTTTATCAGTTGGCGTTCTCCAGTGAGTCCTTTGAAATTAGCCACCGCTGGATTTTATTACCTCCAAGTATACGATCGAACAAGATGTGCATTTTGTGGTCTCGTCTTACACGAATGGGAACCTAACGACGATCCCCTCCAAGATCATAAGAAGTGGGCCGGCAACGAATGTCCTTTTTTAAAATATTTAAATCAGTTGGAAAGACTACCTATGAAGTTCGATTCGGACGAATGTGGACCATCTATTGACGTTTGCGGATGTTTAATGGATAATAGTGAAGTGCTGTTGAGAAAAAGCTCTTGCTGTTGTTAAAAATGAAAAAAATAAGTATGAAGAAACGTATACATTTTTTTCTTCGAGAACTGGAAACTTTAAGACATCAGATAATACGTTATGAAGCAAAACGGAATGAAATAGATCGATTAGTGAAAGAGTTTAATAACCTCCAGATTTAAGTTGGTTTTTTTCTCTTCCCACTCCGACACTGTAGTCAGTCAGTGGCTTGTGCTCAAGACGTTCTCTTCGCTCGTCCAGTATGGAATTAGTGACCGAATACACCATCACCAAAAACAAGCAGATTCGAGTAGGCCTTCACAATGGTATTCCGACGGTGGGTTTGATTAACAAGGATAAGCTAGTGTACATGGAGAAAGACGAATGGAAGCACTGTATAGCAGATCAGGCATCGAGGATATTACAATTTTTCAAGAGGAAAGGCAAGTCTGATAATTCAAGTCCGATTTCTTTTAAAAATATATCATGTTCCTTCGCATACTTGGGGAGAAACAGAGTCCTAAGAATAGAATATGCCTATCCTTGGGTATCATTAATTAGTCTTTCTCCAGCTCCTCACATGACTATAACTTCACCTTGCTCAAGTTTCAACAGGTCCGAGACTATGAAGATCTGCTCCAAGATTGAAGAAATTAACCGTTCACTCTCATTGTTGGACATGTTTGTTCAAATGTGTGTGGATCAAAACAACCCAAAAGAAGATCTGTCAGTAGATTTAAGTTTGAATACGAATACTTTATTAAACAATCTGTTTTCCAATGTATAAAATTAAATAAATAAAACATAGTTTTATTTAGTTATTTTTGTTTCTTTTCCTCCTTCATCCCAGGTTAAAATAGGTAAAATAAATACATATTTGGAAAAACTCTATCTCAACCCAAATATCGGTACTTGAAAAACGTTCTAAACAGCGTTCTTGAAATCGGCTATTATACATTCGAAGATTCGAAATAATTACCTCAAGACGTTAAGAGTAACTCTATTTGTATTTTTGATGATGTTACGATGGAGGATCAAGACAATATTCGACGATATTTCAGCTATGGACGTCATAACTCTCTCGACTGTTTTTATTTAACGCAGAGCTATGTTTGCATTCCAAGACATCTCATTAGATGTAACTTGAATTTTCTTATCGTCTTTAAACAAGATGAATTGAATATTAAACACATTTATGATGAACATATTAGCAATCCAGACGTCAGTTTCTCGAAATTTAAAGATATTTGCGGGTTGTGTTGGAAAGAGCCTTTTGACTATCTTGTTATCGACAAGGGTACTAGTTTAAATGACGGGCGTTTCCGTAAGGGTCTAGATGTCTATATCGTGGATATATAAGAGGGAGAAAGAGTAATCAGTCCTCATTAATTTGTCGCATTCAATACGTAGTGAAATTGTAAAGACAAGTGATGACTATCTTGTTATCGAAAATAAATAAATAAACCATTGCCGAGAGAGACTCTCCTAATGCTTTAAGGTTCTAGCACCGGAGCAAAAAGACTTTGCCTTTCCTCTTGAATATCCTGCATTCCTCTTTTAAACGTTTGAAATTTGTTACGTAAAGCATCACTTGTCTTTACAATTTCACTACGTATTGAATGCGACATATTAATGAGGACTGATTACTCTTTCTCCCTCTTATATATCCACGATATAGACATCTAGACCCTTACGGAAACGCCCGTCATTTAAACTAGTACCCTTGTCGATAACAAGATAGTCAAAAGGCTCTTTCCAACACAACCCGCAAATATCTTTAAATTTCGAGAAACTGACGTCTGGACTGCTAATATGTTCATCATAAATGTGTTTAATATTCAATTCATCTTGTTTAAAGACGATAAGAAAATTCAAGTTACATCTAATGAGATGTCTTGGAATGCAAACATAGCTCTGCGTTAAATAAAAACAGTCGAGAGAGTTATGACGTCCATAGCTGAAATATCGTCGAATATTGTCTTGATCCTCCATCGTAACATCATCAAAAATACAAATAGAGTTACTCTTAACGTCTTGAGGTAATTATTTCGAATCTTCGAATGTATAATAGCCGATTTCAAGAACGCTGTTTAGAACGTTTTTCAAGTACCGATATTTGGGTTGAGATAGAGTTTTTCCAAATATGTATACGTTTTCATATCTCAAACCGTTTGGATTAAGCAAAAGATTGAGCATAGCGTTAGTTTTTCCACATCCACTAGGACCACAAATCACTCCTCTTATGCTATTTGGTAGTAGAGGTCCATGCCTTTTCTCTTCTTTATCCGATATCAACGGTACAACGTCAACTGAAGGAAATCGTTCCTTTTGTTCTACTAATCTCATTGTGACTAATTTATTTTGACCTATGGCTTGTATATATATATATATATATATATATATATATATATATATATATATATATATAAGTCATTTGTTTCGTTCGAAGAGGTTTAGTATGAAAGGAAAGGTGCGCAAAGGACGAGGTCTCCTCGACAGTGTTATAAATAAGTTACCGTTTGAATTACATTTACCGGGGTATCAGTATTATGGTCCAGGTACAAAAGTGGAAAAACGATTGACAAGAGGCGACGCTGGAATTAATTCTTTGGATAAAGCTTGTAAAGAACACGACATTGCTTATAACAAGTATACAGACTTGGAAAATCGTCATAAGGCTGACAGCGTCCTTGCAGAAAAAGCTTGGCAAGTAGTAAAACATCCAGATTCAACGCTCGGGGAAAAAGCTTCAGCTTGGTTTGTTACAAACGCTATGAAAGCAAAAAGAAAATTTGGATCTAGTTTAAGGACTACCAAAATGAAGAAAAAAGTGAATTTTAGAGATCTTGTAAGAGCGGCTAAAATTAAAAACGTGTCTTCTGTAATAAACGCGTCTCAATTAGCATATAATAGGGAGAAACAGACATTGAGAGGTCGAGACAAGCCTTTACCCCCTCGTGTTCTTCCCATACCTAAGTCTGGAGGTTTTTTACCTTTTCTAATACCAGTAATGGCAGGATTATCCGCTATAGGATCACTGGCTGGAGGTGCGGCAAGCATAGCAAAAGCTGTCAACGAAGCCAAAGAGGCAAAGCAAAAATTGGAAGAGCAGAAAAGACATAATTTAGCGATTGAGGCTCAAAAGATTGGTAAAGGTCTTTTTTTAAAGTCATATAGACGGAATGGATTCGGACTATTTATAGAGAGACCACAAAAGCGAACCTACAGACGCAGTAGTCGTCGTATTTGACTACCAAAAAGAGCACTGAGTGATGTCGAATTAAATTATTACGCTCGCAAAATATTTAACATTCCTCATTTCAGAGGTGTATTTATGATAGATACTCTCCCAGAATATCCTAAATTAAGAGAATCTGCTATCGTCAATTTAGAGCCAAACTCAAAAAAAGGTTCCCACTGGGTCTGCTTCGTAAAACGTGGTAAAATCGTTAAATATTTCGATTCGTTTGGTAATTTGAGACCGCCACCTCAACTGGTGACTTATCTAAAAAGGAACAGTTCTATATTTTACAATCGTGAACGTTTTCAGGGGTGGAATACCCCCTATTGTGGTCATTTGTGTTTACAGTATTTAATAGACAACTCCTGAAGACGATTAGCTTATTAGCATCATGAGCTTCGCTGTAACACTTACAGGCGCATCGAGCGGGCTAGAAGCGAATTTCATGCCTCCCTTAGAGCTAGACGATTCTTACAGCGTCGGACTACTCTCTTTGGACTCGTTTAACACTATTCCGAACGTAGAAAAAGGTAAAAATGATATGTTTTATTTCGATACAATAGCCATTCAAATACCGGAAGGAGCCTACGACATCGAGGCTCTAGCTATGTTTCTCAGAGAGCAAATAGCTCATAAAGACCCTGGCGCTATGATGGTGTTGAGGGGAAATCCTAGCACGCTAAAATGTGAAATACGAAGTAATAAATCGATTTATTTCAATTTCGCCGAACGTCCGAATTCTATCGGTCCACTTTTGGGTTATACTTCGAAAAATCTTATTATTCCTCCAAGCGATCGCTATATCGCATCCGAGAATATCGTAGAAATTCTTAGTGTAAATGTTATATCGGTACAGTGTAATATCGCTTCGGGGGTCCTTTGTAAACGGCGAACCCGACCATAGCATCCATCAATTTTTCCCCGCAGTCGAACCGGGTTATAAGATAGTAGAAACGCCCAATCCGGTCATTTACTTTCGTGCTAACGTACGGAGTATTGACAACATTACGGTTCGTCTAGTCGATCAAAACGGACAACTTATTAATTTCAGAGGGGAAACCGTTACAGTCCGACTGCATATAAAGAAAAATGGGGATTGATTTTAGAGGAGGTGTAGAAGGAGAAGTTTGTCGACAGCAACAGCGTCGGACAGTAGAAAATATAAAACGTATAAAAGAAGCATCTTGATCCCTAGAAGAATTAGTAAATCAAAGACGTTTAAGCAGTTAACAGCTTCAAACGCAAAGTTTTTAAAACAGAGTGGTTTTAAACTAAAGTATGGATAACATATTAGCTATATCTTCGGACATTTCTTTCGACAATTCTCTTGCTCAGTTCCAGTTCCATTCGCATCAGCCTTATGCGGGAAATACATTCAATCATTCCGATGAAATCCGTATTCCAATACAACAACAAGATATTTATACACTCCCATCACTTTCCTTTATCTACCTCGAGGGAAAGCTAGTGAATAAAGACCAGACCAAACCGTTAACTGCAAAATTAACGAACAATGCATTTTCTTTTTTGTTTGATGAACTCAGATACGAACTGAATGGAATAGAAATAGATAGGGTTAGAAACCCCGGGATAACCTCTACACTGAAAGGTTTCTTGTCTTTTAGTCCGAGCAGAGTTAACGGGATCGAAAATGCGGGATGGGTCATCCCAGGTGAGGGAAAATCTCTTGAAATCGATAAAAACGGAGTGTTTAGCGTGTGCTTACCGTTGAACATTTTATTAGGCTTTTGTGAAGATTATAGACAAATCATAGTTAACTTGAAGCAAGAACTAGTTTTGATAAGATCAAGCTCCGACTTTAATTCCGTAAAGGGGGAAGACTCTAATGTAGAAATAAAATTAGACAAAATTGTTTGGAGAATGCCTCACGTTCGTGTTTCGGACGAGAACCGTTTGAGCCTGCTCAAAATGTTAGACATGAACCGAAAGGTAGCGATCCCGTTTCGAAGCTGGGACCTTTATGAATATCCCACATTACCGTCTAATGCACAACAAGAAACGTGGGCCGTTAAAACATCTACAAATTTAGAAAAACCTTACGTAATTATAGCATTTCAAACAGATCGTAACAAAAACCCTTTAAAGGATAGTAGCCATTTTGATAGCTGCAACCTAAAAAATGTAAAGCTTTACCTAAACAGCGAACAATACCCCTATGACGATTTGAACTTGGACTTTGAACAGGGAAAAATTGCCCTGCTCTATAAAATGTATAATGAATTTCAAACAAGTTATTTCGGTGACAGGCATTCTCAGCCTCTCCTTTCGAGATCTAGTTTCGAGAAGATTGCTCCTATCGCAGTCATAGATTGTTCCAAGCAGTCTGAAGCAATTAAAAGAAGTACGATAGACATCCGTCTTCAAATAGATTCAGGCGCAAACTTTCCAGCAAATACCAAAGCGTATTGTCTCACCCTTCACGATAGAATTGTCGAATATGAAATGGGAACCGGTTTAGTAAGAAAATTGTACTGAATACATCCCAACTATATATAAGACGATGCATTTTGCCTCTCAGAGCTCATTTGTGTACATACAGGAGACGTTGTATCAAGTATGACCAGGTCAGCAGTAATAGATTTTCAAGGTTTCCGTTTAAATTCGAATGCTTTAATAGTTAAGGAATTGACAATAGTCGATACGAGTTATGGAACAGCGTGGCATTGGTTTTTCAAGCCTCCTCGAGACGTCGAAGACGCTGTAAGACAGTCAAAGACGAATTTGTGGGTGAAAAAATCCTTACACGGAATAGATTGGTTTTACGGCGAGAGAGACTACTCCGATTTAATTGCATGTCTCAAGTCAGTCACTGATTCGTATGACATTTTATGGGGTAAAGGATTGGAAAAATGTAAATTCCTGGAAGAGTTGCTCTCTGTGGCTGTGTATGATTTACACGATTTTGGCTGTCCTAATCTTAAAAATTTGGAAGACGACAAATTAATTTGTTATTTTCATTTAAACACAAGCTACGTATGCTCTTTTAATCAAGCCCATCGACTTGCCTCATGGGTTAGAAAACATCCCGAAGCAGTGGACTTTGAGAGGGAAGAAGTGAGAAGACAGACGTATGGAGTCAACGCATCTCCCCACCATCTCTTAGCCTTTAACGGATTTATCAGAAATGTTGAAGATAAAGTCAAATGCGTTTATTGCGATCTAATTTACAACACTACTAATAGCTCTATAGGACCGTTCGAGTATCACAGAGCAAACACTCCAAAGTGTGTTTGGTTTAAGGAACACATGCTTGTTTAAATAGAATGAGCAATAACTCATTAGAAGGGAATGGAGACGTTGAATGCTGTCATGCGGAATCGAAACACGGACGAGCTAATGATCTTTTACCAAGGAATCTACTCCTGTACGTCTTCAGCTAGATTATATCTGGAACAACTTACCTCTGGAATGGCAGACCGACGAAGAATTTATTGAAAAAAGATTTCATTGTTATGATAATTAATGATTAAAATATAATTGTACCTTTTGTTCAATAAAACCTTCCTTGAAAATGCATTATTTTTTTTTTCATTTATTTTACCTATTTTAACCTGGGATGAAGGAGGAAAAGAAACAAAAATAACTAAATAAAACTATGTTTTATTTATTTAATTTTATACATTGGAAAACAGATTGTTTAATAAAGTATTCGTATTCAAACTTAAATCTACTGACAGATCTTCTTTTGGGTTGTTTTGATCCACACACATTTGAACAAACATGTCCAACAATGAGAGTGAACGGTTAATTTCTTCAATCTTGGAGCAGATCTTCATAGTCTCGGACCTGTTGAAACTTGAGCAAGGTGAAGTTATAGTCATGTGAGGAGCTGGAGAAAGACTAATTAATGATACCCAAGGATAGGCATATTCTATTCTTAGGACTCTGTTTCTCCCCAAGTATGCGAAGGAACATGATATATTTTTAAAAGAAATCGGACTTGAATTATCAGACTTGCCTTTCCTCTTGAAAAATTGTAATATCCTCGATGCCTGATCTGCTATACAGTGCTTCCATTCGTCTTTCTCCATGTACACTAGCTTATCCTTGTTAATCAAACCCACCGTCGGAATACCATTGTGAAGGCCTACTCGAATCTGCTTGTTTTTGGTGATGGTGTATTCGGTCACTAATTCCATACTGGACGAGCGAAGAGAACGTCTTGAGCACAAGCCACTGACTGACTACAGTGTCGGAGTGGGAAGAGAAAAAAACAAACTTAAATCTGGAGGTTATTAAACTCTTTCACTAATCGATCTATTTCATTCCGTTTTGCTTCATAACGTATTATCTGATGTCTTAAAGTTTCCAGTTCTCGAAGAAAAAAATGTATACGTTTCTTCATACTTATTTTTTTCATTTTTAACAACAGCAAGAGCTTTTTCTCAACAGCACTTCACTATTATCCATTAAACATCCGCAAACGTCAATAGATGGTCCACATTCGTCCGAATCGAACTTCATAGGTAGTCTTTCCAACTGATTTAAATATTTTAAAAAAGGACATTCGTTGCCGGCCCACTTCTTATGATCTTGGAGGGGATCGTCGTTAGGTTCCCATTCGTGTAAGACGAGACCACAAAATGCACATCTTGTTCGATCGTATACTTGGAGGTAATAAAATCCAGCGGCGGCTAATTTCAAAGGACTCACTGGAGAACGCCAACTGATAAACGTCGATAAGCGATTCTCTTCATATCTCAAATTTTTACGAACCAACTTTGACATCTGCTCTTGTTGGTGCACAACTAGTAACTAATTGCAAATACATCTAAAATAAATCTGTGTGGTGAGTAATGAACTCCAGCAGTTGGAAAAAAGAGTAAAACATGGGAGAGGGAGACGGCAAGGACCTTGACATTTCATGATTAAAAATAAAAAAAGACAGACTCCTTTAATGCTTCAAGCAAGGTCTACGACCTTGACAAGGAATGCGGACAGGGGTGAATGACCTCTTACAGGCACAGAACAGACATTTTCTTAACTACTAGGCTGATTCACGCTAGACTGTGTCGGGTCCCGGCCTGGCCACGGTGAAACAATCACACCAGCATTTCCAATGGACTCGTTCACGCTTATTTTATGCATTTCCGATACAAGCTTTTTTTTTTTTCTGTTTAATGTGTTCTCAACCACTATGAGGTCATGAAACACAGGATTATAGATGGATATTTATATAAAATAATTGTATCGGTGTCCCGCGAAGTTAACGAGAAGATGTGAGGGGATAGGAGTTAATAATTTTATTTTAAAAGTTTTTATTTAATTATTTTTTTGTTATTATTATTTTTTTTAAATATTTGGTGATTTGATTCAAATAATTTTTTTTTTTTTTAATGATATTTACTAAGGCTTTCATATACAAGCTTTGTCATTTTCTAATCAACGATCACAACACAGAAGCGTTTTTCGATCAGAAGGTAAGCTCAAAATGGCGCCGGCCGATCACCATGCAGTACAATCGCCGATTTCCTTCCCCTCAATCGGCGCGCCGACTAAATAGGCTCGGCGGCGGCGGCGCCGCTAAAACCCGGCGTGGCGCCGGCGCGGCGCGCATGTCTATCCCTGATCAACGGCCCAGTTGATTGGTGCTCATTTCAAGCCTCCCTAAATTCCTCTTTAAACCTAAACATCCCTCTTAAGACTAAAGATGACATTGACTCAGCCATTGTGTCCTAAAACGCCTACCTAAAAAAGCCATCCTATTCCTAACCTATGTATATTATGCAGTCCTCAGAACAACCTACTTTCCCAACTCCTGGAAATTATCAACTATTAAAATGATCCATAATCCCAAGAAACCTGTAAATTATCCTTCGTCGTATCGCCCTATCTCTCTCCTTCCCATTATGGGAAAAATCCTCGAAAAGCTTCTCCTCAAACGTCTTATCCCCATTCTTGAACCCTGCTTCCCTTCCCACCAATTGGGTTTTCGAATATCCCATTCCACTATCCACCAATGCCATAGAATAGTTGACTCCATCTCCTCTTCCTTTGAGCAGAAGAATTATTGCTCTGGTGTATTCCTTGATATCGCTCAAGCATTTGATCGGGTATGGCACCAGGGCTTGAAAAAAATCCTCCCCTCGACCTATTACCTAATAATAAATTCCTATCTTTCTGGCAGATCTTTCTACGTATCGTTCGGATCATCTCTGTCTTCCTTCTTTCCTCAGCTTGCTGGTGTTCCACAAGATGGCATCCTAAGTCCTATCTTATTCCTCGTGTACTCTGCTGACATGCCCACCCATGATTCCACAAGCCTCTTCACTTTTGCTGACGATACAGCCATCCTCTCGTCCAATTCAGATCCTATACTTGCGTCCAAACACCTTCAATCCCATCTCCAACTGCTTGAACCATGGTTCATAAAATGGCGGATTAAATTAAAGTCAACCCTGAAAAATCCTCCCACATAACATTCACTCTTCGACGATCCAAATGCCCTTCCGTCAATCTTTACCAAAGTGAAATCTGTGAAAAAACCCAAGTTACCTACCTAGGACTTACCCTTGACAAACGACTTACCTGGAGCCAACACATACAAAAGAAAAGACAGGAAACAAACAGATGTTTTAGACTACTAGACTCTCACTCAAAATTATCTCTACAGAACAAGAGACGGATATACTTCAACTACTATACTTCAACCCACCTGGACGTATGGCTTGGAAGTTTGGGGGTGTGCCAAGCGATCCAATATCCTCAGAATCCAATCTCTCCAATCCAAAATACTCCGTAAAATAGTCAATGCTCCATTCTATGGCTCGAACTTCACTATCCATAACGACCTAGAAATCTCCTTTGTCCAAACGCTATCCAAAACCCGACACCTTAACTTCCACTCCCGTTTGCCTGGTCACGACAACCCCCTAATCAACAAGTTATCCTCATCCACCATTCCCGGTAACCCTCACCGTCGCCTTAAACGCAAATGGCCTAGAGACCTATTGTAAACTAAGCTTGTAAAATATAAACATTACAAATGTAAATATTGTAAATAGCCTTACAAAAACCAAATGTAAATATCTGTGTAAATTCCTAGCTAATAGGTTTTGGCCACTGGGTTTTTTTTTTTCCAACTGATACATCATGACTCTATTTCATGAACAAAAGAATTATAAAAAATACGTTATTGTATTGTATACTTTTCAAATAAAGATATATATAAAAACTAAAAAAAAAAAAAAAAAAAAAAAAAAAAAAAAAAAAAAAAAAAAAAAAAAAAAATGTAACCTAAGATAAAAATTCAAGCAAATAGGTTTTGGCCAATGGGTTTTTTTCCTAACGGTCCTTCTTGTCATTTAGTCATGAACATAATAATTATAAAAAATACTTTGTGTATTGTGTAATTGGCAAATAAAGATATCAAAAAATGAAAAACAAAAAGTATATATATATATATATATACAAAAGGAATGAAAGGAAAAACATACATATTCGAAGCTGAATGATGAAACATATGGTAATTATTTATAGTTAGGGTTTAAATAAAAAGCTGGTGGATAAAGATTTAAAATAAAAAATACGAGTAATGTAAAAATAGTTAAGAAATTATTAAATACAGGTTGTATTAAAACTACATCTTTTAGAAAATGTGTTTAATTCATACCTAAGTTGAAGGCTTGTATGTCAAGCCTTCATCAGGGCTGTAACAAGGGTGATCAATTTTTCCATATATGAAGCTGAATGATGAAACATATGGTAATTGTGGTATAGTTATGTTTTAACCCTTTTTTACCTTTGGCTGGTCCAGCAGTTGTGGAATGGCTGGGCTCTGTCTGCCGTTGACTTTTGTAGAAGTCAGAGGAAAGACGGGCCACACGTACTAATGACTGACCCAGCAGACAAGAGCCCCTCATAGTTCTCACCGTCTTAATCTTTTCATTTTTCGACTCTGGAGCTATCTTGCGTTACTTTACTTTACTTCTAGTATTCTTGTCTGAGCTAATCAGACGAATTACAACTCGTTACCTTCTCAGCCCATTCTCCCTGTCAACGCTTGTCGCATCAACATTTCTCCATATACCTATACAGGAAATCATTTGCTGGAGGAGTGAACAAACTCAGAATGTTTGTTGTTTGCTCAAAAATAAACGAAGGAAACAAACCAAACTATACTGCCGAGTACGCAATATGACATTTGCAGACCCATGTTTCAAAATATATCACACACAAGGATTTTTAATAAATTCAATTTTAATTAAAATTATAAAAGACAAATTAATTAACCTTTATAAACAGCAAGGAAATCACTCAAAGTTAAGGCTCTGTTAGTTAGAGTGGCAAAAGTATCCAGTACACGGGAACCCAAGACCGGGTGCAACCATCCTGTACAGAAGAACACTTCATCGGGCACCTCTGTTTGTATGGAAAAGGTTAAATTAAAGGCCGATGGATGCAAATTTAAAAATTAAGAAATGGATACAAAATTATTAAATACTGTTTGATATATAGCTGTGGTATATTGGATATCGATGGGAAGGTATCGATCAAAGTGTAAGGAAACTGGGGATTACCTAAGAACAGGAACGGGGAGATTTGTATGTGTTTTGCTGAGTCATGTATCATGCATGGTGTAATAGTTTTTGTGATTAATAAAACTTATCCGTTAGACAAAGTGTTTTCGTTTTAAAGACATTACAAATGGCGACGAGGATGGGATCTTTCAACTGATAACTAAAAGTTGCAGGGTGAGTTGTGTTTTATTGATCGTAAATCGTTTTCAAATATGAGTGACGGAGTGATCGTCGGACAGTTGCGGGAATTTTCCCGCATAAATGATTGGCAAGTGTATAAGCCTCGCATGGAAAGTTTTTTCAATGCTAATAAACACTTTTTCAAAACGGAGGACCTAAAGCGTGACACATTTATAAATGCTTTGAGCGAGGACGCGTTCAAACTTCTGTCAATTTTAGCCGAGTCTATTGCTTATAATGACCTTGTTGCTTTGTTTGATAATCATTTCTCGAAGACGGAATCAGTGTTTGCATCACGTTTCAAGTTTTACAATGCTATTAGAGAACAAAATGAGACCGTTAATAATGGATTGCCAGACTCCGTAATCTCGCGAGTAATTGTAAATTCAACAATTATCTGGACAAAATGTTGGTGGACAGATTTGTTATTGGAATGATAAAGGGCCCTGCTCGTGAACGTTTATTTGAAGAAGATGCTGAAAAGCTTACGATTGGTGGTGGAATCCGTATTGCTACTAATAAGGAAATCGCAGTAGAGCAATACAGTCTTGTGGATGTCAAAAAAGAACCTATCGGATATTGTAAAGGGGAGTTTTCACAAACTGCCGATTCGTTAGCCACGTTTTCCCAGAAAAATAAACAAGGAGCAGAGAAAAAACAATGTTCTGTCTGTGGTTATACAAACACAGACAGAACATTGTTTGTATAACCACAGACAGAACATTGTTTGTATAACCACATTTTTCAACATGCAAATTCAAAAATTATTCATGCAACAAATGCTTACGGATTGGACATTTGGCAAAAATGTGTCAGAGAATCAGACCCCAGGCCCAACCTATTGATAATAAAAAACAATCGAGTAAAGAAAAAGCACATTTTGTGTCTGAAGATGTTAGTGAACTAGTAGAGTCCTTATATCGGATTGAAGCTGCTGGAGTAAAAGAATTTGGATATAATGTAACGCTTAAATTAAATCGGAATACTGAAATATCGTTTCAGATAGACACAGGCTGTCTGAGTACTATAATACCTCTTTCAGTTTATAAAGAAAGTTGCTCACATTTTCCATTGTTGACTACTGGAAAGACTTTTGTATCTTATTTCAATGAAAAATCTCGGCCATTGGGTGCAGTAAACGTTTCTGTTGGATATAAAAATCAAGAATATCAGAATATGACATTTTATGTGGTTAATTCTACTGGGCTTCCACTGTTGGGGAGAGTGTGATTTGAGCATCTTGGGTTCAAAATAGTTGGTCCTAGTAATCATAGGACAGCTCAGCCACTATTTTACAACAGTGATATGTCAACGGTATTGTTGAAGGAAGCAGTACAGAAATTTCCTGAAGTTTTCACTGATCGGTTGGGCAAGTTCAACAAAGGAAAAGTTAAATTGGATTTGATACCTAATACAAAACCTAAATTCATAAAACCAAGGCCTGTGCCATTCGACCGTTTGGTTCATGACGGAATTCTAGAACCACTGGACTATAGCCCATGGAGATCACCAATGTCCCGGTGTTAAAGAAAGATGGATCGATTCGTATTTGTGGGGATTATAAACTGACAGTGAATCCTCAACTTCTCATCGATCAACACCCACTTCCACGAGGAGAGGATCTTTTTCAACGTGTACAAGGTTGTTCAGTTTTTGCTAAAGTCGACCTTTCACATGCTTACCAGCAATATGACGTTGATGAAGATTCACTTGACATCCTTACAATCTCAACGCAGAAAGGTTTATTTCGTTACACTCGTTTGCCTTTTGGCATTGCTTCCGCTCCGAGCAAATTTCAGAAAGCTATGGATGTTTTGTTATCAGGGCTGGAAGGTACATCTGTCATGATTGACGACGTGTTAATAGGAGCCCGAAATGTAGAAGAATTGCGGACTAGAGTATTCAAAGTACTTGAAAAGCTTCGAGAAGCAGGCCTCACTGTGTCTTAAGAAATGCGAGATTGGCAAAACTTCGATTGAATATCTAGGTTTCAGAATAGATGCTCAAGGATTACATTCAACCGATGACAAGGTTCGTGCAATTTTGGAAGCCCCAATACCGAATGATGTTACGGAACTTCAGCGGTTTTTGGGAGTAGTAAACTTCTTGTCAAAGTTTCTGCCTGATTTAGCAACAATTTTATCACCACTCTACTGTTTGCTGAGGAAAGGGCAACCGTGGATTTGGAGTGAAGAATGTGCTCAAGCTTTTGACAAAATCAAGAGACTAATTGAGGAACATCGAAGTCTTGCTCATTACAATCCAGACTACCCAATTCGTTTGGCTGTGGATGGATCTGACTTCGGATTAGGTGCAGTCATTTACCAGCGATATGCAGATGGATTGAATCGACCATTGGCATTTGCCAGCCGAACGTTGTCTCAAGCCGACAAGTCTTACTCTCAACTACATAAGGAGGGGGCAGCCTTGATGTTTGGAAATAGTAGATTCCATAGTTACTTGTATGGACGGAAGTTCATTTTGGTGAACGATAATAGGCCCCTACTATCGATCTTCGGACCAAAGCATGGTATCCCAACCTGCGCAGCAAAGAGATTGCAGCGGTGGGCACTTATTTTGTCTAATTATACGTATGATGTAGAATGGGTAAAATCTGAGAAAAATATCGCTGATTGGTTTTCTCGAGCTCCATTTCCGGAATGTCCAATATCAGAGGAGCCCGTGGGCGGCAACCTATAGATAGCCCGGCGCTAATGGCCAAGATGTAGATGCGCCGTAAAAAAAAAAAAAAAAAAAAAAAAAAAAAAAAAAAAAAAAAATCAGAGGAGCCTGATTTATGTATCAACTACGTTTTTGACGTTGACAGTGATCTTCCATTGAACTACAAGATAATTTTGGCAGCAACCAAGAAGGATGACATCCTTATGAAGATTATCACCTTTTTAAAGTTCGGGTGGCCTGATAAAGTTCAACCCGAATTTCAACACTTTTTCCGAAAGAATGATGAGTTATTTGTGGAAAAAGACATCCTTCTATGGGGATATCGTGTTGTTGTGCCAACTGCATTGAGACAAGAGGTGCTGAAGGAGCTTCATGCTTCCCATATGGGTATGGTAAAAATAAAATCCCTGGCAAGATCGTATGTATGGTGGCCTAAGTTGGATGAGGATGTAGAAGAGGTAGTGCGGTCTTGTCATGCCTGCAACTCAACTAGGGATAACCCCCCAAAGGCAGCTCTTGTACCTTGGGAATGGCCTGCTAAGCCTTGGCAGTGACTTCACATAGATTATATGGGACCATTGGAGGGACGTTATTTTTTTGTTATCATTGATAGTCACACGAAATGGATTGAAGCTTTTTCCACACTTTTGATGACCACAGAAACCACAATCAAGATCTTGAGACAGGTATTTGCTCGTTTTGGGTTGCCTGAAACCATTGTTTCTGACAATTATTCGGCTTTTGATAGTGAAACTTTTGTAAATTTTCTTATGCACAATGGTGTTGATCTCAAACATGGAGCTCCATTTTCACCAAAGACTAATGGTGCAGCAGAGAATGCAGTCCGCTCAATTAAGCGCAGTTTGAAGGCAGCTCTTGTGGATTCTTCTGTTTCAGATTTGGATGTGACTCTAAATAGGTTCCTGTTAGATTATCGTAATACACCACATGTTACTACTGGAGTTTCGCCAGCTCAGGCGTTGATGGGCCGACAGCTAAGGACTAGACTTGACCTTCTACGACCTCCTGCTATGTCGACTAAGGTGCAAATGGCTCAGGAAAAACAAGTGAGTGCATATTGTGGGTCACCTACAGTTTCTGACTCTTATCAAAAAGGAAGTTCAGTTTATGTCCGAAACTACAGAAATTCAGGGGGGGAATGGATTCCGGCATCTGTGGTTAGATGTTTAGGACCTCGAAGGCGTCTTGTTTTTGTTCCATCTTTGAATAGACACTGGACTAGGCATGTGGACCAAATCCATGGGCCTTCTACTTCACAAGAGCGTCAGCTGGCGACTTCGAGCCTTGCAGAACCTACTCAGGATACTAGTGAGGCCACATTGGAGCCAACTCAGGACCAGGAGAATTTAACCAGCCAAGACATAGCTTATCAACAGTCAGTTCGCCCACAACGAATAAAGAAACCAACAGTAATTGAGAAGAAGTCATCTCCTCAACCTATTCCAACATTTTCCATATCCTCAAAACCTCCCGTTAGGTAATCCCACCCGGTTTGTTGCCCTATTCCCACACACCGTCTTATCCTTCCCTGTACCTGCAATACCCATCGGCAAGTCCTTTATCTTTACCGCCTTCCCTCTGTCCTTACTCCCAGGTCGACTTCTCCCCACCCCCTCACCCCCATCCTCTCCTGTCTAGCCCTGGCCCAATCCTTCCCTGTACCTGCAATATCCATCGGCAGGTCCTTTATCTTTACCGCGGTCTTTACCCCCCGTCCTTACTCCCAGCTCCACTTCTCTCCACCCCCTCCCCCCCATCCTCTCCTGTCTAGCCCTACCCCATCCTTCCAGTCTTCAGAAATGTTCTCTTCTTGAAACGGGACAGTTCTCAATCTTCTCAATAGGTATGTTACTATGACACTTGTACTGTATTCTCTTGGATACCATATACATGTATATTTATTTATATTGCTATTATTATACTATATATATATATATATATATATATATATATATATATATATATATATATATGTATATATATATATATACATATATATATATTTATATTTATATTTTCAAGCATATAGGTACTCATATTTATGTTAATGTTTCTAGCCTTTTTTTTTTTTTTTTTTTTTTTTTTTTTTTTGTCTTTTTGTCCTTACCATTGTTATACCATATATGTTTTTACAGCCCTGAAGATGGCTTGTATAGCAAGCCGAAACGTTGGCGGCAATAAATATACATTTTAGCAAATAAAATGTGTTTTATTGAATAAGAACACTGACCGAAACCCCGACGATCAACGCTTCCAAACCAACAGTAAGATTGATCGAAGAAATATAAATTATATTTATGAGTTTTGTAATATATTTCCCTAAGTTAATTTTTTGTATCTTTTCATAATTTAATTTTGAAAATATTTTTCACAAAATGATTTTGTAAGTATTTTTCATAAAATAATTTATTGTATATTTTTATTGTTTCATTTTATATGTCTTTTCAGAAATCAATTTGTATGTTGTTTTTTTTTTTTCATATTTTAATTTTGGTTTTGTTTTTTGTATTGATATTTTAAATTGTAAGTTTTTATACATAGACTGTCTGAATTAGAGGGGGGAGAATGTGGTATATTGGATATCGATGGGAAGGTATCGATCAAAGTGTAAGGAAACAGGGGATTACCTACCTATAGGAACGGGGAGATTTGTATGTGTTTTGCTGAGTCATGTATCATGCATGGTGTAATAGTTTTTGTGATTAATAAAACTTATCCGTTAGACAAAGTGTTTTCGTTTTAAAGACATTACTATAGCTTACCTGGAAGAAGAAGAACTATGCCTCACAGAAGTGATATCATCCATGAGGCATAGTTCTCCTCTCATCAATAAGCCACTTATCAACCTGCATGTATTAATTTAGTAACTATTTGTTTGTTTTGAAAACGACAGGTGTGTGCGCGCCAGAAAGTGGAAACGGAAAGAGGCCCGTATATAGCGTTATGAGCCCTCACTGAACCCCTCCCTAACACACAATCCTTACTAACGCTCACGAGATGAGGGCTTCCCTGCGATCCCCCATGGGGTTTCGCTTTCCATGGGAGATCGCAAGACGGCCCTCGGGATAGGCCCTACTACAGTCGCTTCCGCCCACCTGCAGAGCGCATGAGTCTCGCTCTATACTGAATACCTCCAAATTCTGGCTACTCTGCAGCGGAGCATCCAACCATATGACCACTACGCACGAAAGGCAACCACAACGTGATTCCTGCCACCAACCCAACCGTAGTACCATTTTGGAAACTCATGACCGCGCCATGAGCCCCTAAGCACCAGAATGGTCACTGGCCCGGAAGTGTTAAAAGCACCCCCTACGGTTTCCTTCCAGAAGAGATACAGGGGGGGGGGACTTATCCCCATCTCTCAAGGAGGGCAGGTCCCGTGCCTGTTACATAGCCGCTACAATGTTGGCCGTGCCGGTGAGCGAGGGAACCAACCAAAGAAGGTCCCCAAGCCCACGAACACTCCCAGCCAGCACGTGGGACAGACCCCGTAGGGTTGCCCCGGACGTCAAAGAGTCGGCACTATAGATCCCGGAAATCAGTCGTTTTGAAAACGACAGATTTCCGGATGCGTCCACATTAACTTAAACCCCAATAACATTAATTACAAAACTGACAAACAAAACATCTCCCCTGTTTACTCCGCCGTCTTCCATAAATTGTCCTGGCCTCCTTTTAGCACTTTCCTCCGAAGGAAAGTAGCTATTGAGGTTGGACTCATGACGGAATTTTTGAAAAATTTCTTCAAATCTTTATCGATCCTACCTACTAGACACCGAAAATGACCCCCGTTAAAATTTATATATATATATATATATATATATATATATATATATATATATATATATATATATATATATATATATATATATGTGTCTGTTAACACGATAGCGGCCAGAGTTTTTGTTTTTTCGTCACGAAACTTGGTATATAGCATTCAATTAGCAAACGATTGAACGAGTTCGTTAACCACCAAAATCGGTCCATCGGAAGGGGGGGTTTACCCCGAACCCAAAACACTAATTTGACCATTTCAGCCGTAATATTTGTTATATTTCAACGAAACTTGGTATTCGTACTGGTAATATAGAGAGAAAAGTTACATACAAAAATAAACTAAATCGGTTCATAAGGAGGGGGGGGGTTTACTCCGGACCGACAATACCAATTCGCCACTACCAGCCGTGATTTTAGGTATATTTCGACGAAACTCGGTATTCATAGTTGTAATCTACAGGTAAATATGTGTTGTAAAAATAAACTAAATCGGTTCATTAGGAGGGGGGGGGGTTTACTCCAGACCCACAATACCAATTCGCCACTACCAACCGTGATTTTTGGTATATTTCGACGAAACTCGGTATTCGTAGTGGCAATCTACAGGTAAATATGTGTTGTAAAAATAAACTAAATCGGTTCATTAGGAGGGGGGGGGTTTACTCCGGACCCAAATTACTAATATACTCATACTGGTCGTAATTTCTGCTGTATTGTAACGAAACGCGGTATACGTCGTGGGTAACTCATGAGAAAGAAGTGTTGTAAAAATGAGCTGAATCGGTCAATCGGAAAGGGGGGTTTACTTTGTAATATAATTCAATAGAAAAGCCAGCCAGACATAGGTTCACAAAGGCGCCGCAAGGAGCGCTAGAGGGACTGTATCCGGTTCCTGCGTTAGATCAAAATACAATAATATGAGGATTTTGTATTTATTACGTAGTGTAGTAGGTACCATGTGTAAACATAACTCTGGAAGTAAATTAATAATTTATCAGTTACTCATTACAAAATTAAAAGAGAACTATTCATGTTTTTATTTTATTTATTTAGGGTATTTTAAGCAAATTGTTCTGGAAAGCAGTCTACACTACCCAAATTCTGAGGAAAGTGCTTAGTTATGCAGCTCCTGCGTGACGGACTTTTTTATCTTTGTTCCCAAGCTCCAGACAATTTTTCTACTTGTGTGTCCCAAAACTCTTAACACTTTTTACAACCCGCCTTTACAACCTAGCTATTGCACTTCTTTCATCTTCACCGACTTACCGCTCCCCCCCCCTCCCCCAGTCATAACTATAAAACCCCCTGTGTAGTTGCTGTACCTCATACCTTCCACCATGGTTACCTAAGTTGTCCTCAAGGTCTTCCTCCCTCCCCCCTAGACATTCTCTAGTGGTACGTATCTATATATTAATTATTAGAAAGTGTATTCACTTATAGAATAGATTGTTTTTTCTCACTATATGAAAAATTTTCGTTTTTTTGTACTGATTAGTTTCTTGTACTGTTTACTTACCACTTTCTACATGATGTTTACTTTCCAACTACCGTATTTTCATTGTTTAAAAATAAGATATGTTAAAATTTATTGTCTTGATGTATATACTACGCTCATTTCTGCCTGTTTTAGCACTTTCCTCCGAAGGAAAGTAGCTATTGAGGTTGGACTCATGACGGAATTTTTGAAAAATTTCTTCAAATCTTTATCGATCCTACCTAGTAGACACCGAAAATGACCCCCGTTAAAATTTATATATATATATATATATATATATATATATATATGCATATATATATATATATATATATATATATATATATATATGTGTCTGTTAACACGATAGCGGCCAGAGTTTTTGTTTTTTCATCACGAAACTTGGTATATAGCATTCAATTAGCAAACGATTGAACGAGTTCGTTAATCACCAAAGTCGGTCCACCGGAAGGGGGGGTTTACCCCGAACCCAAAACACTAATTTGACTATGTCAGCCGTAATATTTGTTATATTTCAACGAAACTTGGTATTCGTAGTGGTAATATAGAGAGAAAAGTGAGATATAAAAATGAACTAAATCGGTTCATTAGAAGGGGGGGTTTACTCCGGACCCACAATACCAATTCGCTACTACCAGCCGTGATTTTTGGTATATTTCGACGAAACTCGGTATTCGTAGTGGTAATCCACAGGTAAATATGTGTTGTAAAAATAAACTAAAACGGTTCATTAGGAGGGGGGTTTACTCCGGACCCACAATACCAATTCGCCACTACCAGCCGTGATTTTTGGTATATTTCGACGAAACTCGGTATTCATAGTGGTAATCTACAGTTAAATATGTGTTGTAAAAATAAACTAAATCGGTTCATTAGAAGGGGGGGTTTACTACGGACCCAAATTCCTAATATACTCATACCGGTCGTAATTTCTGCTGTAAACGTCGTGGGTAACTCATGAGAAAGAAGTGTTGTAAAAATGAGGTCAATCGTAAAGCGGGGGTTTAATTTGTAATATATTTCAATAGAAAAGCCCGCCAAACGTAGGTTCACAAAGCCGCCGCAAGGAGCGCTTTCTACCACTAGAGTGACTGTATCCTGTTCCTGCGTTAGATCAAAATACGATAATATGAGGTTTTTTGTATTTATTACGTAGTGTAGTAGGTACCATGTGTAAACATAACTCTGGAAGCAAATTAATAATTGATCAGTTACTCATTACAAATTTAAAAGAGAACTATTCATGTTTTTATTTTATTTATGTAGGATATTTTAAGCAAATTGTTCTGGAAAGCAGTCTACACTACCCAAATTCTGAGGAAAGTGCTTAGTTATGCAGCTCCTGCGTGACGGACTTTTTTACTTACAAGTTGTATATTTATTTTTTTTACTTATAAGTTGTATATATTTTTTAGCTGAAGAAGGCTGCCAATGTACAGCCGAAACGTCCAAATACAGATTTTTTCCTGAAAGTCTGACGTTTCTCTCGTATCCGAATCCCAACTATACCTTGTCCGCGTATTTTTTTGTTGTTTGTATAAAAATTTTCTTCGAACCTCTCCCTGCTCGTCATCCAAAAATAATCAGCTCGTCCACAGCAGATCATAAGGAATAATAACTGTGCCACTATAGATCTAGTTTAACTCAAAAAGTAGTAAATTGCACTCAACATTCATTGTGATTATAAAAACTAATTTAGAAGAACATCATATCATCTGCCTGGATTTTTTTATATTTGAATGTTAGCCTCATAGTTATCTCAGTTCTATTTATTAAAAAAAAACAAAAAAAAAAAAAACCATCAGAAAACTGGAACATGTGGCATTCATTTTCAATCGCAAATATCTTAAAATAAGATCAAGCCAAATTTTAAAGAGAATTAAGATTCTTGAAGTAACTGAATGATAAAGGTTTACAAATCAGGATGGACAGTTTCGAGTCTTCTTGACTTAAAATACATCCTGAAAAACTATTAAAAATATCTTGATGATGACGTCATCAGTATGGCTCTATGAACCATTTCTATCTGACGTTTATCTTCCTCTTTAAAATAGATGACGTTACATCAGGTTATCCTGTAAATAGTTGGTTATACTTGCCTTTTATTTTTCTGTGACCCAACATTGCTTAATTTCGTTTAATATTTGTATTGTAATTATGAACATTTGTGAATATGGATAATGACAGCACTTTGGATGTTACGGATACATTAAATCTCAGTGAGATATGTGAACTTGATGGTAAGTGTTTCTTACACTATTTGTCAAAATATTGCACTTTAACAATAAATCAATGATGTCAGCTATGAATTACTTATTTACCTTTTCAATGAACTTTTCCTGAATAATATTTTATTTGAGGAAATTAGTCTTATGCAGTATAAATGGTAGAGTAGGAATCTCTCAAAGAAGTTTTGTTAATGATATTTTATCTAAAATATTAATTATTAATGTTTTTATTAATACCTTCTCTTCAATTCCCTAGCATATTTTGAAGAAGCAATGCTACTTATTTTAAATAATGGAATATGAAATGGTATTTATTATATATTTAATTTTACTGGGATGCAATGTGCAGCATCTGTAGTATTCTCCATGATGGTGGAGTGATTTGTAATATTCCAAATTATTATTACCATTTTTATATTCTATAAAGCTAGATTTTTTTTTATATGCTACACCTCGTGTTCAATATTACATCGGCTTAAATAAGATAATCAGTTTTATATTACTCAGGTTAATTAATATACGTGTTTTAAAATATATTAAAAATATATCCTCATCTCTTTAATTAATCAAGCTTTTTAATTTAGCCAAACATTTTAAGATTTTCTATTTTGATGTAAATCCACTACAATAGCTCTGCAGAAATGTTAACCAATTAAAGTTTTCTTTTCACAACAGTATAATTGGTTTAAGTGTCAGACTAAAAATTTCTAGCGAAGCAAGACGTATTAGAAAGGATACAGAAGATGGTATTAGGAAGGATATTGAAGGTTGTATTAGGAAGGATTTTGAAGGTGGTATTAGGAAGGATATTGAAGGTGGTATTAGGTGGGATATTGAAGGTGTTATGTTCATTTTCGTGGTTATCACGTTCATGTGGTTTCATGACACCTGGACACACCGGACCTCCGCAGGTGGTGGTATTAGAAAGGATATTAAAGGTGATATAAGGAAGGATATTGAAGTTGGTATTAGGAAGAAGGTAGAAGGTGGTGTTCGGTAAGATGTCAAAGGTGGTGTAATGAAGGATATATAAGGTAATATCAGGAAGGATATAGAAGGTGGTATTAGGAAGGTTATATTGGGTCTAAAATAAGTTTGTAGCGTTTTTCACTGGTGATTTCAATAAAAACTTCAGATTCTTGTAAATATTTTTAATCAGTTATATATGACTCATTTTGATCTATAATCTTAATCTCCCATCTTTCAGGTAATTTTGAATTCCGTCCTCCCAGAACTTCTCAGATTTTCGCACCATGAATTCCTCTGTCTGTGTTTTGCTCTATGAGCAAATTTAAGTGTTTCTCGGTAAGAGAGTTTTGAAGGCCCCAAAATAAGTGGGGCCAATGGGGTAAGGTCTGGTGATTAGGGTGGGTGGGAGATCACATCCTAGCCAAACTCCAATAATATCTGCCAGGGCTGCAAAGACACGTGAGGACGGGCGTTATAATGGAAAACTATGCCTTTGTGGTTAGACACTTTTGCTCAACCGCTGCCTTTAATCGTTCCAACTGGGCACAGTATACAGCAGAATTAATGGTATGGTTGGGCAGGAGAAGCTCAAAATACACCTTTCCAATTCCACCAAATGCACAGCATAACCTGGTTTTGGAGTCGTTCACGGCGGGACACTTTGTTTTCCCCATGACTTTTTCCCCACTATGTTGTACAAGACCCACTTTTCATTCCCAGTTATCAACCTTTATAAAAATAGATCATTAACATTGTGTTTCAGATGGGTATCGAAAATAGAAATGCAGTACAATAAATCCTTTTCCGCCAAATTGTGTGGAACCCATATATCACTTCAAGAAACATATCCCCCAATTTCCCAAATTATTTGAGGCACTTGCATGAGTGTTTCTGCATTATCCTGTGTTGTAGAGTGAGGATTGTCTGTGACCAATGTTTGAATTTGGTCATCATCAACAGTTGAGGGACGACCTGAGCAATTTGCGTCTTCCAAATCAAAATTTCCAGTTCTTAATTGAGCAAACCACTTACAGACAGTGCTTTCTACTAAGCGCGATCATCCCCATACACACTGCAAATTTTGTTAACCGTCAGTGCAGGGGATTTTTCTTTTCAGGAATAAATCATTAAGTGACAAAAATTAATTTTTTCTCTGTCATTTTGAGGAAGCAAAATACCTCTTAAAGAAGGTATTAGGAAGGATATTGAAGGTGGTATTAAGAAAGGTATAGAAGGTAATATTAGGAGGGATGTAGATGGCGGTGTTGGGAAGGATATATAGCTAATACGGATAAAATTATCTTTTAAATGCTCATAAAAATACTTTTTAATCCTAACTAATGATTCTTATATATCAAACCTAGTTAAGCCAGTCCAGTTTTGAAAATGAAATTATATTGTTCAGTGTCTTAACTGAAGACAGGTTATACTGACGATAAACTGCTATTCTCAGTAGGTAAATTATGTGAGTTTTCCTAGATTAATGTTTATTTATTTAAACATTTACCTACATAGGTTAATTTTTTTTTTTTTTTTTTTTTACGGCGCATCTACATCTAGGTCATTAGCGCCGATATAGGTTAATGTACGCGAGTTTTTATAGGGTCACGTCACAGCCGAGGTACAGTATCGTTTTGCTGTTTCGTTTGCTTCTTGACCGCGATTTAGAGGAAAGGTAAAAACATTGTTGTGACTATGGAAAAAAGGATGGAAGCATTGATTAGAATTGATAAGGGACAATTTTTAAATAACATTGCTGCTGAGTTTGGAGTAGGAACATCAAACGTGTCCGATTGGAAAAAAGTCCGAAAACGCATTGAAGACTTGTGTTTTAACTTGTTTTCTAAGAACAGTTTATGGTGATTATGACCTACGCAGAAGCCATAGCAAACATTGAGAAATTGTTGGCGTATTTCTAGAATCAAGCTGAAACATTGGCAAATGAACTTCTAATGTTAAAGCGGCTGCTTGTAAGAGATACAATAAACTGAGACAGCAGAAATTCACTTTTTTTTTTTTTTTTTTTTTTTTTTTTTTTTTTTTTTTTTTTTTTTTTTTTTTTTAGTACAGACAATTTTGTTGCTATATTTAGTAAAGTGCAAATACATAGGCTATTACAGTACATACAGTGTATGTGTTTTTTACAAAACCAACAAGCATGTTGATAATAATTTCTAAACTCCATTAAAAATATTTCAGTGATTTATATGTTGTTGTTTTTTTCATTTTTCCATCATTCTCCAGATAACCCAAATTTTCATTAACTCGAATCAGCCCTGGTCCCAGTTGATCCGGGTAAAAAAGGATTTACATTACCTCAATCCTTAATAGGACCTTCTGTATTGTTCCCGTTCATGCACTACCTAACAAAGATTTCAATATCCTTCCTAAAACTTGCGGTAAAACTGAAGGAGAGTGTCCTCAGCACCGATTTTCTTCAAAGTTTGCACTATATCTTATTTTGATGCACTAAACACGAATCGGTTAAAAAAAAAGTTGCTCTAAACTAGGAAAGAAGTTATTAAGCACTAAAGGTCACTGTTATGGAGGTTATAAAAAACGGCGTAAACAGCGTATTTGTAAACATGCGAATGCGCAATAGTCCTTAATGAAGAAGTTTAATTGAAATTTAGACTCATCTGTTGTAGCTGACCTGTCGTAAGCGTCGCTTTTGGGCATATGTGCTATGCGTTTCCACTCACTACGCTCGCCCAAGAAGATATCAAAATCCTAGTCAATCCCACTCTCAGAAATTAATAGAATTCTATTAATTTCTGCGAGTTGGATTGACTAGGGTTTTGATATCTTCTTGAGCAAGCATAGTGAGCGGAAACGCATAGCACGTATGCCCAAAAGTAGTCCTAGGCATTCTTCTAATCCTCCTAGACATCATCAGACATGATGTTCGGTGGATATATATCCGCAATCGCACTAAAAAAAGCATTTATGCGCTCTTCATATTTATGGGCACCTTTTCGGCACATTTCAACTTTTCACACTTCACATTTTCCACAATTGATAGAATTACTCGATCTTTTGTAACCTCCATGTGAACTTTTTTTTAAAAATAACTTCTTTCTTAGTTGAGAGCAACTTTTATTTTTAAATAACTTCTTTCTTAGTTGAGACCAACTTGTTTTTTTTGTTTTTTTTTAACGGATTCGTATTTAGTGCATCAAAATATGTTATAGAGCAAACTTTGAAGAAAATCGGTGCTGAGGACGCTCTCCTTCAGTTATACCAAACTTGCTTCTATACCCTTCCTAATACCACCTTTAATACCTCCTTCCTATGTTGCCAATCATCCTAGTGCACCCCCCCCCCCCAAAAATACTCTTCCTAATACCAGGTTTAAATTCTTTAGGTGCCTTATCAACCATATGTGAATTAAAGTATTTTATATAACAACAACTGTGTCTATAATTTTGACGCACGATATGTCATTTGTTTATTTATTGAGCTCCTATATTCTGCCTTTAACTTTTTTCGTTCAATAATTTTATTTATTTTCCAGATTTCATCCATAATTTTGAGCAAGAGTTATTTTCTAAGGAGAATAAGCTGCTTTTTGATGATGATATTCTTTCGGAGCTGGATGACTGTTCTTCAGGAAATGAAGTTAAATCTGAGCACCCAGTCATGCCTATGGATTTGGATCCTCAGCACAATGCTTCCGAAAATGTGCTGTTACAGGATACATTATTCATTGCCAACTCACAAGAAAGTCCTAAAATATCACTGGAAAACAGACAGCCGAATTGCATTAAAACTGAGAAAATTACAAAATCTAGTCCCATATTACAGAATGGACTCAAGGCATCAGTTGTATTACCTCCAAATACCTTTCTTGTGCAACCTCAAACTAACATAGTTTATAGTAATCTTAAAACAATACAGGACCATCAGCAACCAACTGTTTTGTCACCAGCAACAAGATTTCCTTCAAATCTTCAATATCGACATGAACCTCCTATTATTAAAAGAAGTAAGCTTTCAATCGATAAACCAGCTCCTAATAGATATGTTACTGTACAAAGTATGAGCAACATTGTCCCTAATGATCAAGTAAAACAGGTTTGTTTGTTGTTTTTTTTTTTTTTACTTTTTATTTATGTTCAGTTCCCATCAATAGTTCATTGTTGTTATTTGGGAGTTGAATTTGTAGATATTAATAAATTTATAGTACCGATTCTTGTTTGGGTCCATTCTACTTTGAAGCAAACATTTAGCTAACTTTCTTTTCACTGCTTATTTAGCCTATGTATATTTCAGATGATTCTTCAAGCTCAGTTTGTTTCTAATTCACCTCCTACTGTAATGTACACCACTTCTGAAAATGTGCAAGACAAAATTTCAGTCGGAAATCCTGTTGGAAATATTATTAGCACAAATGTACAAACAAACAATAACACAATTTTCACGAGTAAGTATTATAGTTAAACCCTCTAATACCTAAGAATTTATTTGTAATATAAACAAACCATTCTAAGTCCTTAATACTCTCTTTTGTAAAATGGCAGGCTCAAAGGAATAATGTCATCTGTGGAACAGGAATAATGTGTCTGATTTTGTAATATAATTGTCTCAAGAATGTTTCTAAATGCTTAGCAATGCTCTATCATATAATACCAAGAACATAGACAAAAAATCTAACTAATTGATTTATAGAAAAAGCTTAATTGTGATTAATTAAGTATAATTTCAAAATATGTCACTATTTTTTACATAGTTCCACAATTTTAAGTTGAAATCATTCAATTGAAATTTGCATTTGCATTTTTGAAAGATATTTAACAAGCTATCGATAGCCTCTTTTAAATTAGTCTGGTATGTTAATAATTACTTTAAAAAATAAATAAAAATTAAAATAAAAAAATACGAAACATTGCCAATGGCCATAGCCGCGTTGAGCATTACCATTGAAAACCAAAGTTAAGAAACATCAGGCTTGGCCAGTACCGGAATGGGTGACCAACCACGTGCTGTTGGCATTATAAAAGGGCTGCAACCTATAGATATTAATAGTCCCCGATGTTAATAATAGTCCAAGTGTTGATATACCGTTAAACACACACAACGGAAAAAAAGAAAAAAAATTCTAAACTGGTCAAGATTTTTCATCTAATAATTCTTTTAACATACTACTCTGCTCAAATTGTGATGAAAATTTATTCCTTTAATTCAGACGTAAATGGAACTTACAAAACTTTACGCAAGACAAAAATGTTCATGTAATTCCATCCAATTACCCAATATTATAAAATATATTGATATCTATTACATAAATGGACAACTGTCTGATGAAGCAGGACGGGATTTCTGTAAAATATAATGTTAAAAAAACAACCGCTGGATGTTTCTTCTCTGGGATATACTCCCCAAAGAAGAAACCTCAAACAGAATATTATATATTAGACTCTCCCTAAGCTGGCGTTGTCGGGACCGGGCTACAGTCGAATTACAGAAAACGCCGGATTAGAGAATTCAGTTAGAAGGGGTCACATATGTATATGAAAAACCTTATTATTTGAAGATATAATAATATGTACTATTTTTAATATTGCATATTTTAAATGGTACATATTATTAAAATTACTTTTAAAACTTGCACTCCATTCGCGATGAATGTTCGAACTAGACTGACTAAAATCAGGTGTTCCAGCCACAGGTGTGTAGAAACATTTATTTTCTCAGTAGAAAAACAAGTTCCTGCCTCTAAAATGAAACATATATGCCTTCTTTGGCTTTTATTCAATGATATACCATGAAACAAATGTTAGGCTAGCTAGGAAGGGAAGATTTTCTAGGAACACCCTTGAACAGGTCTGGGGACCCCTGATCCAGCCAGTTCCGAGATGCACCACTCATTACTCTTGGAGACTATATTATGGAGATATAAGGGATAGTCTTATATATATATATATATATATATATATATATATATATATATATATATATATATATGTATATATATATATATATATATATATATATATATATATATATATGTATATATATATATATATGTATATATATATATATATATATATATATTGTTATAATATAAAAAATAAAAATAAATTTAATATAGCTACACGTTGATGTGCCAAAATGTTATAATATAAATAAAATGTTTTATTTTTAATAAGTTTATTTTACGTACGTTACGCCTCTACGTTGGGAGCCAATATAATAAAACTTTATACTATTTAATTTTAGAAACTCTTTATCTCAGGGTTCGGGTTCGAGTTCAGTAAAGTAAAACAAAAATAATTTTAAATAATAAAGAACAAAACAAAAGAAGAAAAACTCATAGATAAGTTATATCCAGGCTTAGATAAACAAGTATTACCTGATATAAAACCAGCTCGGTATTCTGCATAGGACGAGATCTTCTTTAGAATTGTATCTTCTTTTCACTGAACTGCACTTATGAGACTGTCTCTTCTTGTAAACTCAACTATAGAGATGAGATTGTATCTTCTTGTAAACTGAATTGCTTTTAACAGACTGACATATGAGACTAGCTGTACGCTGAACTAGAGCTGCATTCGGAATGGCGTTGTTTCTTTTAAACTGCACTACATGTGACTCTTGTAACCGGCTCTACTAGAGCTGCATCCGAAGTGGCGTTGTTTCTTGGCGGGAGCGTCATACCGGTCTCCAATGCTACCTGTATCGACTGCTAGACAAATATAACAAATAATATTTGCCTATCCCAGCAACGAATCCAACATATCAATGAGCTTTTTTTGGATTTTCCGAATTTTCTGTGTTAGTTTTTTAATTTAGAACTTTTAATCTTCGATGAAAGTTAATATAAGAAAAATTTATTTGTTTTTTATTTTCCGCAAACCTTGTATTCGTCTTTGCCCGCCTTTTTTACCTTTAACGGTTATTTGATTTTAAAACTTTTAAATATGTAATGTAAACATGTAATCATTACAATATATATTTATGTATGTACATATATATGTATATGTGCGCACAACACATATGCAAATTTGAATCTTTCCTAGGTAAAACTGAAGGGGAGCGTCCTCAGCACCGATTTTCTTTAAAGTTTGCACTATAACGTATTTTGATGCACTAAACACGAATCCGTTAAAAAAAAAAAGTTGCTCTCAACTAGGAAAGAAGGTATTTAAAAAAAAAGTTCACTGTTATGGAGGTTACAAAAGATCGTATATACAACGTTCTTGTAAACAAGCGCATGCACAATAGTCCTTAATAAAAAAGTGTTATTAAAATTATACCAACACTTATTTGTTCAGAAACATTTTTTTAAATAATGGAACATTCTTCAAATTTCTTGTTGTCGCTCCTGAAAAGTATTATACAACAAAAATCCCTTAATAATTAGCTATTGCCTTTATAATTTGTTCCCTCTAAGCTCCTCTGATTCGCTCTAAGCTCTAATTACCGTATTATTGTCATAGTTTTTTGGAAAAGTGTTAAATAAAAATGAAGTTAGACGACTTCATAATTCTTATCCATAATCAAGAAAAATTACTCAAATTTTTAATACAAAACAAAATTTTGAGTAATTCTATCAATTGTGGAAAATGTGCGGAAAAGTTGAAATGTGCGGAAAAGTTAAACGTGCCCATAAATATGAAGAGCGCATGAATGCTTTTTTCGGTGCGATTGCAGATATATATCCACCGGACATCGCGTCTGATGATGTCTAGGAGGATTAGAAGAATGCCTAGGACGACTTTTGGGCATACGTGCTATGCGTTTCCGCTCACTACGCTCGCTCAAGAAGATATCAAAACCCTAGCCAATCCAACTCGCAGAAATTAATAGAATTCTATTAAGAATTCTAAGCGAGCGTAGTGAGCGGAAATGCATAGCACGTATGCCCAAGAGCGACAGCTTACGACAGGTCAGCTACAACAGGTGAGTCTAAATTTCAATTATAATTCTTCATTGAGGACTATTGCGCATGCGCATGTTTAAAAATACGCTGTTTACACCGTTTTTTATAACCTCCATAACAGTGAACATTAGTGCTTAATAACTTATTTCCTAGTTGAGAGCAACTTTTTTTTTAATGGATTCGTGTTTAGTGCATCAAAATACGTTATAGTGCAAACTTTGAAGAAAATCGGTGCTGAGGACGCTCTCCTTCAGTTTTACCCTTTCCTATTTTATAGTAATAATTTAAAAATGTAGTTTGGATATATGTTAAAAGTTAACACAACTGCTTCTAAATACAAATATTTTTCCTTCTCTAGACACATTTGTTCGAGGCATGTGAATTAATTATGCTGATGTCTTCTCATTTAAATTTAAAAAAACTTTTTAAAATTTGAAATATTTTTATATTGATTAGGAAACCCAATCATTTAATTTAATAATTCCTTACTAAATACTTTGTTATGTATTTATATTGTAGGTTTACCTGTAGTGATTGAACCTGATTCACTTCATAAATTGAAAAGTAATTCTATTAATAAAGAAAAGGCTCCTAAAGTTAAGGAAGTAAAACGCAATATGCACAATGCCATTGAAAGACGCTACAGGACAAGTATTAATGATAGAATTATTGAGTTAAAGGATATCATTGCTGGGCCAACTGCAAAGGTATTTTCAAGCCCATTACTGTATAAATTACATAATTTAAATGTAATGGTATTTTGAATCTCCTGTACATCTTTCTTGATTGATTTTAGATGCTTCATATGACATACCTAATATTTTCTCCTATAAAGAATTGATTCTGGATTAGATGTTTCTTAAAACATATGAATATTATTACTATCAATAGAATGTTTAAATGATTAACACATTCACTAACCCTTAACATTTCGAACCAAAGACAATGATATGAACCATTTCTGGTGTCTGTGTGAGACTAGAGTTGGTGCCGATGCCCCGGCTACTAGGGGTCACACTCTGCACAGTGCCCTCGCCCCGGCAGCCAGGGCATACTTCAGACCGGATATTAGCATCATGAATAATCCATTTTACTTTCTACTATTAGCTATTTATTAATAAAAATAAGATAAAAAGTAGTTGGCCTCTACGGAGCCTAGAGATGGCGCCACTAAGCCAACTTTTGGAGCGGCGTCCTACAGTACTTTTCCTACCGATCTTGTATGTATAGTATCAGCCCAGTCCCTATATTAGTTTGGGTTTGAGAGCACATTGCACGAGACACTTCCGTTGTTTTCGTGAAAATGGAAAAATGTGCTGTCATCAAATACTTTTATTTTAAGGTTTTACACCAAAACAAATAAAAGAAGAGATGGATTCAACACTAGGAGACTCCTCCCCATCATATTCAACTATTAAGCAGTGGGTTTCAGAATTTAAAATAGGTCATGTGAGCACCTCTGACAAGCCTCGCTCAGGACGGCCCGTTGAGGTCAGAACTTCAGAAAAGATTGAGAAAATCCATCAAATAGTGTTGGAAGAGCACAGGTTGAAAGGGTATGATTGCTGTGACCTGTAGGATGTCAGCTGAATGTGTGCAAAATATTTGGCACAACCATTTGAGCATGGGAAAGCTGTGTGCAAGGTGGGTGCCATGTTTGCTAACGCTCGGCCAAAAACTGATTCAAAAAAACATTTCTACCGACAATTTGGCGCTGTATAGGCGTAATTCAAACGAATTTTTGTGTCGATTCATAACTGTTGATAAGACTTGGGTCCACTACTACACTCCTGAAAATACAACTGACAAAAAGACTAAACAAAACCAAAAACCTTGAAGTTTTAACCATTATTCCTCCAAATGACATCACCCAATCGAAAATTGCTTCGAAATTTAGTAAGCTTTAAAATGGTAACCTTACCCCCAGGGGTAATAGCCCAGAAGTTGATACAGTTGATACACTGTCATATATATATATATATATATATATATATATATATATATATATATATATATATATATATATATATATATATATATATAGGGGAAGGTATCGTACCTTTGACCACCGAGGCTGTTGTAGCAACATTTTATAAATTTTGGTGTAATCAGTGTTTAGCTCCTTCACTAGAGGGCTTGTGTAACCTACTTTAGATTATTCAAGTCAAAGAGGATTCTTACAAAAAATACTTATCCATTTCTATCATAAAAATGTAAGTTATTTATTGATGACGTTTTGCCTCATAATATTTTTTGTATTATGTCTTTTTAGACGGAAATCATTTGACAAAGTATATTACAATAAGAAACATGTTGTAGCTTCTGAAATTGATTTATCTTAACCCTAAAATTTTTAGCATGCTTTTATATTTGCACTATGAGGGTGTTGTACCTCTGATCACGACAAGGTGTTGTTCCTTTGACCAGGTCCAAGGTACAATACACCTCAGTAATTTTTTCATAATTCAACTTTTATGTTCTTCTGCTACAAATTTTTAAAAAATAATGAATATTGGTTGCTTCAATTGTTCAAAGAATTTTAAAAAAAATAAATTAAATAAGTTTAAACTGACTTTATCAATCCTCAGTGTAGCAGTTCTATCGCATCTTATCGTTCCACTTGAAGTTGTAAGACCTCATCGAAAAGCTCAGGCAAGGAAAATGTCAAATAGGGGCCGGCCTAAAGGGAAACCTCGTATCCTGACAGATATTCCTGAAAAGCTAATTATTGAAGGTGAAAAAAAAAAAAAAAAAAACCGAAGCACCACCCTAAACATAAAACACCACATACAAATAAACCCCTTCCTAAAAAAAAGTGGTAAATCAAAAGAAAATTATTCTAATGACAGTTCAGATTCTGATACTGACGCCGAAATTTCTTCAGGAGAAAGTGACGTTGATTCATCTGATAAATGTCGTGAGTTGTGTAGATGACCAGCAACAATTTGAAAAAATGATTTCGAGAAAGGAAATTTTATACTTGTTAAAAATAAAATTGAAAAGACCATTATATATTTAGTCACAGAGATCTGTGGTATTAAATGTCCAATGTTTAAGATCCATTATTTGAAAAAACAAACTTTAAGTAACAAGTTTACGAGGGAAGATGAAAATTTGTATGATATTGATGTTGAAGACATTGTGGCTAAACTTCCATACCCTACTATTGCTAGTTGACAGTTAAACCCCCTACTATTGACAGTTAAAACGTTTATCGATTGGACTGGAGTTTTCAGCATATTAGGCATAACATAATATCAATAATAGCTTTTTTATTATGCTTACACCCTTGTCCTGTATTTATTAAACTTACAATTAATTACAATATTACAAAATACAATTTTATTCTGCACTGCTGTTTTGTTTTTACGTAGTCAGAGGTACAACACCTCATGGTCAAACGTACAACTACATGTTGTTCCTTTGACCACTGTACAATTATTTTTTTTAAAATTAATAAAAAATATTAAATGTAAAGCTAGAACCTTGAAAAAATTAAATATGATAAGCAATAGGATACTAATTACAATAAAATAAAAAAAACGAAATTAGCTTTAATATTCAAGCTAAAAAAAAAAATTAAATTTTGCAAAGTGGTCAAAGGTACAACACCTTCCCCTATATATATATATATATATATATATATAGGGGAAGGTGTTGTACCTTTGACCACTTTGCAAAATTTAATTTTTTTTTAGCTTGAATATTAAAGCTAATTTCGTTTTTTTTTATTTCATTGTAATTAGTATCCTATTGCTTATCATATTTAATTTTTTCAAGGTTCTAGCTTTACATTTAATATTTTTTAAATTATATATTGGGAAAAATAAATTAAGATAATTATATTATAGAACGCCCCACGTTGGGTCGTTTTGCGTTTCAGAACACCTAGAGACTGAAAATTATGGTGGTTCAAATTTGTGTATATATATATATATATATATAAATATATACATATATTATATATATGTATATATATATATATATATATTTTATATATCTAATATATAAAATTCTCGTGTCACAGTTTTCGTTGCCATACTCCTCCGAAACGGCTTGACCGATTTTGATGACATTTTTTGTGCTTATCCGGTATCTATGAGAATCGGCCAACATCTATTTTTCATCCCCCTAAATGTTAGGGGTAGTCCACCCCTAAATTTTTTTTTTATTTTTTAGACAAAATTTTTAATTTCTATTTTTTTATGATACAACATACAAAAATACATACAAACCTCAATTTTCACCCTTCTACGATCAACCCTTATTTTTTAATAGCCATTTTAGTAATTTAATCATTTTTCCTCTCCGGTCGAAAACTGATCAATCGTCATTTAATTAGTTATCCCCGCCAGATGTCTACATCTTGATAGCTGACCCGGAGTCCTGAATAGCAGAATAAATATTTTAAAAAAATTATTGAATCGACTGTTAGGCGGTACAAAGTTCGCCGGGTCAGCTAGTATATGTATATATTTGTCTGTTCGCGGCATAGGTCAGCGAATAATGGTCCGATTTTGATGAAATTTGGTACAAAAATCTTTCGTCTAATTTGAAAGGTCAAGTTTGTTAACCAGCGGAATCCGTCCACCGGAACATGGTTTTTGGAGCGAAATTCGCGCGAAAAAAATATTCACGCTTATCATATGCTTGTAAGTACTCGTTTTATAGGCTTCTTGGGCTAGTAAAATGAATGGAACCATTTTTAAGGCGATAGCTTTAACCGTTTCCAAGAAAATCGGAAAAATAGTTGTTAAATCAAGTTTTTGGTTTGGTTACTTGGAATCATGGGATTCAGTTAAAATATTTTCTGCATGTTTGAAAGTCTTACATACAAAGATGTTCAAATGTTGGTTTCATTTGGAGTTAAGGGAGGATTAGAATAAAACGTTGTATTAAGAGACATGAAAAGTTTTGGGAACTTCACATATTTTCCTTCATATCTCGAAAACAGTTGTGAAATCGTGGTAAGTGGATAGAAACCATTCGAAAGCTTACTAAATTCTCTACAAAAAAGGTTATTAAGACATTTTCTTTTTTTTTTAACTCGTTTCCTCCTTCTCTCCATACATAGGAAACCTGACGTTGACCAAATGACGTAATCCGAAAGTGCGGACTAAATGATTTCACGTTTTAGAACTCTTAGATAACGAAAGTAGAGGTGGTTCAAATTGAAATATATTTTTGAGTAATTAAATGAATTTTTGTATGAAAAGTCCAGTAGTTAAAATTATAACTATTAATAGAAATTGGAAAAGATGTATTAAATAGAACTCATTAAACCTTTTACAGGGAACTCTATAATAACATTTTTTAAAGAAAAGAATAGCAGATTATTTATTTATTTTAATTTAAGGGTTTCACTTCTATGGCGATATGCTCTTGGATAGCAGATTACCCCAGGAGTAAGATATAGCAGATTTCCATTTGCTGGAAAGGCCGGTGTAGTTTGATTTATGACATGCCCGCCCTTCTTTACCTGCTCTTCCAAAGTGTAGCCCTAAACGTCCAATATAGAGTTCTGCTTGAAGATCTGACTTTTTGTTTTCTCCTAGCTGAGTCCCAACCATCGTTTCACTTCGCGTCACCTCAATGGCTAACTATCTTCGCCTCATTTAGAATTTATATTCGCTCTCCAGCTGGCTAAAAAATGGGCAGATTTTAATGAAATTAGGTATTATTCTTTTACTAATGGCAATCGGGAACTTGGCAGTTCCTGCAAGTTGGACATTTATTTAATAAGCCTATAACTTACCATTCCTAAGGATCAAAATAACCTGAAATTCCGCAAAATAATTTATTCGTAATGAAAATAAAAATAAGAATGTATTAAAAAATAGAATTCACATGTCAAAAAGTAATTGGAATTATCCGTTTTTCTTAATTCTAAGCACTATTCTGGGCATTATCGTATCAAATTCATTCTTATGTTGTAGGAAATATTCAGTTCTAGCCCTTATGTTGCCACAACTGCATGTTTCACCTCAATAACTGTGAACATGAGATGGTAAAACAATGGTGGTCGATTGACTCGCCTGCGCGTAGATTCTATGTGCGGAAGAACTGTAAATTCAAAAAAATCAGCCAAGAGACCAGTAAGCCTATTTCAACACTTTTGATCAAACAGAGGATAGATTGAAAAGTGGGCCGAAAACAGGGTCTCCTAAACTGCTGTTTGTTAGAGATGAAATATGAATTGTACTGATAATCCTCCACACACCCCTATTACTGAACTAAGGTCATTTAATCAAAAGTCCTTAAAATTGATCAAATAATTGTATCACCTTTCTGATTTTGAGTGTTAATAATTCAACTTCATGTAGCAAAACAAATGAAATATTTGTGGCGTACATTTTTATTTATTTTTCTTTGTTTTTTGTTTTTTTTTTTCATCAGATGAATAAGTCTCTAATTTTACGCAAAGCTATTGAATATATTAAATATCTACAAGACGCTAATAACAAACTGAAACAAGAAAACTTTAATTTGAATAATAAAATCGATCGCTTGATGAGTGGCTGCCAAGAGGATGTTGGAGATATTACTCCACCTAGATCGGATATTTCTTCTCCTACTCATTCTGATCCACCAACTCCACTTGATGGTCTTTACAGACATAACCCTTCTGTAAGTACACTTGCATTACTCTTATATGTTTATTGCTTTATGATTAAAAGATATTTATTAACTTCTATGTTTCTAAAAAAGATAAAATCTTCCTTTATCTATTAGATTACCATAGAATTCATAAAAGCGTTAAACATATTCTTTATTTCATAATTTAATTTATTTTATATTATTATAATGTTGATTTTTGGGGTTTTGATGGATTTATTCTATAGTATATAAATGTAGATTCATTTAGTTTGTGCTTATGAAAAAAGAATTTTGTTGGGCATTGGCTAAAAGCCAACACAGATTTTAGAAGTCCTATTTTTGGAGGCTTTCAAAAATATTTTTTGAAGACTTCACAGATTTTTTTTTATTAATTTTATGGATATACCTTTACTTATTTTTTACTCAACTTTTCATACATTATCTTAGGGGACAATCCATATCAAGTGGTCCAATGGTTGCTTGACCATTTTAGAAAAATTAATATTTTTACCATTTATTACATATGAAATCAGTAGTTCAAAACAATTTTTAAAACTGTTTTAGAGTGAACCATTTGAAAATGGCGGCCATCTTTGTTTCACCGTTTATAAGCTCTTACGAAAAACTCATTTTCTCAGGACTGTTAAGTCATAGACTAATAATTCAAACACCATTGTTTTCCTTACAGTTTGTTCTATATTTTAAGTCTTTACTATTTGAATATTTTGAAGTCTAATACCTGAAAACTGCCATTGAAAACGACTGTTTTCATTTCTCAAATGGAGGGTAATTTTTTAGTATTAGGGGATGTATTTCAAGGTTGATTTTTGGCATGATAATAAATTAACTAAATAGCTTGTATTAAAAGTATTCTTAACCCTGACACCTTATTTTTTTGTACGTTTTTAAACTTCAATTTTTTGCAATTTTCGACATTAGGCTTTAATCTATGGTGGGGGACTTTATAAACATCTATTTTTTTTATATATTATACTTAGTTGTAACATAAAACTACTGTAAAAATTTCAACCTGTATATTTGAGTACTTTTGTAGCTATGAATTTTTGAAAATGGTCCTTTTTGCGCCTATTTAGCTATGCGTAAACTTGAATAATTCATTCAAATTTTTTTTTTAACATTTTACTTTTATTTACTCTTTATAAGTTGTTTTAGATCTGCTGTGGCTTTTAATTGCATCACCATCTTTTAAATACATAACAATGGAGTGTAACTTTATCATACTATGCATTTTTGTTTGTCTTTATAACATTTAGAATTTTTTAAATAAACAAAAAAATAAAAATTATTATTATACATGGAACTTCAATATTTTATGGTACTGGACATTAATAAAAAATTCTAAAACACCTTAAAAAAATAGATTTTATCAATTGCCCCACCAGAGATATTAAAGCCTAAAGTTTTCAAAAATTGCAAAAATTTGAATTTTAAAAATATATGAAAAAATAAGGTAACAAATATCAGGGTTAAGAATACTTTAATACAAGATACTTAGTTAGGTTTATTAACATGTCAAAAATCAACTTTGATATATGTCCCCTTATGTTAAAAAAGATCCCCCAAAAACTGCCATTCGAGAACTGAAAACAGTTGTTTTCAATGGCAGCTTTCAGGTATTAGACTTCAAAATATTCAAATAGTAAAGGAGACCTAAAATAGAGAACAGACTATAAGGAAAACAATGGTGTTTGAATTATTAGTCTATGACTTACCGGTACTGAAAAAATTAGTTAGGGAGGGTCCCGTCACCAGGTACCCTTGGTCATAAGACTCCCGTCGCTCAAAATCAAAAATCAGCATGCGCTGTGAAGCAAAGATGGCGACGGTTGATTAAAAAAAAATACTTTAAATTACTGATTTCATATTTAAGTAATTAAACATATCATTTCTTTCTAAAATGCTCATGTAACCAGATTATTTTTTTCTGGACTGGCCCTGCAATTTTAACTCATGCAATTTGATGTAGTTTTAGTTGAAGAATAAAAACCTTTCTAATCTTCTTGTCCTTCAGTTTACAATATTCACTTGAATATTATACTTCAAGATAGGAGGTATGCTCTTTTAAACATAATGTCTCATTATTTTATGTTCTCTTGAACTAAAATGATCAGATAATGTTACTTCAGATTTTCAAATGTTTTCTTTCTTTAATTTATTTTTATTGTTTTAGGTAAAAGAAGAATATGAGACTTCTAAAGCCCAAGGAAAATTTGATCAAACCCGTATTATCTTGTGCGCTTTTATGCTTTCCATCATTGTTTTTAACCCATTTAAACTTCTACTTAATAAATTGTATCCTTCATCATCATATGCAGAAACTGTTATGGAAGGAAGGACTCTTTTAACATCTTTAGATGGTATTAATTTATTGCTTTGAGATAAAATAAAATGCTTTAGTAGACAGATTTTTTTTTTTTTTTTTTTTTCATTACAAAGTGTAAAACTTAATATTACAAAAACATAAACTTATTGTAAGTTTAATTTTTTTATAAGGAAGAAAATCAATGAAAAAAATAGGTTTTTTAAGTGTTTGTGTGCACAGCTATTACAAACAGTCCCAAGCAAAATAGTTTCTATGCCATTAGAATTATTTTGCCTTCCATAAAAATTTAATCTAAACAAATTACTCTTTTAAGAACTGTAATGCTGAATTTAAGTTTGAACAGTAATTTCCTTATGATATTCTATTCCTTATGAATACTACTTTTTTTTTTTTATTTTTTATTAGTTTAAATACTTCCTAAAATGAGATAAGAAAGAAAGAATCACAGGTGTTGGGAGCCGATTGGTGAAGGTTCATCATCATGTAGGGAAATGAATAGGCCAACCTTCACTGATTAGAAAAGTTTATTTTCAGAGCGCTTTCGAGATCAAATGTCATCATCGGTGCCTGTTGACTACAACATAATAAATATATACAACAAATCTACAAACTAAAATAAAAAAAATTGAGAAATTTTGATGTAAATTTTAATCAATAGCATAAAACAGTAAAAGTTAGAATCGTTTGCTGTTTTATGCTATTGAATAAAATTTCTCAAAATGTACATCAATTTTTTATTTCAGTTTGTAGATTTGTTATGTTGTTGTCAACAGGCACTGATGATGAGATTTGATCTCAAAAGCGCTCTGAAAATAAACTTTTCTAATCAGTGAAGGTTGGCCTATTCATTTCCCTACATAAAGAAAGAATAATGAAGAAGCCAAATTTTAAATGGCCACAAAAGTTGATTTTTCACCAAAAAGTGAATTAATGGCTTTCTGGGTTACATTTTAGCCCGGTTCCTACCTCCCTCCATAGGGGGGAACCCCGCTTATAAGGTTGACCTCATGACGCAATCCGGAAGTGCCGACTACAAAATTTTACGTTTCAGAACCCCTGGAGAACGAAAATAATGGTGGTTCAAATTTGTATATGTATGTATACTGGGTGGCCCAGATAATCGGGCCACAAGAGAAATAACTACTGAACGGTTTGAGATATCCAAATTTTTCAAAGGGGCAAAGTTGTAGTTCTCCTCGAGATCTATAAAATGGTATCCTCGAAAATGAGAAAATAACACTTCTAAGGGCTCAAATAGACCTTTGAAGGGAAGGGTTTCCTCTTTACCCATATTTTGCATTATATTTTTAAAATGTACTAACAAAACAAGGAAGAACCGTGCAAACAGGGTTTTGATGCGTCAAGTAGTTCTCTGTAAAAATACGTTTTTATTTGAATGTATTCCTCATCTGAAATTCCAAAAAAAAAAAAGCACTATAATTTATTTAAATAGTATTTTTGTTAAGGGAGGGGTAATTCAGCTTAGGAGAATGTGCTCACCATTAAAAATTGTATTTATTGAAAAAAAAAAAAAATAAAAAAAAATTATTGTGTAAACTTAAACTCTTTCTCTTCAGCAACTTTTCAAATAGCCCTCCTCCATTAACAATACATTACTCCTGTCTTCTTCCTAAAGAGGTTATCTTTCTTTTCATCATATCAGAAGTAACTCTAAAGGTTTAAACTAAATAAGGTCACCTCTGAGCTGACTAGGTGAAATAGGCTGCCAAGCATTGGATTAAAATCTGGTGATGTAGGTGGCCAGGTCAAGGGTTCACCTCGTCCTATCTACCACTGATGGAAAACATCCTCAACTGCTTTTCTTGTGGCAAGGGAAAAGTGGGCAGGACAGCCTTTCTTTCCCCACAGGGCATATCATGTCAACAGGCCAAAAGAAACACCAACTTCTTCATTATTTGTGATCTATAATTTTGGCAACTCTTATGCCTAAAGCCCCAATTTTTATGTATTTTCTTTTGTAGTTTACACTCATGGGAATCGTTTTGTTGAGTGCTGAACACATTCTCCTATGCTGAATTACCCCTACCTTAACAAAAATACTATTTAAATAAATTCAAGTGCCTTTTTTTGGAATTTCAGATGAGCAATACATGCAAAAAAAAAAAAACATTAATGCGCTAAAAAGAAATCTGACATCCGTTTTGAAATCAAAAATTGTTTTACTTACCACACAGTTGTCCATTTAAAAAAAATTGATTTAAAAACGGATGTCAGATTTGTTTTCAGTACATTAACCCTTTAACAGGCACATTTCGCTAGCTGTTGGAATTTTTTTAATTTATATTTGGGAGTCTGGGGGCATCCATTTACTAAATATGAACCCAGGATTTAAAAAAAAATTGTATTCATAAATACAAGGTAGGCCGCTTGAGCAGCCCTTGCCCATTCCAGACATCGGGAATCACCGATATGCAATGCCGCGATACATCGTAAAGCCGATTCCAAGTCGCAGAGATCCCGAATATGAAAATGGTTCATTTGATGGTGTTATCCTAAGATTGGCAGGCTTTATAAAAAAAAAAAAAAAAAAAAAAAAAAAAAAAAAAATGTGCTGAATAATTTATAATAATAGTATAATGCTAGCCCACAATATCATTTCAGACAGAATTGAGAAAAACATTTCATTAGGAATGCCAAAAAAAGTATTTTTTCCTTCCAGTCTCACAAGAGTAAGGTACTTCAATGAATAACATGTAAGCGATATACTCATTTCAATTAAAATCAATTAATTCCTAATCTAGAATGTATAAAATATTTTTTTTTTTTTTTTTTTTTTTTTTTTTACGGCGCATCTACATCTATGTCATTAGCGCCAACATCCAGGGTGCAGCGAGGAATTTTACCAGCGAGCCGTGGGATGATAAAATTCCTGCCGGAGGTTGGGAATCGAACCCGCCATCTCCCGCTTATGAATCCAAGGCGCTAGCCTTTAGACCGCGGGAGACCCCGTATAAAATAATTATTACATACTTTGAAACTATTTCCGGATAAGATGAGTGATCCAGAGAGCCAATAATGCACGGCTAACACTGACACAAGACGGGTGCGGGAATGGGCAAGGACCGCTTTATCGGTCAACTTCGTCATATCTCGGCTCCTCGGGCCCAAGACCTCCAAATACTATTTTTTGGCATACCCCGGCATCTAGCAGGAAGCATTCGCACCAATTCCACCTCACACGCGTCATTTTTTAATTTCAGCAAGCAGTGGCCGCTTAAGCGGCCCTTGCCTGTTAAGGGGTTAAAAACCCCTGTAATCAAATTTTGGGAAGATTTGAAAAATAAAAATGTATTTTAAATTTCGCAAAGGCCAACCCTTAAAATTTTGTTGAAGATTCAATACTCTGACTATATTTCAAAGAAAATTTAACTGATTCAAACCAAATTTGGACGGTCGATAAATGCCCCAAAATTACACATTTTCGTCAAATCAGGATATTTCTACATGGTCTGGAATAAATGTTATCCGGGAAAACGTTTTATTTTTTTTTTTTTTTTAGAACAATTGATGATTGTATACAACAGAATACCCAAGTCAGAGGTACTTTCAATCACTCTGAAGATTCTTGAGTGTTCTGCTATGCCCCTAGGTATTTTAACCACAATCAGGGAGGTCAGGCTATGAGCTCAGATTATGTCTATCTGACACATTCAATTGATGGGGAGATATAAGTCCAATTATGATATATTATGAATAATTTTTTATTTATTTTTAGGTGGAAATGAATTTGATTTTGGCTCTTCTATGGTGTTATACTTTTTGAATGCCCTGGTGTTTTTGTGCTGTACAATGAAGCTACTAATCCATAATGACTCAGTTTTACTTTCCAAGTCAAAATCATCAGTTAATTATTGGCAGCATCGTAAGCAAGCAGATCTATATATGGATAAGGTATGTTTGATGTTATCTTGATTTTTATTTTATTTAAAGTAGACGCATGCTGATTAATGTGATCACACTAACTGACTGGTTATAATAAGCGAAAGACACCACTTAGGAGATTACATGAAATAAAAATCAGTTAAGGATAATAACTTTTATTATGTAGTTCATAAAAACAAATAAAAAAAAAAGTCTGAAGCCATGAGTACGCTCTTCTATGATCTGCTTCAGCTTTTTCTTCACATAGTTTTATGCAGAAATATTTTCGTATATCTTTATTGATGAATCCAGCCTTCTGTGGGGATAATACCACATTCCCCAATTTTTTGGCTCATTCCTAGAGGAGCTGCCTTTTGTAGAAGTAAAGTAAATAGGTAAGGTGATAGGATAGCATTCGTGATCACTTTGCCAATATGCAATTTAGACACAGGCAGAAAATAAACCACTAAATATCTCATTGGATAAATTTCCACTTGACTTGGAGTAACCGGCCTGTACGACTAGACTCAAGGACGGGCAGAACGAGAATGGCATTTGGTGGCAGAGTCCGTTTTTGCAAGCGCATCATCAGAGGCATCTAGAGCAGGTGCTTGGAGATTCTATCAGGATAATAATTACTATTCCTGCAATTTTATAGATCTTAACAAATTAATGAGTCTAGTTGGATATTTATGCTAGAAAATTGTATGTCAAAATGGATTGTAAATAAATTGTTATGTTTATTCATTTAATTTCCTGGAATTTTACACATATACCTTTTGCACCATTTTGTATCTAACTGCTACTCGAATTTTAAATCCATTAATTATAAATTAGAATTCCATTACACACACACACACACACACATATATATATATATATATATATATATATATATATATATATATACATACATGGGTCTTTTGTATAATAAGCATACACTTTTCAAGAACTAGTAACAAGATAAATGCTTGTTTATAAAAAAGAAAATAACTTTATTTAATACTGAACAAAATAAATCATGCTGAAGGTGGCCAATCAAACCACGTACCTTTATAAATGCTAATTCCCTTCTTACATCCTGTCCGATTACACTTCCAAATTGGCCCTCTGTTCCTTCTATAATAAATTTTCATTTTATGAGGTCTGGAGCACTTTTTCTCAGAATGGATTAATCCCTTCTTCTGAAGAAACCGGACTGAAACTTTCACATTAGATATTAACTGGCTTAACTTAAGCAAATTCATTGTTAGTGTTTTTCATGTAAATCTGATAAATGAATGCGTTTAAATACAGAATTAGGTTAGAGGTGAATCATATGTTCCAAATAATAATAAAATGAGTAACTGTTACTAGTTCTTGAAAAGTGTATGCTTATTATACAAAAGACCCATATATATATATATATATATATATATATATATATGTAGTGGCTCACGTAGAGAGAAATCACCCAGATCCCCAGCTTGCCTTCTCCAGGTCTCACAGGGAAGTGGGGAGAGCACATGTGTGACTCCCCGCTCCCCACTACCCATGAGGTAGTAGGGGGCAGGCTGGCCGGTATATAAGGCCACACTCAGCAACTAGAATGCAGATAATGTAGGCTAAGATTAAAATGATAACCATGTTTTCTCCCTCCCTTAACATTCCAGGCACCCCCTATAGTTAGTATTAGACACTAAGTAGGCTTAAGGCCTCCTTTTGTAAATATATCGTCCCTTTTAGTACATAAGTGCAGGATAAGGTGTAAAAATCCGTTGGGCCTGGTGGCCTCTAGATTAGTTATAAATAAAATATGGAGGGTGAAAAAAAAAAAAAAAAAAAAAAAAAAATATGAGAGGTTGTAGATTCCCCAGAATCCGAATATCTGCTTGCACACTTCTGTGTCGGGTACCACCTGGGATAGTATTGTTATAAACCTGACATAATTGATAACTGACGATCATATTTTGGTAACTTTTGAAAAAGCTAGAGAGTTACAGCCAAGGTAGTGAACCTTGGAGGTTTTACACCAGCTGCCTCTAGCATGGAAAACATACGCTGACCAGCTGCTGCCCGATTCGGCAAGAGACGCGGCTGGAATTTTTATCAGAGTACTTACTTCTTTGTCTGGCCCTAACCTTCGACCTGTCTGCCTTGGGAGGCTTATCAGTGGTTAAACTACCGCCAGCATAGCCCTCAGGATCGCTGGGGCACTTATGCTCCACCAACAAAAGATCTTGTGCTCTTTATGTTGAGAGTATGTTTCATAAGTAAAATTTCAAATTTTTAAAACTTAGTTATTGTTTAAACTCCAGTTCATGTGATATTTACTTTTTTAAATTTTTTAGGGCAACATTTCTGATGCTAAACATGAACTTGCATTTTGTTTACAAATTCTTGGATTACCACTGCCTAAATCTAGAGTTGTTCTGTTATTTTCAACAATTCGGCAGAGTGCTAGACAGATTTTGCATCGCTTATGGATTGGCCGATGGCTTTCAAAATATGAACATGGATTCTTTGTTTTCAGGTCAGAGTCATTTATTCAAGTCAATATCAGTTTTGATATTATTGTATGAATTTACATTTTTCAGACTATAAACTGATTCCCCCTCATTGCCTTAAGACTCAATATAAAATTTTTTTGTAGAAAGGCCGTAACCATCAATTTTATTTACAATGTACTACGCAATTTTATTATTTTAATAGGTGAATCAGGTCTGATTCATTCATTAGATTGTATTATTTTATTTTTAGATTCAAAAGGTGGAATAAGAAAAATAACCCAGCAGAATGAATAACCGTGATTCTATTTTTTCTCTGTTTTTAGGGAGAATAAAAACGAGGTTCTTATTTCAGCCAGAGAGACAGCTTTAGTATATCACCATTTTCATAGACTAAATATAGTCACTAATGGCGATTTTAGACTTGGTTTATTTCTGGCCTTGTCAGCAGTTAACAGGGGAGAAACTGCTGGTGATTTGATACTTAGAGATATACTTTCAGACATTTACATTGGGCTTGCTCTGCAGCTGAAAGAATCCTCTATAAATTTAATGAAACTGCTAAGCAGGTATGTTATTTATATCAAGATATTGCAAATTCAGAATATGTTCTTTACAGTTCTCACCAGACTAATCATTTATATAGTATTTGTTTAGTGAAAGTTTTTTGTTTTGTATAGGTCATGAACATCTAGTTGATATTCAGATAACCATATTTCTTGAATGTTTTTATAAACTATGTTAGTAAACTGTTATTATAAATAAATAATGAAAATTTATTATCACATTTTCTTTTAGATTTTACTTCATTCTCGGAAGAAATTTAAATAAAGACTTGAATTCAAATTCCCATTGGATTTTAACTATTGCTGGCCAGAATTTCACTTTGAATCATAATTGGAATTATTCATCCTGTGACAATGTTTTTGTTGAACAAACTGACTGCACATGCCCTCTTGCTTACACATGCATGGTACCTGAAAATTTTCATCTTAATTTATTTTATAGTTTCTAAGAGTAATTTTTTTCCCCCGGTGCATCGACTGCTGAGGTCATTAGCACCCTCTAAGAGTAATTGAGCCAATCCACTTCAAGAGCTGCACTATTGTCTTGCGTTTTTTTTTTTTTTTTTTATTATTGATTATTGTTTGTACTACATATGAGTTTATTGCGTTAATCAATATTTTTAACCCATAACTTCTATTAAAATTGGATTCATTTATTATCACCCTTCTTCCTTTTTATTTATCCTAGAATCAAACATTTTCATTCTTAAAAACTAAAAGAGTGCAGTTTTTTTAAAAATAGAGTACATTTAATTCAGAATTTTGATATTTGATATGTATATTTTGTTGTTTTATTTATTTCATCTTCATCAATAAATTTTTAATATTAGTGTTCATTAATGAACTATTTGGTGTATGTTAATAAGTTTTTTTGTTTTTTTTTTTTTGGGCTTCTTACTAATTTTCTCCCTCCTTTTTAGATGTTTCGTGAAAACCTTATTGAAGCATTGTTACAATCTTTGGTTGCACCAGGATCTCATGTAAATTTACCTGGAATTGAATCTTCAGGGACTCCACAATCTCTTTTGAATTTAATTTTGGAAAATGTGATATTTAAAGGTAAAAAAAAAAAAGATATACCAATGAAGATACAATCACGTTTCTATATGATCTGTGATATTATTTGAATTGCTAATCATGAATGCTTCCAGTTGTTATTATCAAAGAACACATAAGCATGTCTCTTACCTCTTACCATTTTCCTGACTGAGTTAGTAGGTTTTCTAATTTTAGTATATGTACCGCCGAAGCGAGTACAGTAGGTTTTCATCATTAGTTTAACATGCTGATTTGAATTTTGTGATTGGAAATAAATTAAAGTTCAAACAACTGAATTTTCATCAAAATGAGGAGGATCACACATCAAGAATTTTCAGACTCAGAAACTTTTCACATAAGTAGAAATTACTGTGGAACTCCAAAGAAGTTGGGACTCAGAGACTGGCTAGACTCCTTCAGCAGTTTATATTTCAACACCTCTGCCTTCCAATTCAACATATTTCTTCTTGAAACGGTGAATATTCAGTTTCATAGGAGCAACTTTTTGCCCTGTGTGCTCCATATCAACTTGTATTGATTAAAGCTTTTCCCTATTTAATTCTTTCTGAAGCTTTTAAGCTTCTTAATTAGAATTAGAAGCAAAACCAGAATGCATATTATCTGGCTTATTGAAGCTGAAATTGAAGCTTCTATATTTGCCCTTGATGCTTCATCGCGCTCTACCACATTATTATGTTTTGTAAATAGAATTAGTTTAAAATCAAATTATGGTGGTTTTAAAGTAAAATGATTTCTAAAACAACATATGCCTGTCACTTGATACTTTAGGGGGCTCCAACGAGCCAAAATATGTTAGCAGATTGAACATCCTTCAGAAACTTTTTTTTTTTTTTTTTTAGATTTTAAAATTTAATTTAACCTGTCATTGCAAATGTTACTACAACTCAATGAATTAATTTTATTTAACAGGCAGATTAGATTGTCATGCGAGATGGTGGGCTCATGTGTTGGGCATTGCTGTGTTCTGGGGAATTGGTGAAGACTCGAAAGCTGAATCATTGTACCATCATGTTGAAGCAGTTCCACCACATCTTCTATCTCATTCTGTTTCTAAAGCTGTGCTTGCTGCCATTCAAATGCGACATTCTTTTCTCACTAAAAAAAATCATCGATTGGCTTTGCGCTATGCCACATCAGCATCTCATCATTTACTAGAAAGCATTACTGCAAGCCAGAATCCCGATAAAAAGATTCTTGTAAGAATTTTCATTATATTCTGAATTGAATGAATGTTTAGCTGACAAAATGTCAATATTGTTTTAATGATATAAAAAGGGAGAAAATAATATAATTGTCTTACATAGATTATTATTTCTCATTTTTAATCTTTATTTTTTGTAAAAATTATTTTAATCATTCATTTTTGAGTCTTTTGGGCTTTTTATAATTATTATTTTGTTAGATATCTTGACAACAGTCGAGAAATCAAGGCAAGTAGAAGGTGGTGATTCAAAATCCTTATGAAGTTTCTACCAAAAAAGGTTCAGGCCTAAATTTTGATAGGACCATCTCAGTTGGACCAAGCAGTGCTTGAAGTTTTGAAAAGTGTTTATGTAGATTTTTAAATGTTTTTAACAGAAAAATGAGTTTTCTATATAACTAGTTTCAAAAATGAGAAAGAGGTTGGTTTTTTTTATTTATTTTTTTTTTTGTGGCTGTATTTTATGGGTGTAATACTGCATTCTTTTAGAACTACGATTATTGTCGGCCTTAATGTTATCCACTAAAGACGTATATTTTAGATTTGGCGACATGACAAATAAACAAGTTACAAAGGAGAATAATATCCTGGTAAGTATAGGGGGAATAGTCATGTACTATATACTTGAAGAAATTTTTATAAAATGTAGAGGCATGATGATAAGACATGAAAAAAGTCGTCTACATATTAAAAATGAAATAAATCATGAAAAATATCAAGTATAACATAAGTGAAATACATTTTACAGGCTGTAATAAAGTTTTTATTGGAGAATTCGCACAATTACTAAAAAGGATAATAAAAATATACATGGACATGATAATAAAACAGTGCTTATAAGCCATGCCTAACTTTCAAATAATATATTTTTAATTTGATAGACAAAAATTAAACATAAAATCAAAGAAAACTTCACAATTTAACAACAAAATATTTTATTTGATATGATTAATGTACTTTTCTGAATATTAATTTTAATTAATGGACTCTTTCAATTTTAACAGGCATGGCTCAGCTATGTAATTGATTTCAGCCTTGACATCTTTATTGGAGAATGTTCACCTCCCTACACATACACATTAGAACTAGTGTTATTAATTTTTGTGCTCCTGAATAAACATCAGTTGATGGGAAACCAGTTGATCAGATTTAATAAAGTGTCTTAACTAGTTAAACCATTTTTACTGATTGATCATCTGACTGTGTAATAAAAAATATCATACAGCTGAATCAATTAATTGTTTATATGGTTAAATTTAACATTGTACTCTTTTGCAGTATGTCCAGCTTTTGGTATGTGACTGGCTTTTAGAAACAAAAACATCTATTTGGGAGAGTGGTTATTTGACCATCACATCATCATTTCTGGCTGATTTTCACACTGATCTGGACTCTTTGCAAAGGATTGCACACTTTTTACCAGTAATACATTTTTTATGTTTTAAAAATTTAAGTTTAAAGCAATTTTAATTGAAATATTCCTGACCCATAAATTTTAGTTTTATGAATATGGGTCATTCACTCCCAGGATTTAATGAAATTAGTCAAAAGGGTCTTATGATTTTTTGAAAGGTGGTCATGAAATTTTTTCCTTGTCAAAACATAGCTTATACAATTTTACCTACATTAGACATAGTATAATATTATTTCCATTTGTGGCACGAGGGCTTAGTTAGGCCACAGACAGTAAGTCATGATGCATAATAGCATTGTGACAGGACTGTTCAGTTGTAGCAGAGATTAGAGATCACAGTTTGAATCGAGTCATGGCTAGAATATATAGTTGTGGTGAGAAGATGGAGCCACAGAATGAATATTAAGCTGCTGTAAGAATTATTGGTCATGGTAGAATTTTAGATTATGGTATGAAGATTGAATCATGGCGTGGAAAGTAAGTTGTGATGCAAAAATTGTGCCTTAGAGCAGAAGCCCTAATACAACACAACTTAAGTCACAATTTATTAAGAAGAAATGTAATTTAAAAATGAGTTGTTTTATAAATTTTAAATTTGTACGAGTGCTTTCATAATTGTTCAGGAAGAATGAAGGCTTTAATATATAATGCCTAGTTGTAAAGCTGAGAAATGAAAGTGATAACAAGACCATATTGAATATGTTCCATATGCTTTATTTCATTACCGAGATCAGATAAGAATTTTGGGTCTGCAAAACGCCTTTGTCTTGAACAGCTGTTTATATATTATCTGTGATTGAGATACTTGTATTCAGTACAGTAGGGTTCCGATTAACCGAGTCGATGGGGGCCAAGGTTACCTCGGTTAATCGAAATAATCGGTTAATCGGAACCATACCAATAGCCATTGAAAATGTAGGTTGTTTTTGAATAAAAACTACTTATATGCTAAAAAAACTAATATTTAATAATACTAATATGTAGTAATACCAATAATAACAGAAACTGTGGCATTACTTTTTAAAAAAGAAATCTTTAATTGTGGCTTGCCTAAATGAACTTTTTCTGTCGGCAGCAGCTGTGTCACTCCATTTTCTTAGAATCATGAATTCATTTGGCGGTACATCGCTTCTGCTTTCTAAATAGAGAAGGGATCTGTCAAGGAGATTGAAACCCTCTTCATGGCTTATTTTTGGGGGAATGGTTTCCACGTCTTCTTCAACATCTTCTTCGGGATTGGACTTCATTACCTCATTAATAATTTTGTCCTCCGTAAGGACTGTCGCTGTGTTTATTGTCGTATTGGCATTCCCATGAATGTACTTAACTACCAATTTCTCCAATGCCTTAAGCAGAAAGGATGAAAGGCAGATGGGTCTAAAGGCTTTAGGATCATTATGGGTATTTCTACCTGGCTTTGGGATGGAGCAAACTCTTGCTTCTCGCCACCTGCTAGGAAGATAGCCCATTGCTAGGCTGCTCCTGAGTAGTGTGAGCAGGTATGGCAATAGTATATCCTGTCCCTTTTGTAAGAGGACAGGAAAATACCGTCAGGTCCCGGGGCCTTGTATGGCCCAAAAGAATTTAGGGCCCATCCAAGACCCCTAGGCTTGGCAATAACCTTTGCAAGGTCCCAACCTTCCTTGCTCCCATTTGAGGTAGGCAAGACCGGCCTTTGCCTTGAATCTATTTTCACACATCCTGGAAAATGGGTTTCCATGAGCATGCTTAGGGTGTCCTCGCAGGGAGCGAGGTTCCCGCCCATGCCCAGCACCCCCTAAATGTCCAGGGGTTTCTTGGATATAATCCAATGCAGACGAGCACAAGCATTCTCAATGTCAGCACAAAAAGCTTTCCACGAGTTCCTTTTAGCCCTTCTTATTCTCAGGTTATATTCTGTCAGTCGCCTACTGTACTGATCCCAGTTATTTGATACCTGGGACGTGTTAAAGAGTCGCCTGACATCTTTCCTCATTATTTCGAGTTGTTCGTTCCACCAGGGTGGGTTGTTAGCCCTTCCCTTCCGAACGGGTTTGCAATTGTCCTGAAAGGATTGGATAATTGCATCAGTAATAGAATCATTCATGACCTCAAGCTGCCAGGTATTCCTGACATGATTTAGACATGAATGTAGACGATCTAATAGGTCACGCCCATAGCCTGCCCAATCAGTTGACCTTGGGTTTCTAAATAATTCGGCCTCCAGTTTATCAAAGACCTCGTCGAACCTAATATATCTATGGTCTGACCCAGATATTTCTTTTGATACATGCCAGCCCCTAATTGAGCCAGCAATACCAAAGGTTGCTATTGTTACATCAATAACCTCCCTTCTTCTTACATTGACAAAAGTAGGCTCATTTCCACGATTTATAACTTCTAGATCATTAGCAATAACAAATTTTAGCAGAGACTCACCTCTCTTATTAGTGTTGGTGCTCCCCCATAAGGTATTATGGGTGTTGGCATCACATCCCACAATTAGCTGCACCTTCCCTTCACCGCTCTCCTTACTTCCTCCGTGGGGGGCACAGTTTGTTCGAAGGGTAGGTAGCCGGAGATCTAAATGATCTCACGTTCACCATCCTCTCGGGCTGAAAGCCCGGCTGCTAGCAGATCCCTAGAACATAAAAACCACAAGGGGATTAGTGGGATACTGTTCCTATGGAGGATACAGACCTTGGGACTGCATTGGGGAAGCCTGTATCCCCTACAGCCCAGAGAACGTACCCTACTATTTACAACATACTGCTCTTGTATAAGAACAATGTCAATATTCTTACCTCTCAAAAACCGCTGTAACAGTTCAGAGGCTGCAATATAGTGGTGGAGGTTTATCTGCAGCAGCCGGAGCATTCTACTTGGGATTTTTGTTCCCAGATGAGCCGCTGGACGAGGAAGAATCCCCGCCATCAGCCACTGCGGCTCCTCCAGTTTCTGGTCCAGTTTGTAGGTCTCTTCTCCATCTTTGCTGCAGGAATGGAAGGTGTGGGGGTTTGGGAAGAGGTTGTGGTTGTTAGGGTATGTTTCAATTTAATTACTATTTTAGGTTTGGGTTGTGGTTTTGGTTGGGCTTCTGGGTTCGGTTTCGGCTTAGAATAGATAGGAATGAGGGTAGGGGGGGCAGTGGATGTGGAAAGTTGTGATAGGAAATCAACTATTCTCTCCGATGTGGTCTCCGTTGCTGTGGGCCTCCCAGCTGTCATAGAGGTATCCCTCGGAGGTCTGTGTGTGCCCCTGCTTGTGCCTCTGTCTTCCACTTCCTCCTATTTGTAAGAACCAATAGCTGCACCATAATCATGGCATAGTGCAGCCGAAGGTTCCTAGACTGGAGCTTCTCTAAATGACTCTCCGGGGCTCTGAAGGCAGCAGAGAAGCCACCTCCTGACTTCTTACAACTCACGACGGTCCAATGCCGGATCTGCGCATGCAGCTCCGGGTTTCGTACTGCCAGTCTGTGTAGGAGTTGCTGATTATTTGGAATTAGTCCAGGGAAGTGTCTCCCTAGCCTAGTTATCCTAATCAGCTCTCTGAGTTCGGAGATTCTGAGTGAAATATCACCCAGTTTTAGCCAACCAACAACGCTGGCCAGCCAGTTCTTGGTCTCTATGTCCCGACAAGTCAGGAGTATCCCACCCGTTTGGAGTGTGAAACCCTGAAAGCTCGGGCCAAAGTTCCATTCAAGGCTAATGCTGTCAAACAAGGTTAACAGTTGTTCACCGAACTCGGTTATATGGCGGGCGTTCAGTGTTATACTTGGATAGTTCGCTGGGACTACTGCGGTCCTGTGTTCTACCAGGGTCTGTGCAAAGCTAGGTTGAGCAGAATCAATTTTCCGCCTTTTCCTAGCCTTGGGGGAGTGTGTCTCGGGATCTGCATCACCACTGGGCCCCGTATCAATTTCCTGACGAACAGCTTCACTAGGACCCTAATGGATACCTGGTTTCTGCTGCTCACGAGGATTTGAGCCTGAAACCCCAGTGGGAACTTCCCCCTTAGCCCTTTGCCTGGCGCGCTTTCTCTTCTGCGCTCCAGATAACCTCTTATACCCTAACTGAGCTGGTTCCTTTTCAGTACCCTGCTCAGATAATCCTGGTTCCGAAACCCTACCCAGAATTAATGTTGCTGGTTCTGTTACCGTACCCGGCTCAACAGGTGCTGGTTCCATAAACGTACCCTGCACCCCCTGAACCGGTTCCGTGATCGTACCCGGCTTATCTTTTACTATGGTTTGTTCAGTGAACAAACCATGGAATTCTTCTAATAGATCCGACATAGAGGATCCACTATCAGACTCTATATCCCTTTCGGGTTCGAGGTGGCCTGGAGGATGGATTCGGTCTAGGACCGGGCGGGGGGTACGCCAAGATCCCTACACCGATGTTACAGGACTTAGCATTTCATCCAGTATTGAGACTGGATGAAGTAGCAAGTCCTGTATTTAATATTGCACATACATAATATGGGAGAGCCTTGTAGAAATATATGTAGTGCGTAAGATGAGCCCTATGGTTGTTATCTTACAGTGTTGTTATTTTCTAAGTCCTTTATTATTAAATAAATTACCATTTTTATGTGATAATGAAAATCTACATGAAGGACTTCGTAATTAAAAAAGACTAATCATTTTATATTTTATTTTATTTTTTTCTGTTACATGTTTTTATAGTTTAGTAAAATGCTTTATTTACTTTTTTAAAGGATGGAACTGATCGTGTTTTTATTTATGAAGCTGTTGGAAGAATGATAGCAGGTGCTGCTCCATCAAAGACACTTTGCCTTCTGGACAGGTCACTAAGGAATCGGCCAATGAAGCCTTCAGTTATTTGTGGGAAAGGTACCTTTGTTCACACTAGCAATACATTATTTTATAGACGTTTATAGTTTAATGTCCGTTTGGCAATATTAAAAATATAATTCATAAGTCTTGAAATAATCTCTTTCAATTTTTTGTCAACTATTTGTCTTTTTTTTTTTTACATAATTTAAATTGTTGCAATAAATGATCTTTAAAAGAGATAATTACCAAAAAACAAAAAATATGTTTTTATATAGGGCTTTAATTTTTTTATACAAGTAAGACAGATTAATATGCATTAATTATTCTTATAAGAATGGTTATTTTATTCAGAGAAAGCTCAGCCTGGTTGGAATAAAGAGAAAGAACATGCAGCAGCTCTCTATTTGGCCTGCAGGCATCTACCCCCTTCCCTTCTGTCTTCTCCAGGTGAAAGAGCTGGCATGCTCATTGAAGCTGCCAAATGCCTCGAAAAAATTGGGGACAAGAAGCGTTTATTAAATTGCCACAAATTAATGAAATCATTAGGCACTTCAGTCATATCAAACTGAAATGGATATAAACTTAACAAAATACTCTTAAAGGGTATAGTCAGGTAAAGAAAGACTTATATATTTCATATATGTAGGTTCAATATATATATATATATATATATATATATATATATATATATATATATATATATATATATGTGTGTGTGTGTGTGTGTGTGTGTGTGTTTATGTATTTAAAACTAGGCACTAGGCCAAAAAATCTCAATTTTGCGCCTAAAAACCTGTATATGTACATGAATCTTTGTGTCTAAGATAGAAACAACCACATTTTTATTAATATTATTTATGGTATTTTTTATTTTTTTTTTTCAAATGCTAGCTTTATATTGAAAGTCATTAAACCAGCCAAAGTTTTATTTGATTTCTTGTTGAATGAAGAAGTAAATCCAGTCATTAATGAATATATAAAAAAACTATTCATTTAATTTCTTATTTATAAATAAAATATTACATTTCCCTCCTTGAAAAGTGTTCATATTATTCCTAGTAATTCTTTCATACATCTATTCTAAATATAGTCCTGTGAAGCAATAAGTAATATACACTCAATCACCTATTTTCCTAATGGAAGTGAAAAATAATTTTGGATTCTGACGTATATCCCTAATGTTTTTTACTGCTCTGAATCTTATTGATTTTAGAGTCACCAGAGAACCATAAATTTTCTATGTCGACAATAAAACATTTATTTTGGAATGATGCTCCGTTCTGGCAATTGTGTAACTATTCCCTTTTGAAATGTGAAAAACATTCATCAATATTATGTAGTATAAAGCTTCACATCCTGGTAATGTTTTTTTTAAAGGGAATATTTTTAAGACTTCTCCTAGGCACACGATAAGTATGAAGTGTCCTTCTGAGTCTGATTCATCATGCTTACCTGTCTATTCCCTTTATGGTCAGTTTTAAGGAGGAAAAGAACTGACAGTCCAAATGAGTGCTTTGTACTTATATTTAGCAACTATAGCAAAGTAATAACTTTCTTAAGAAGAAATGGATGTTTGTGAGTGTGTTAATACATTCAAATGTAAAGATATGTTTACCACTTTAAAGTAAATTACTATTTTAGTGGTTCCTTTAAACATTTAGTCATTCAAGTCAATAGAATTGACTTAAGAAGCCCCATGACATTTTTGTTTCTACTTAGATTTCTCAAAGAAGTGAATTACTCCTTACAGGTTTTTAATTTTTTTATCAGCGATGAAACGGCGCTAATGGCCAAGTTGTAGATGCGCCGTAAAAAAAAAAAAAAAAAAAAAAAAAAAAAAAAAAAAAAAAAAAAAAAAAAAAAAAAAAAAAAAAATCAGCGATGAAAGATGTTCTATTTAATAAATTAGGAGTCATTTTTTGAGGGAGTTACTTAATCATTTGTACATTTTTGTAATTTCATTTGTTGGACTTATTTCTTGTTTTATTGATACATAAATTAAGTCTATTTTGTTTGGGTCATTCCTCCTGCCTTTTTGTAAAAAAAATAATTGTATGTATGCCTTTTGGTCAGACAAAAATGTATGTAAGTTGAAATATTTTAAAATGAATTCAAATGTATTCACTTACAATATCAGAAAATATCTTTTTGGACAAATCTCTTTTTTTTTTTTTTGTAATGCTTGTGAAAAAGAAATATTTATTTGCGTGTTCTTTGTATATTGTTAATAATATATTATCTTACAATATAACCATTATTTTATGTTACCATTATTCCAAAACTATATTTATGTAAATGGGCAATCGTGTTCATGTCCTATTTATGAATTTAAAAAAGATTTTCTCAGATTATTGTTACATTAAAATGAATTATTTAATAATTCATTTATATTATTTATGATACTTTATTTGTTTCTGTCTTGTATATTTTAGATTTTAGTTCTTATAGCTCTAAAAAAATATGCAATTAATACTTTTGACAAGACTTGTGATCCTATAAATACCAAGTTTTCGCTTCAAAATAGCAGTGCCTTGAACTATTAAAACACCATTTTTTATTGCTTCATGCTATTGAAAATGTTTTTGTAAGTTATTATATAATATTTTTGTTATTGATAGAAAATTGTTACTTTTGAGGTTTCACTCACTATCAATAAATAAATGAATTTTTAAAAAAAAATCTTTTCAATTTCTTATCCCTTTGCCATTTGATTTTTACTGCTACTTGAAATTGATACTAAATTAATCTTATTAAAAACTCCTGAACGAGCACTAAAGCAAGTGTTTTTTGTTGAGTAGTATGTAAGTAGTGAATAAATGTCTGAATCTGAAAGGTGTCTGTCTGGCAATTCTGGTTTTTGAAAATAATTAATCTTATTTTCTAATTTATGATTATATTTTTTGTTAAATTTATAATAAACAATCAATAGTGCTTCAGAATAGGAAGGGTGAATGTTTATTCTAAAGAATGCTGATTCATAAACCTGACTGAAAAAGTATTTAATTGAAATTCAATGTTTTAACTTTATTTCATTCCTTTTTATCATTCTTTTAACATTTTTTATTTGATTATGTTTTTATTTCTCCGAATCTTATTTTGACCAAGTAAATGGTATTTACTTTCTAACTAGCTTTTAATTCGTGTATTGCATTATTAAGTTCAAAGTTTTGTTAGTTAATAACTATTTAATTTAAAAATGTTGATAATGAAAACTCACATGAAACAAAATTATTTTAAAAATGTCATCCAAGGAGTAAAGAACTCAGAATATTTCTTTATAAAACAAAAAAAAATTACATAAAATGAAGAAATGCATCACTACAGGTAAAAGAAAAAAAGATTAATTATATGCTTAGTTGTCATCTTCATTCAGCTCTGGTATCAGTAGATCTTCCTGTTATCACTGATGAGCTACTTCTAATTCAGTCTTGTATGGTAATGGGACGAAATCAAGGAGATCCTGCGTGACCTTCTGCTTTTCATCAGTCAGTTTGAATGGTGCAGGATATTTCACCGGCTGTAGACGTTAAGTTGAAAACTGTTGGACTGTACACTCTGCTTTTTAGTGCGGTTCCTCCCTCCCCCGTAGGGAGGAACCCCGCTTATAAGGTTGATCCCATGACGCAATCCAGAAGTGCCGACTAGAAAATTTTGCGTTTCAGAACCCCTAGAGACCGAAAATGATGGTGGTTCAAATTTGTATATATATATATGTGTGTGTGTGTATATATATATTTATATACATATATATATATATATATATATATATATATATTTGTCTGTTCGCTCTTTGGTAGAAGACGAATGGTCCGATTTTGATGAAATTTGGTACAAAAATCCGTCGTCCAATTTGAAAGGTCAAGTTCGTTAACCAGAAAAATCCGTCCACTGGAAGATGGCGTTTGGGGCGAAATTCGCGCAAAAAAAATCGTAACGCTTACGTTTTTGAGTTCATAAGCTTGTAAGCACTCGTTTTATAGGCTTCTTGTGCTAGGAAAACGAATGAAACCATTTTCAAGGCTGTTGTCATACCTGTCGGTGGAGACCGTCGTCACTGGCATCTGTGCGAGTACTGTGGGCGAGCGCTTTCGACGTAAATACGTCATTATTAAGCCACTGTTAAGTTAGTACTGAACTGTGTTTGTAGTGTCAGAGTATTTATACAGGGTGGTGTGAGTTGTTTACTTCTGTAAAGGGTCGTCCAGGTAGGTTGTTTGTCTGTACTCTGTGCAGGTGTTCGTTCAGGTAAAGTGTTCGTTGGCTCCGTGGGTCATTGCCGTCTAAGGGTTTCCAGCTAGTTTGTTTGTCTGTACTCTGTGCAGGTGGTCCGTTGTATGTTGATCTTGGAAAATGTGATTTTATGTTTATCTTTCTTAGTTTTTATGTTAAGTACGTTGTCGTTTAGTTATTGGAAGTGATGTTGTGTCTGTCCTTTTTCGTTTGTTTGTTCGTTTAAGTAGTTTGAGTGGTCTGAATATTGTGTAAGAACTAGTGTTAAGTTGTTCGTTTATAATGTTTCCGTTAAAGTATCGTTGTTTGTATATCTCCATGTTTTCTAGTATGTCAAGTCTACGTCCTTTTTGTTGTCTGTGTATGAGTGTCATGCTGTTTTGTATGTTGCTAGGGTCGTGTAAATGGTTGGCGTAGTTAGAGTCACGTTTGTTCTGTTTAAAAGATCGTATGTGTTTTGTATATCGTGTCTTTAGTTTTCGTCCTGTTTGTCCGATGTATGTGTGGTCACAAGTGCATGTTAGTTTGTACACTCCGTTTAGGTCGTATTTGTTAGGTCTGTCGATATCGTTTGTGAGGTTAGTCCGTAAATTGTTATCTGTTTTTAGTGCTGTCTTATGTCCTTCTTTGTGAAACAAGTTAGTTAGTCGGTATGTTAATGGTCCTGTATACGCGAAAGTGCAGCGTCTTGTGACTTCGTCCGTCTGTGTGAGTTTTTTAGTGCTGTTTTGTGTTATTAGTTTGTCGATGGTTGTTCGCCCGTAACCGTTGTTATGTGCTATGTCGTATATGGTTGATAGTTCCTTGTTGTAGTTCTGTTGGGTCATGGGTGTAGTCTGGAGGCGGTGGATCATGTGTCTAAAGGCTGAGAGTTTGTGTTGTGTGGGGTGTACGGATGAGGAATGGATTGTTGTGTCGGTCATGGTAGGTTTTCTGTAGATGCCGTATGTAAGTGAGTTTTCTGTTCTTGTTATTGTTAGATCGAGAAAGTTTATAGTTTTTTCCTGCTCTTTGTCCATCGTGTAGATAATGTTTGGGTATTTTGTTAAGGTCTGTAAGGAGTTCGTCTGTGGTGTCGTTTTCTATGATGAGAAATGTGTCGTCGACGTATCTACCGTAGAATTTTATCTTGTGTTTGTCCATAAGTGTTGGAATGGTTAAGTCCTCGTAGTGTTGTAAGAATACTTCCGTTAGTATTGAAGATGTCGGGTTGCCCATGCCTAGTCCGTCCTGTGGTTTGTAGATCTGTTCGTTGAATTGGAAGTAGTTCTGTGAAAGTACTGTTTTTAGTACGTCAGTTAGTTGGTCAATGTAATCTACGTCGTATAGTTCTGTAAGTTTGTTGCGTATTATGTGTAATGTCTCGTTCACAGGTATGGAAGGGTATAAGTCCTTTATATCGAATGAAACTAGTACCATGGTGGGTGATATGTGAGTGTCCTGTAGTCTTGTGATTAGGTCTTTTGTGTTGCGAATAGTGTATGTGTTTGTTAGGTTAATAGTTTCTTTGAGTACGTTTGTGATGTGTTTTGCTAGTTTGTATGCGGGTGCTGGTCTATAGTTAATGACTTGTCTGATGGGTATGTCAGGTTTGTGTATTTTTGGTTGTGCTCTCATTGTTGGTGGTCGCGGGTTCATGTTGATGTATTTGTATTGTAGTCCGTCAATGATGTGTGGGTTTCGTTTAAGCGTGTCTCTTATCTGTCTCTGGTAAGTGTCTGTTGGGTCTGTTTTTAGTTTAATGCAGTGCGTGTTAGTGATGAATGTATTTGTTTTGGTTATGTAGTCTTCCTTTGTCATTATGACTGTTACGTTTCCTTTGTCTGCTTTAGTAAGGATTAGTTCATTATCTTTTAGTTTTGTTTTAATGCTTTTTATAGTTTTGTGTTCATTGTGTGAGTGTTTATGGTTTGTCCGTTGTTTTATCGCATGTTCTAATGTGTCGTACTTGTTCTTGTCTCTCAGTGGGAATGTATGTAATGGCCGTTTCTGCGTCAGGTATGTGTGTTTCTATTGTTTTCCGTACGCTCGTCTGTGGTAAGTTGTGTTTTAGTCCTTTTTCTAGTAGTTGCTCCTCAGCGTCGGTAAAGTTGATGTTAGTGAGGTTGGCGATGCGTTTGTGGAATGTGGTGTTCGTCTGAGTTTGTCTGTTGTTGAGTTTAGTAAGTTTTCGTTCGGCTTTGTTGTATTTGTTGGTCATCTGTTGGTGTATTCTGTCTTTTAGGTATGTTAGGTATGGTGGAAAGATGTGGTACATGTTTAGTTGAGTAAGTAAGTTGGCTGTTTCTAGGTGTAATCTGTACAGTTCGTCATTTAGTTTGTTTTTCTTTATGTAAAGGGATCGGATTTCGTTTTTTAACCACTGTCTCTCTGCCGTCTTTTTAGTCTGTCTTGCTGCGTATGTGTTAGTTTTTATATCTATTGTCGCATATGTCGGTGTCAGTTTGTCAGTAAGGCATTGTTTGTTAAATTTAATGTTGGCTATTGTGTTGTGTATTTTTAGTGTCTTGTTAATCATGCGTGTTAGTAGTACCTTAGCCTGACTGGCTGTGTTAGGTAAATAATCTAAGGGGTTAGGTCCGCCAGTAAATATACTGTTGTCATACCTGTCGGTGGAGACCGTCGTCACTGGCATTTGTGCGAGTACTGTGGGCGAGCGCTTTCGACGTAAATACGTCATTATCAAGCCACTGTTAAGTTAGTACTGAATTAAAACTAATATGTTGAAATTTGTGTTACGTTTGGAGTTAAGGAAGGGTTAGAATAAAATATTTTATTAACAGACATAAAAAGTTTTGGTAACTTTGTATACTTTCCTTAATATCTCGAAAAAGGTTGAGAATCTTGGTAAACGAAAGAATACCATTAGAAAGCTTACTAAATGCTCTACAAAAAAGGTTATGATGAAAGTTTTGATTAGACGATGTCAATCGGAGAAATAAATGCTTAAATCTTTAAAGTAATTGATTTCGCTTATTCGAACTGTTCTTTTTGTCTGTTTTTATTCCTTGTTATTTTTTAATTGCTTATAGTTGGATAATGTATTTGATAATAAATCAGGTTAAGAAAAATAAGAAAAACAATTTAATCTTAGAGATATGGATTTCCAAGATATAGCTTTTCAACTGCCTAGCGGTGTCCTTCCTAGGACGGGGACCCATCCAGGTAAGATCGTAAATAAGACCTTTCTTGAAAGTAAAGATGGAACTGTCAACTTTGGTCCTCCTCTGCCTCCCGGAACTTTCATTGCTGACGAAGGCTACCAATGAGTAGCCGAAACGTCCTAAATATAGATTTTTTAACAAAAATCGTATTGAGGTTTCTTTAGCCGAATCCCCCCAACCATTCCATCTTTACTTATCACCTCGACGGCTAACTATCTAATCTTCATGCTTTCTAGAAATGTGGACCCAAAATAATAACAGCTTCTATTTTAATCATTTTAAATGAGTCTAGAGATAAGAACGGAACCGCGCTAAGATGATGCAGTTCCTGCGAGTCGGACTTTTTCCTTTTTGCAGTTGTACGTCTTTAGGTGAGTTTGAGTTATAACAGTGTTGCATCATAAATCCAAGTTTGTAATCTTAAGAAAATTGAAATATTTTTTTACCTTGATATGAGCTCCAGTTAGTTTGTTACCATGGTCTGAAGTACTTCGAAATCGTTTACCATTTCCTGTTTAACTTCAATAACATGGAGCTTATTCTTGTGTCTGTATTATTGAATGAAATGAATATAATGCTTCTTTGATAATTCCTCAATATCCTTAATGTTCTGTTTTATTTGTCCAAAATCTCGGTCACAACCCCTTTCAGTAAGTCTTGCTATCAAGAAAATGTGTTTAACAGTTTCAAAGTGACCTGAATGAATAAACCGCGAATGGGACAGAACAATGTTTTGTACAATTTTTGTTTTGACCGCCACAATTATCACTGAAAATTATGACCGTCCTGACTTGTTCGTGGACAAAAATTTCCAAATAATGAGTGAGATAGCTTTCAATTCCACACGACCCTCATTTTGCTATCTTCCCAAACAATTTAGTCCACATTTTCCTTTTGTAATACTGTGATTTGCATGTTAGCTTTGGTGTCGGTAGGGCTTGTTGTAAATCAACACAAATAACTTCAATACTTTCTATCTGTATTGCCCTTGTATCTTTCCATCATCTGCTGAGCTTCTTTGTATTTCAAAATGTAAGTATTACGTTCAGCCTCCAATATATATATTCAAGGAGAATCCGGTTCACTTTTTTTCAGGTGGGCTATTCCAAGTTTAAGTTTTGCACATGTAGTTATACTCATGCACTACTATAGGCTCTATACCAATATTGTATTCAATCACAAATAAATGGCAATAACACCTTTCCAAGACAGGCAGTCTCCAGGGTGGAAGTTCTAGATCCATTCTGGGTAAGATTCGTAACATCCACTAACAGAAGAGCCTGGTGGCATGTACTTTCTAAAAGGACTCTTAGCTCTGCTGTAGTGACTTGAAACAGTGGCAAGGAAGTCAATGTGATCCTTAGCAAACTGGCGATGATCACCTTCAACTTCTTTCCTGTTTCATCAACCTTCATTGTCCCAGAATGAGTTAATTTTGCCAAAACTGTACGGTTGTTTTTTATTTACCCCATGAAAACAACAAACATAAAAGTTTTAGGCTTTATCATACACAGAATAGTGGAAAGTTTGAAGCTTATGACTGGGTCGGTCAGTAATCTCCGAATGCGCATAATCATCCCACTTCAGGAACTTCTTGATACACAAGATTCCTCAGAATTTCGTTTTGTTTTACAGCTATTGACCTTCCACTGCTCAGGTTTATTTTGTGAAGTTTGGCATTCCTCACTCATTATCTCAAACTGCAATGACACAAAGACTTTAACTGAAAGTTAAAATTGACAAAATTATTGACACTTTAATTGTCTGTGAGCACATCACAATTGAAACTGAAGACAATACACAAGAGGGATTTGGTCGTAGAGTATGGGGATGAAACTTCTTTTAAAACGTTCTTGGAACTACCCCCTAACACACAGTCATGTGATAGTGACACAGGCACTTCCCATAGAAGAGCAAGGGCGAATACGAGCGATTTATTTGTAACAATATGCTGGAAGGGCAGTTTTAGACCTGGGGTTCACCCTTGCTCCTCTAGGAAAATTGGACTTTGAATTCTTCGTAGATGGTGCTTTTTTCTTCAACTTTAAACTCTGAAAGTACTTCCAAAGAAACAAGAAGGCAAACCAAAGAAACAAGACCATGCCATGTGTTAGCGTGCAAATAGATTGACAGATTAACACAAGGCGAAGCTATCAGTTTCCTAAAATCTTCATTTGCTGAGCTATGACAATGTCATCCTTTCAAATTTCAACATCGCATGGGCGTATATAAGGGGGGGCTGAAGGGTCTGCAGCCCCTCCCCCCAAAATTTTCATTTGATGGTAAAAATGTGTCTTAAACCCCTTAAAAATAAATTAAATAAGATCATTTCATTTTAGATGTAATAGCGTTTTATTTGTCTAAAACTATTCAAAGTTCTAAATTGTTAGTATTCCATACCCCGGAAATGGCCCCCCCCGAAACTTTCTCAGCCCCCCCCCCCTCCCCCGAAATTATTTCGCATATACGCTCATGGTTACCAGTAATACCAATGGTTAACAGCGTAACCAATAAAGGTTAAATTTTGTTGTCAATAATAAATGTACGTTACAATTTAAAAATTTCTGTTTCTCACATGTCATTTGGAAACATCCATTATATTTTCGAGCATGACCAAGAGGTGTTCTGACTGGGGATGCTGATGGGCGAGGAGACTGTGCAATGGTTCGGGATATTATTTCCTCGGATGGGCCGAGGACAACAATGGTTATAAATCACATTTCTAACCTTTGTTTATTATTATAATTTTGCTTATTATTTTGGTTGGAAGGGGGAAAAATCAAAAGGGCATCCTATCCATAATATAATATACTTAATAAAAATACTCCAGTGTTGCTTACTTGTAGTATCTGGCAATGAAAATTTATTTTACAATACCGTGAACACATGGCTTGGAAAATTTTCTGATTCAAAATTTTCCGGAAAACTCACATCTCTATTTATGACATGCCAGCCCCTTCCTTACCTGCACATTTCATCTACTGCCGCCTATCTTCAGTATTCCAAAGTACTTCCTGAACGTCCAATATGGATTCTTGCTTGAAGATCTTGGTCTTTTTTTTCTCCTAACCGAGTCCCAACCATCCCTTGACTTCGCATCACAACAGCTAACTATTTTCATCTCATTTAGTATTTCTGTTTGCTCTCTAGCTGGCTAAAATTTGGCTGATTTTAATGAAATTAGGTATTATTCCTTTACTAATGGCACTCGGGAACCGCACTAAGATGATAAAGTTCCTGCAAGTCGGGCATTTATTGTTCCCAACCACTTTAGATATTATAACTTTGTTTTGGGATTCTAATTCTAATAATAATATTTTAATAACTTACACTCTTGGAATATATATATTGAAATCTTCACATGCATCTATTAGAAATATTTTTGTTTACCAGGGTGGAAATGGTTGAGAGTTCGGTCCCAATAGTTGAATAAAAATTAATAAAGGTTTTATTCCCAATATTTCAGCTTGATTTTCAGTCCATCATCAAGGCTATTAGGAGAATATGTGATTCATATAGATGGTTCTTCTCCATTCTAGTAATGTCTACTATCAACAATCTTCTCTGAGTAATTTAATTTGCTATTCCCATTATTATTATAAAGTCAAGTATTACGCTACAATTATATTTATGAGAGGATGTCCCTAATGTCTTATTTTCTCGGGGAATACATGTATTCCAATTACAATATTTATATTCACTATGACATTTATTTGTGTTTGAACTATGAAACAATTGTGTAAAATGTCTGTTTTATTCTGATGGAATTATTTCAGATTCTGGTGGATACTTCCCTGACTGACATTTCAAGTAATAGTAACATTAGCATCTGAACCTATAGTTACCATTAATAGGAATTAATGTTAATAAATTGCTTGAAAACTGGGTCTAATAAACCATAGCTTTTATTTTATTGTGTTCACAAGTTACCACAGACTTTTAACCAACATTTGGTTATTCTAGAGCACAAAATCAGCAATATTTTGAAGTTAACTAAATTAAATTACATATAATAACTAATTAAATTTTGATTGAAAATATTTGAATTTAAACAATTCAAGGATAATATATCAAATTATACAAATTATGGTGATAACTATAATATTGGCATTTAAGCATAAGTTGATGTTTAGGCATAGCTTGTTTAATAATTTATTTTTTTCATATAAAAGTTTATTGTAGCACAAGCACTTCATAGTCTGGTATTCCAATTTCTTGCCCACCATAAGGAATGTAACAAACTCCATGACTCTTCTGAACCTAAAAACAAATAAAACCTTTGAGATTGTTTTGTGAGTATTAATTTTCATAGTGTGGTGCATATTCCTTTTAGGTATTACTCTATAATAATAATAAGAAGATCAAGTAACAGAAGTTTTATTTCAAATAGGTAACATTTTGAGAATGTAATTTGCTCTCAAAAACTCTTAATTCTTACAAAAAAAAAAATATAGACTGAATGATTTAAATTGAATTGTTATTTGTACGTAGAATGCAAAGACTGATAAAGTTTTTACCTTCCCAATAGTAATAGTATCAGAATACTTGGCACGTCCAATGTATAATGCTTCCCCGTCCTCTGCAGAGCCTCCTTGAATAGCAGTAGGTGGAATATTGTCACCTGACGTTAACATCCAAGTACCCCGGCAATCACACAGTACCTTAAATTATGAATAATTTGTTCTAATCAGATACCTTTTTAAATAATGTAATTTTAATGGTGATTATACTATTTTCCTTGCCATTATTATTAATGTTGCTTAAAAAATTAATTACTAAATTAATTAACTCATTAAGTATTGGGTGGTAAAATAAAGGTTATACCGTTTTTTACTGGCGATTTCAATAAAAGACTTTAGATATTTTTGTAAATATTTTTAAACAATTATATGAGACCCATTTTTATCTATTACATATTGCCAACTTTCAGGTAATTTTTTAATTCCCTCCATCCAGAACTTATTAGATTTTTGCGCAATGAATTCCTCTATGAGAGTTTTGCAGTCCTCAAGCGAATTAAAGTGTTTCATGTTAAGAGAGTTTTGAAGGGTCCCAAATAAATTCCACCAAATGCACAGCACAACCTTTTTTGGATGTAATCCTGCTTTTGGAGCCATTAACGGCGGGTCACTTCTTTTTTTCCAGGACTTTTGCCCAACAATATTGTTTTACAGGACCCATTTTCCTCCCCAGTTATCAAGCTCTTTAAAAAAGGATCATTACCATTACATTTCAGGAGGGAATCACAAATGGAAATGTGGTCCAATAAACTCTTTCCCGTCAAATTGTGGGGAACTCATATATCACTTCGAGAAACATATCTCGCAGTCCCAAATTATTTGAGACACTTGCATGAGATATGTTAAGCATTTCTGTGATATCTCGTGTTGTAGAGTGAGGGTTGTCTGTTGTCTTCCAAGTGCAAATTTACAGTTCTGAACTGAGCAATTCACTGACGGACGGTGCTTTCTCCTAAGGCATCATCACCATACACACTGCAAATTTTATTAACGGTCTGTGCAGTGAATTTTCCTTCGTAAATAAAAGATCATAAAATGAAAAAAATGAATTTTTTAATCTTCCATTTTGAGCATGCAAAATACCACTTCAAAATAAGGAATCTCAGTTGAAACTGAGGCATAATTAAAAACTAACTAATCCTCTTTTAGAACATGTAAACATTATTGACCGAGTAAACATGATTTTATAAACACAGAGAGAATTAAATTGAAATATTGAAAAACACAATGAACTTATTTTACAACCCAATAAATATTAAAAATTTATATTTTTAAGATTTTTTTTGATACATTGAGCCTAATCTTTTAAATCAAACTTGTAGTTTCTACCCATTGGAGTGTCAGTTGGTATCCAGATACCTTTCGCAACCATATAACAATGTATTACTACCAAATACCTTTTGCGACCATATAGCCATTTATTATTCACGGCCAAACTAGTTACAATTATTGCTTATTCGAATGTTATTTTAATATTATTTATGTTTTAATTTGATTCATTAGAATCATGACAATATTAATATCAATTACAGGCTCCAATTTTCTTTATGACTAACTATTTTTTGAATACGTTTTGTTTGTAGCTTTACTACAAACAAAACGTATAGGACTGCATTTACTGTGAAATAAAACTATGACAATCACCTCATATTCTGGAATGGCATGTTCAGAACCTCCCCAAGGAATGTAACATACACCATGAGAGGGATGAACTTTTCCCGGTATGATTGCACCAGCATGAGCAGCTCTTCCAATGTAGAGCTGTTCAAAATCATAACCTCCAGGAACAGCATTCGGCGGAACTGTGCCTCCTGAGGCTGCAACCCATGTCCCTTCTCCATTCATACCAGCCACATTCCAGCCTATTTCTGCAGATTGTAGAGGGGCAGAAGGTGCTCTCCATCCAGACCAGTTGTCTAAAAATCAATAAAGAAAAGAATAACAGAGCCTGAATATTGTTTTATTGCTGATTTTCAGGTTTGAAAAAATAAATAAATAAACTTACAAAGAAAAACCACTGACAACGTTATTTTGATTATGTGACCAGGTACAATAATTGAAATTAATGTAAAAAATGTTCAAAAAGAATGTTGAAACGTTAGATAGACAGAATATTACATCTGATCAATGATAAATTAAGTGTGCATAATCTGTAAGTGAAAACTAAGTTACATATTTTTGTGGGTCTCCCTGTGCATGGATAGCATATCTGAACAAAAGACATGTGGGTTTGAGTCACACCTGCAGCAGGTTGAGTATTTTCATCAATGGCTGACCAAAATGCTGCATTTGAGAACTAATAACACTAGATTATATAATAGAAATATATACTTGTACACTAATCTACTCACAAAATGAATACTCTCTAAAACGCCATACCTTCTTTTACTTGAAACTGCTTCTAATCCTTGAAAAACTATTTGGATTGCACAGAATGTAAGAGAGGAAGAATCTCAAACCTATTTTTTTTTTTTTTTTTTTTTTTTTTTTTTTTTTTTTTTTTTTACGGCGCATCTACATCTAGGTCATTAGCGCCGACATCCAGGGTGCAGCGAGGAATTTTACCAGCGAGCCATGGGATGATAAAATTCCTGCCGGAGGTTGGGAATCGAACCCACCATCTCTCGCTTATGAATCCAAGGCGCTAGCCATTAGACCACGGGAGACCCTCTCAAACCTATTATACCTAAGAGGAAAGGCAGAACGTATTCCAAACCAACCTTTTAAAAATTGGGTTGGGCAAAGGTAAAATCCTCAAATAAAAAGTTGAAACCTCCAACACACGTCCTGTAAAGTTCTCCACTCCAATATTACCAGATACCATGAAAATGATAGATTTTTTCCCACCATGTGCACATAGGTAAGATATATGTATGAAAATTCTAGGCATTGTGAAGAATGAGCTCTGCTCTGCGTAGCAAAAGTCCCAGAAGCAGGAGCTGCATAACTAAGCACTATCCTCAGAATTTGGGTAGTGTCGAGTGCATTTCTGAATAAATTGCTTAAAATAACCTATATAAATAAAATAAAAACGAGTGATAACGATGCGTGCAGCTGGAAAGAGTGTAAATGTTTTATCCATTTTTTGTTGTGTTTTCAAATATAATGAATGAAATGAATCAATGAAAAGTTTTATTCTTATTCCGGGACAGAAGTCCCATAGGAATAATTTTGAAATTACAAAATAATTTTGAATTTTACGTATAAACTTAAAAACTTATAAATGCTATCAGTATCAGTATATAGTGTACAGCTTCAATATAGACTAGGGGTTGGGTAAAACTTGGAGGGATAGAAGGTGGTGGAAGAGTCGGGATTTAAAGGTTTCAAGGTTGGTAGAATGGCGGACAGACAGAGGTAAGGAATTCCATAGCGAGGTGGCACGGGTGACGAATGATTTTTCGAATATTGCTGTTCGGTGGGAAGGAATATAAAGATCGGAAGGACGAGATCGGGTGTTACGGGAGTGAACCGAGGATTTAAATTTAAGAAGTTGAAAAATATAAGAAGGTCTACGGGATTGAATTACTTGGTAAAGGACTGAGCCGAGGAAGTACTGACGACGATAAAGAGGGAATAGCCAATTTAGCTCCTGGTAGAAATGTGATATGTGGGAGTCTCTGGGGATCCCGAGGATAAAACGAATGAAACAGTTCATGAGGCGTTTGAGTTTTGCCTCGAGATCGCCAGATAGTCCACCGTACACCAAACAACCATAGTCAAACTGGGGGAATAATAGGGAAGTTACGAGGAGTTGACGGGTCTTTGTTGGCAGGAGATGGCGGGAGAGGTTGAGCTGTCTCAGGATAAATATGGACCGACGGGAAATTTGGGAAATATGATTTTTCCAGGAAAGGTTCTGATCAAATATGATCCCAAGATTTTTAACTGATTTACAATATTTTATAGGGATGTTGTTAAGGTAAAGGGCTGGAAAAGGGGAAGTAGAACTTATGAGGGATTGGGAGCCTATAACAATGGCTTTGGATTTGTCTGGATTCAGGGAAAGCTTATTAGCTGCAGCCCAAGCATTGATGTTGTTAAGATCTACTTGCAGCTTGTCTACCGCATCTCGTAGCAAAGAAGGCTTAAAGGATATGTAGATTTGGGTATCGTCAGCGTAAAGATGAAACTTGGAATGAACTATGGAAAGAGGAAGATCATTGATGTAAACAGAAAATAGAGTTGGGGATAACGAGGAGCCCTGCGGTACACCACGGGAAAGAGGAAGAGGGCTAGAAGGATTGCTGACGGGGATGACCACGTATTGGGATCGATTGGATAGAAAGGATTGGAACCAGCTAATGGCACTGTTGGAAAAGGAAAGAGATTGGAGTTTGGTGAGGAGGATTTGATGGTCTACGGTATCAAATGCTTTTGAAAAATCTAGGAGAACTAGAATAGTGAGCTGTTGGTTATCTATGGCAGTTTGAATGTCATGGGTGATTTTTATGAGCGCTGATTGAGTGGAGTATGACGGACGGAAGCCAGACTGGAGAGGGTTAAGGAGATTATTTTGTTCAAGGTGGTGGATACTTGAGATTGGACCAGGCGCTCTAAAGGTTTGGAAAGATTGGATAGAAGGGAGATAGGACGGAAATCCTTCGGAGAGCAGGGGTTTGATATTTTGTTAAGAGGGCGAACCAACGCTGTTTTCCATTGAGAAGGAAAAGTCGAGTTTTGAAGGGAATAGTTGTATATGTGAAGAAGGATAGGAAGGATTGCGGGTAAGCAGGCCTTAATCAGTTTAACGGGAACAGAGTCTGGACCGTAGTCATTGGTTCGGGATTGAAGGACCGCGGTTAGAAGATCTTCTGGGGTAATATAGGAGAAGTAGAAGTTGTTGGAATTAAAAGGTAGTGTGGAAGGTATAAGAGGACTGGATATGACTGCGGGAGAAGATACAAAGTGAGCATTAAGAACATCAGGGGATAATGAGATAGAGCAAGGACGGTTAGTTTTGCAAAGGGAAAGTTTACGAAGGATTGACCATTTTGTTTTAGAGTCAGGAGCATTGGATAGGGATTGGTGGACGTAGAGGGACTTAGCTCGACGGATGGAGGATTGGGTGAGGTTACGCAAGTATTTGTAGGAGGAGTAATCTTGAGGAAGACGGGTCCGTCTAAATTTTCTTCTCGCTGCTTCTCTTCTTTTTATTAATGATTTGAGCTCGGGTGTAAGCCAGGGAGCAGGAGGACGGTTGAACCGGCGGGTTTGAAGAGGAGCATGGGAATCTAAAAGGGAGTGGAGGTGATGAGTTAAGGAGTTAACCATGTCATCTATGGAGTCAGAGGAATAAGTAATATATTGTTGCTTGAATAATCTAAAAGTATTATAGTAATTTCTAGAATAACAAAAATAAGGAATTCAGGTCTTGAAACTATAAATTTTATATTTTCAGCCAGTAGATTGGCAGTGAGTACTGAAAACAGCTCAGGGCTTATCAACTAAATTAATATAATTTTATTTTAACATAAATGAATCATAGAAATACTGATAATAAAATTTCCGATTTAGTACTAGGTTGGTAACAGCTTATTAAGTCTTCAATAGTTTTGTATTTTATATTACATTTTAGCGCGGTTCCTCCCTCCCTCCACAGGGATATATATATATATATATATATATATATATATATATATATATATATATATATATATATATTTGCCCGTTCGCAGCATACGTCAGCGAATAATGGTCCGATTTTGATGAAATTTGGTACAAAAATCTTTCGTCTAATTTGAAAAGTCAAGTTCGTTAACCAGCAGAATCCGCCCACCGGAACATGGTTTTTGGAGCGAATGTCGCGCGAAAAAAATCGTTCCGCTTACTTCATATGCTTGCAAGTACTCGTTTTATAGGCTTCTTGGCCTAGAACAACGAATGAAACCATTTTTAAGGCGATAGCTTTAACCGTTGTCGATTCAGTTGAAACATTTTCTGCATGTTCAAATTTCATCAAAACTAATATGTTGAAATTTTGGTTACGTTTAGAATTAAGGAAGGATTAGAATAAAATATTTTATTAACAGACATGAAAAGTTTTGGCAATTTTGTATACTTTCCTTAATATCTCAAAGACGGTTGAGAATATTGGTAAGCGGAAGGTTACCATTAGAAAACTTGCTAAATGCTAAAAAAAAAAGAGGTTCTGAAGAAAGTTTTGATTAGGCGATGTCAATTGGAAAATAAGTGCTTAAAACTTTAAAGTAATTGATTTCGGTTATTCGCACGGTTCTTTTTGTCTGTTCTTATTTCTTGTTATTTTTTAATTGCTTATAGTTGGATAATGTGTTTGACAAAAAAACAGGTTAAGTATAATAAGAAAAACAATTTATTGTTAGAAATATAGCTTCGAGAGAGTTTCGAAGACCTTGTGACAATTTTCAACTGCTTAGCGGTGGCCTTTCTGGGGTTGGCCGACCCGTCCAGATAAGATCATAAATCAAGACCTTTCAAGAAAAGTGGAACCAAAACAATAACTGCTTCTATTTTAATCTTTCCAAATGAGACTATGGATAAGAACGGAACCGCGCTAAGATGATGCAGCTCCTGCGAGTCGGACTTTTTGTTGTGGAAACGTTTCGGCTATAAGCCATTTTCAATCCAATTGTCTGTGAAATACAATTAATTATACTGGCTAACTTAGCTTTATTATACTGGGACTAGCTTAGCTATTTCATACAATGTTGGTGGATTGAGAATAAAATAATATCAATAGATTTTGTAAATAATGTTAAAGAGTATGATGTATTTGCACTCTGTGGAACACATGTTATGGAGGAGGACTGTGAATATTTTGAGAATTATATTTATGAATATGATTTGAAATGGGAGCATGCTAAAAATGAAAAAGTGGTAGAACTGAAGTTTCGCGTCCTCACAACCGATTTCTTTCAAATTTTGTACAATAACGTATTGGCGTCTCCCGTGGTCTAGTGGCTAGCGCGCTAGATTCATAAGCGGGAGATGGTGGGTTCGATCCCCACTGGCGACAGGAATTTTCTCATATCACGGCTCGCTGGGAAAATTCCTGGCTGCACCCTAGATGTCGGCGCTAATGGCCAAGAATTGTCGATGCGCCGAAAAAAAAATAACGTATTTTGATGCACTAAACAAGAATCCGTAAAAAGAAAAAAAAAAGTCGTTTATAACTAGGAAAGAAGTTAAATCACCAAAGTACACTGTTATGCGGGTTATGAGGGCTAATGTAAACAACTATATTAGTCAACATGAGCATGCGTGGGTATGGAAAAGTCCGTAATAAAGAAGTCTAATTGAAATTTATCATCAATTATTTAAATTCACCAGCACTTATTTATTCACAACCATTTTTTAAAATAATGAAACATTCTTCAAATTTCTTGTTTCGTTCATGAAAAGTATTATAAAACAGAAATCCCTTAATAATTAGCTAATGCCTTTATAATTATTAGTTTGTTCTAATTCGCGCCTGCTGAAGTTTGGTTGTCAACATACTTTTATTTTACACAAAACTAACAATGAAGTTGCACGAATTTATAATTCTCGTCCACAATAGAGAAGAATTACTCAAAGGCATTTTTTAAGAATTACATTAAAGGCCTTTTTTTAAGAATTACATTAAAGGCATTTTTTGGCGCGATTGGGGATTTGTATCCACCGAACATGGCGTCTGAAGGAGAAGAAAGCTGAGAAGAATGTCTAGGAGGATAAGAAGAATGTCTAGGACGACTTTTTGGCATACATTCTATGCATTTCCACTCGCTCAAAAAGGTATCAAAACTCTAGTCAATCCAACTCGCTAAAATTAATAGAATTCTATTAATTTTAGCGAGTTGGATTGACTAGGTTTTTGATATCTTCTTGAGCGAGCGTAGTGAGCGGAAATGCATAGCACGTCTGCTCATAAGCGAAAGGTTACAACGAGATGAGGATGCCCTTAAAATTGACAATTATTTTTCAATAAATGGTTTATGATCATTTCAAATGAAAGTTCTCTGTTTACCAATGTTACATGTTTGCGCATGCGCATATATACCTTCCTAACAGTGAACTTTATTGCATAAAAACTTCTTTCCTCGTTGAAAGCGATTTTTTATTTTATTTTTTAACGTATTCGTGTTTAGTGCATTAAAATACGTTGTAGTGAGAAATGTTAAAGAAATAGTTTGTGAGGACACTAAACTTCAGTTTTACCGAAAAAGTAATTGGTATAGCTATTGGTGGAAAACTAATAGGAATTAAAAAGTCATTTACTAACCTTGCTCTTAGAGTAGAGCATCAGTTTTTAATTGAACTGGAAATATTAAATATCCTCATAATTCCAGTATATCTTAGAGGAAAAGAATGAATGATTAGCCTCTTTCATACAGAGGCATGATAATATGTAGTTTTTAATAGATGCTGACTGGAATGTTCAAATTTCTGACTGTGAGGAAGTTCCTACAGATGTAATTGCTAATAATGAAAGATTTACAAAGAAAAGGAAATCAAAAGATGTAAATAAAACAAGCGGGGGACAAAAAATGCTAGATATTATGGCAGAATACAATTTGATTACTTTAAATGGAAGGTCTCCTTCAGACCGGGAAGGGGAGTTTACATTTTTAGGGGCTATGGGAGTCTCAAGGAGGAGGAAGACACTGCATTTTCTCGCGAGATTTCCAGTAATGAAGGAATTCAGGAACGTATACTACCCCAAAGATCTACTCTCCCTGGAAGAAGTCAAGGAGGTTTTAAACGGAAGTGCCCAGGGTAAATTGTACAAGTATTTAAATAATATATCCAAATACAGGCAATTTTTGGTTAGCCAGTTTAATTATTGATGCAGAAAAGAGGTTTATATTTATTTATTTTATTTCACATTTCTTCAGTATTAATCTTTTAATTTTGTGTATGTTGTTGTTTCCTCTCTCTCTCTGTTTAATTATAAATATATTTATTTTTGATTATTTCATTAATTTGTTTTATTTCTTTATATATTTTTTCTTTATTCAAGATAATATTAAGTCTATACACACTTGCACACACACACACACACACACACATATATATATATATATATATATATATATATATATATATATATATATATATATATATAAGGCACTTCAACCACTAGGGTCATTGGTGGTGATGTATATTTTTATTATGTATTACTAATGAATAATTACTGCATATATGCACTCAGGCTGATGAACACTGTCCAAGCCTAAGTAAATTGTTTTCCTTTTCTTTCAAATTAATTGTATATATACAGGGTGATTCAGGTCTAAGTAGCCAAACTCTAGGAGGTGATTCTAGACATTTCAGGAGGTGATGTCCAACAAAAAATTTCATTTGAAGCATGGTCTGATTCCGAAGGGAAAGCCAGTTATGTTCAATTTTCTGTTTTTTCAACGTAGTCATGGTTTTTATTAAATAAGAAAGAATTGCTCAAACACTATTCAGGATAATTGAAGTCTAATGATGCCATCATAAAATAGACAAAATTTCCTTTAAAAAAACAGCGATTTAATTCACTAAATCAATTGACAGACCATAGTTTCTGGACGTCCAATAACGCGCTTCTGTTTTTCTAACAGAAGAAAGAACGGTTGTGATTAGAGATTCACTACTTACCGGAAAACTTCTACATTTAGTAAGCATTAGTTCTTTGTAAATGAATTGGAAGTTTAATGATAGCCCAGTACATAGTGACAGTAAAAGGGGGTTGAGCTAACATTAATTCCCCCCTAATTAAGATTTTTTTTTTATAATATCCTTAGGTTTACTTAGTTTTCCAACTCGAAAGCCGAGAGAACTTTTGGCAAGCGAAAAACCGCGAGATTTTAGCACTTTTTTTAGTTTTCTTCTTCGTTGGTTTTGGGTAAAAAACTACAAATAGGGAGTAAACACATGGGTGTATATAGAAAATAATTTCGGAGGCGGCTGGGAAAATTTGGGGGGGGGGAGACCATTTCCGGTGTATGGAATACTAACAATTTAGATCTTGGAAGAGTTTTAGCCAACTAAAACGCTATTACACCCAAAATGGAATATTTTTTATGAACTAAATGATCTTATTTAATTTATTTTTAAGGATTTTATGAAATTTTTACCGATAAACTCAAAATTTCGGGGGGGAGGGCTGCAGCCCCCTCATCACCCCTTTTATATACGCCCTTGAGTAAAGATTATTAAATTCTGCTTCAAACGAACTGGTCGAAGTCCAAATTCGGCCAGGTAAAAGCGCCGCAATCACTAGCCAAAAAACAACAATTTTTTTCCAATTTGATGGAAATGATGTTAAGCAAATGGAATTAAATTACGTTTTAATTCCTTTTGAGGGCCCAGGTTGATCGTCAGATGGAGTATCTTCTATCAAATGATTATTAAACAGCATTAAATTTTGCGTCAAATGAGCCAGTCAGAGTCCGAATTCGGCCACGTAAAATAGCCACAATCGCTAGCCATTTTTTCCCAATTTTGGGGGAAATTGTAGTGAGCCCACTTTCAACGCGTTACAGCTAGGATTAATTAATTCTTTTGATACCCCCTCTCACTGAAATTTGAAGAGCATCAATAACTGAGTCCAAAACTCACAAAAACTTATAAATTTGACCAATTTTAAAATTTTTGAATCACTATTGAGCCAAAATGAGGAAAACATAAATTTTCTTGCAACATTTTTGGCATCATGATGATGACTAATAAAAGGAATGGGATACAGTACTATCGCAAGAAAATGATACAGCGCTCCTTGTAGCAGAAATCAGCGTTGCCAACCTACGCTTGGCGGGAGAATTCTATTCAAACACAGTACACAGTAAGCTCCCCCCCCCCTTCTGATACATCGATTGAGTTCATTTTTGTAACACTTTATTCTTATTAGATACCCAGGACATATTTAGAGTGTTTCGTAACAATTCAACAGAAATTACGACCGGTATGAGCAAATTAGTAAATTTTGTCCGGCGTCAATCCCCCCTCCTGATGAACCGATTTAGTTTCTTTTTACAACGATTTTTTCTCTTTAGATGACCACGGCGAATACCGAGTTTCACTGAAATATAACAAACATTACGGCTGGTATTGTCAAATAACTACTTTGGGTAACCCCCCCCCTCCAGATGGACCGGTTTTGCTGGTTAACGAACTCGTTCAATCGTTTGCTAGGGACATACTACATACCAAGTTTCTTGGCGAGAAAACAAATATATATATATAAAAATTTTAACGGGGGCAATTTTCGGCGTCTGCCAGGTAGGATCGATAAAGATTTGAAGTAATTTTTCAAACATTCCATCATGATTGCAGCCTCAAAAGCTACTTTCCTTCCGAGGAAAGTGTAGAAGAAACTTTGGATATCATTTCATACAGATTGATCATGAAGGAAGTACAATAGAAAATTATTCATTTAAACAATAATTTATTTTTAACAAAGTTTTTCAACTATTTTGTTTTTATTTATTTCTCTCTTTTCCATTTATTTTTAATAGTTATTTACACCCAGCTCTTCCTTTTTCTGATACATTTGATTTTGGATCACTTCATACCTGAAGGAGGATGATGTTTTCATCAAATCATCAAAGAGGAGAGTTTGAAACTTTAGCTGTAACAGTTCTACTACCTTATTTTTCTTTAATCACGAGAACTTTCCAGACTCTAATTCTTAAATATTCCCTTCCTTACTACCCGCTTTATATCTTCCATTCCATGCAAATGGATATAATTTACAAAAAATAATGTTCGGAAATTTAGTTCAAGTATTTTATAAGTTATAACTACCTTCAATTCTCCATGATCCTGAAGCCCCCCAGCTTGTTCGGATTCCAAAATGTGTAACATCAAACATGTTAGGATCTTGCCAAACAAGCAGAGGAGTGTTATCTTCATTGAGCCCAAGAGCAATTATTCTATCATAAAATGTTACCCAAAAACTTCGGAATTCACTAGCACTTAATGTACTGGGGAATGGATGTTCGACTACTTCAGGTTTTTCTCTGTTTCTTCGAATAGCAATCTTTGAATTTTCCCAACCACCAATAAAGATCTGAAAAAATAAATGGAAAATCAATATTACTAAAATTAAAAGGCACTATAAAGAGGTGTGAATTTTAATTAGAAGTTTGAATGTTAATTCCTCAAAGAAACATTTTGATAGCTTCAGAAACATCAGTTTTCTGTAATGATAAATTGATATATTATTTAAGTTTAATTAAAATATGCATATTTGATAATAAACTTGAGGAACGTTATTTTTTTATTTTGCATACTTAGAATATTATTTTCTATAATAGTTTTAAAAAGAGAAAATGAAGAAGCTACACAATAAACGTTAAGTTTCAATAATTCTTGATTATGTATTTTTTCATACCTCATACATTGGGTTGGCTTCTACTGGTCCAGGTGTAATAGCTATATGTGCATCATGAGCTCCTCGAACACTAAATTTAATTGCCTGAGTACTTGTTGGGAAAAATCTATATTCCATAGAGTCAGGAGTTTCAATTTCTGAAACAAGAATAACAAATTAAATATATACACTGAGTAGTAGCTGCTACTATTTAATATCTTGTTCAATGTATTTAAGATGACATTTCCTTTTAAACCTAATGTTTGACAATTTCATTATTTACCAGGTGTCCAATACCAATCGTCCACCCTTTAAGCTCGTCTATTCTAAGCTGGAAACACGTAATCTTATCCTGAATTGACAAATATATCTAGACCAAATAGCAATCAATATACTTATAGCCTCATGAGAGAAACAGGTTATATTCCAAGACAGCCACCAGAGTTTGCTGGTCTAGGTCACTGGGTGGTTTAAGATATTTTGAATAATTTTTACTTCAAATAGACATGAAATATCTCACTCTACAGTCTTGAGAGCTATCAGGGAAGCCAATAAGTATCCTAACCATCTGACTACCAATCTATCCTATCTGGAGTATAATGAACTGCTTCAATCAAAATTATCCAAAAGGATGAATTGGGAGATTTGCCCATGCGCATTGACCGTGCCGAAGCGCTGATTTGCCCATGCCCATTGACCGTGCTGAAGCGCTGATTTGCCCATGCCCATTGACCGTGCTGAAGCGCTGATTTGCCCATGCCCATTGACCGTGCCGAAGCGCTGATTTGTCCATGCCCATTGACCGTGCCGAAGCGCTGATTTGTCGCTGCTTGACTTCAGCATGTTTCCTTCCGTGTAGGGAGGGAACCCGCTTATGACATTAATATATCCTGGAGTATTGCTTCTTGTGTCATTTTAAAGCAAATCCAGTACTCTCATCAACTACATCATCAGCAATATCGCCCGTTGAGATATAATGTGTAGGATGACTTTTATGTGTGTGTGTGAGTGTATATATATATATATATATATATATATATATATATATATATATATATATCGTAGTAAAAATTTAAACAAATCGATTTATTTAGTACAATAATGAGAATTTGAAGTTGGAGGAATATATAATATTTCTAAAATTTAAAATGTTTTTTTTTTATTTTTATTATTTATAACGAGCTTTATCAGATTTGAATGTGTGTTTGAATAGGCAACTTTAGGCAAGACGATATAGTAAATAAGACAATATACTCCTAAAATAGTGTCAATTGGCATTTTTCCAGGCAAATACGGGCGGTTTGCGAATTCAATTAAATAGCATTATTTTCTGCACGATATAAAAAAAGTCCGACTCGCAGGAACTGCATCATCTTAGCCTGGTTCCTGTTCCTATCCCTCGTCATTTGAAAAGCTTAGAATAGTAACAGATAGTATTTTCCTCGGCCATTGTTCGAAGGGTTTTATGGCTTTACCTGGTCGGGTCCGCCAGACCCTAGAATCCTCTTCTAGCGATACTTAATTTCATACGTTTCAATTTTGGAAAATATCAAAAATTTTCACATTTTCCTATGTTCTTTTACTATAGCAATAATTCTACAAATAAAATCAATTAAAAAATAAAATAAAAAAGTCCGACTCGCAGGAACTGCATCATCTTAGCGCGGTTCCGTTCTTATCTCTAGACTCATTTAAAATGATTAAAATAGAAGCTGTTATTATTTTGGGTCCACATTTCTAGAAAGCATGAAGATTAGATAGTTAGCCGTCGAGGTGATAAGTAAAGATGGAATGGTTGGGATTCGGCTAAAAAAACCTCAATACGATTTTTGTTAAAAAATCTATATTTAGGACGCTTCGGCTATTCATTGGTAGCCTTCGTCAGCAATGAAAGTGCCGGGAGGCAGAGGAGGACCAAAGTAGACAGTTCCATCTTTACTTTAAGAAAGGTCTTATTTACGATCTTACCTGGATGGGTCCCCGTCCTAGGAAGGACCCCGCTAGGCAGTTGAAAAGCTATATCTTGGAAATCCATATCTCTAAGATTAAATTGTTTTTCTTAATTTTCTTAACCTGATTTATTATCAAATACATTATCCAACTATAAGCAATTAAAAAATAACAAGGAATAAAAACAGACAAAAAGAACAGTTCGAATAAGCGAAATCAATTCCTTTAAAGTTTTAAGCACTTATTTCTCCGATTGACATCGTCTAATCAAAACTTTCATCACAAGCTTTTTTGTAGAGCATTTAGTAAGCTTTCTAATGGTATTCTTCCGTTTACCAAGATTCTCAACCTTTTTCGAGATATTAAGGAAAGTATACAAAGTTACCAAAACTTTTTATGTCTGTTAATAAAATATTTTATTCTAACCCTTCCTTAACTCCAAACGTAACACACATTTCTACATATTAGTTTTAATGAAAGTAGAACATGCAGAAAATGTTTCAACTGAATCCCATGATTCTAAGTACCCAAACCAAAAAGTCCGTTTCGCAGGAACTGCGTCATCTTAGCGCGGTTCCGTTCTTATCTCTAGTGTTTATGAAGGCATAGAATAGAAACAGTTATTACTTTGTTTAGATCAATAGCGAAACAGCTATCCAAATGAAATCTCAAACAAACCAGTCTTCAAAGGTCTTGATTTACAATCTTACCTGCATGGGTGAGCTATACCATAAGTCGGGCAGAAAGGCCTCCGCTCAGAGGCATTTGGAAAGCCTTGGGATCTCTCTCTTTGAACGCTACATTTCTAACAATAAATTGATCTTCTTATTTTACTTAATCTGTTTTATTGTCAAATACATTATCTGACTATAAGCAATTTAAAAATAACAAGGAATAAAACAGACAAAAAGAACAGTTCGAATAAGCAAAATCAATTACTTTAAAGTTTTAAGCACTTATTTCTCCGATTGACATCGCCTAATCAAAACTTTCATCAGAACCATTTTTGTAGAGCATTTAGTGAGCTTTCTAATGGTCATCTTCCGTTTCCCAAGATTCTCAACCTTTTTCGAGATATTAAGGAAAGTATACAAAGTTACCAAAACTTTTTATGTCTGTTAATAAAATATTTTATTCTAACCCTTCCTAAACTCCAAACGTAACAAAAATTTCAACATATTAGTTTTAATGAATGTAGAACATGCAGAAAATTTTTCAACTCAATCCCATGATTCTAAGTACCAAAATCAAAGAGAAAAAGAACAGTTCGAATAAGCGAAATCAATTACTTTAAAGGTTTATGCACTTATTTCTCCGATTGACATCGCCTAATCAAAACTTTCTTTAGAACCATTTTTGTAGAGCATTTAGTGACCTTTCTAATGGTCATCTTCCGTTTCCCAAGATTCAAACATTAAACAAAAAAATTAATAAATAGATAAAAACTTCTGAAAATAGGGATTACCAAAAACAATTCTAAAGAACGAAATCAACACCAGTACAGTAATCTAGATATTCATAGGGCATCTTCGAATTCCAAGATGCCGTTGAAACAAAATATTGTTTCTATTTATACGTATCCTGTTTTATTGAATAATACATTTGACTACTATAAGCAATCACAAAAATGACGAGCAGTGAAAAAAACTGTAGGAAACACACAAAAAGATTCGTTCAAATGAACGAAATTACCTACGTTTTAAGCACTTATTTCTCCAAATATGACCATCCCATCGCAAATGTCTTCAAAACATTTTTTGTAGAGAATTTAGTAACCTTTCGAAGGGTAATCTTTTGCTTGCCAAGATTCTGAACCGTTTACGTGATATTAATGAAAATATACGAAGTTCCCAAAACTTTTCATGACTAAAAATGAAATATTTTATTTTAATCCTTCCTTTACTCCAAACGTAACCAAATTTTCAACATATTAGTTTTGATAAAATTCAAACATGCAGAAAATGTTTCACCTGAATCCCATGATTCTAAGTACCAAATCAAAGACAAAAAGAACAGTTCGAATAAACGAAATCAATTACTTTAAAGTTTTAAGCACTTATTTCTTCGATTGACATCGCCTAATCAAAACATTCATCAGAACCTTTTTTGTAGAGCACTTAGTACGCTTTCTAATGGTATTCTTTCGTTTCCCAAGATTCTCAACCTTTTTCGAGATATTAAGGAAAGTATACAAAGTTACCAAAACTTTTCATGTCTGTTCATAAAATATTTTATTCTAACCCTTCCTTAACTCCAAACGTAACATAACTTTAAACATATTAGTTTTAATGAAATTAGAACATGCAGATAATGTTTCAACTGAATCCCGTGATTCTAAGTACCCAAACCAAAAACGGAATTCAAAAATTATTTTTCTAATTTTCTCGAAAACGGTTAAAGCTATCGCCTTGAAAATGGTTTCATTCGTTTTCCTAGCCCAAGAAGCCTATAAAACGAGTACTTACAAGCTTATGAACTCAAAAACGTAAGCGTTACGATTTTTTCTGCGCGAATTTCGCCCCAAACGCCATCTTCCAGTGGGCGGATTTTGCTGGTTAACGAACTTGACCTTTCAAATTGGACGACTGATTTTTGTACCAAATTTCATCAAAATCGGACCATTCGTCTTCGACCTAGAGAGCGAAAAGACAAATATATATATATATATATATATATATATATATATATATATATATATATATATAAATATATACATATATATATATATACAAATTAGAACCACCGTTATTTTCGGTCTCTAGGGGTTCTGAAACGCGAAATTTTCTTGTCGGCACTTCCGGATTGTTTCATTGTATCAACCTTATAAGCGGGGTTCCTCCCTATGGGGGAGGGAGGAACCGCGCTAAAAAAAGTCCGCCTCGCAGGAACTGCGCCATCTTAGCGCGGTTATGTACATCTCGAAGAAATGGAGATTAGGCGTCACAAATCACAGGAAACTGACAGTAGCCAACTTACACAGAAGCGGATAATTCTTAATCTGTATAAGTTGATACAATTATGTACTGAAAACGTACTTACTCTTCAACTACTGCTGAGAAGGCTCTATTCTAAACAACCAAAAATTCGTTGTGTTTTTAAGTTCATTCTTTTACTGGCAAATGTGTTTTACTGTTATAATCTACTGTAAATATGTGCTTCATGGCGAATTAAATTCCATTCTGTCGTGGGTTAAATCTTTCTATAAAATAAGAAATAACGGTAACTTCAGTTGGAGGCTATGAGGAAGGTTATATATGTAGGATTAATTCAAAACAACCTACGTCATTATGATTAGCCACTGCCATCATGATTACCACAGCCACTCCTAACTTATTACTTATTACGCTTCGTAGCTTATTTGACTACAATACTAATTTTACTGATAAATGCAATTTAAAACGAGAAACAACCAATTAAAATGTGAGATAAAGAAAGAGAAAAACCCTTTCAAAACAACAAAACAAACACTTTTTAAGTTTTAAGCGCTTATATCTCTGATTGACGTTGCCCCATCGAATACTGCTTCAGAACCTTTTAGCGCGGTTCCTCCCTCCCTCATAGGGAGGAACCCCGCTTATAGGGTTGATACAATGAAACAATCCGGAAGTGCCGATTAGAAAATTTTGCGTTTCAGAACCTCTGGAAACCGAAAATGATGGTAGTTCAAATTTGTATATATATATATATATATATATATATATATATATATGTATATATTTATATATATATATATATATATATATATATATATATATATATATTTGTCTGTTCGCTCATTTCTGGCTTCCCTCATGGTCCGATTTTGATGAAATTTGGTACAAAAATCCGTCGTCCAATTTGAAAGGTCAAGTTCGTTAACCAGCAAAATCCGCCCACTGGAAGATGGCATTTGGGGCGAAATTTGCGCAAAAAAAATCGTAACGCTTACGTTTTTGAGTTCATAAGCTTGTAAGTACTCTTTTTATAGGCTTCTTGGGCTAGGAAAACGAATGGAACCATTTTCAAGGCGATAGCTTTAACCGTTTTCGAGAAAATTGGAAAAATAATTTTTGAATACCGTTTTTGGTTTGGGTACTTAGAATTACGGGATTCAGTTGAAACATTATCTGCATGTTCTACTTTCATTAAAATAAATATGTTGAAAGTTTTGTTACGTTTGGAGTTAAGGAAGGGTTAGAATAAAATATTTTATGAGCAGACAAGAAAAGTTTTGGGAACTTCGTATACTTTCATTAATATCTCTAACACGGTTGGGAAATCGTGGTAAGTGGATAGTAACTATTTGAAAGCTTTCTAAATTCTCTACAAAAAATATTCTAAAACTATTTTTGATTAGGTTATGTCAATCGGAGAAGTAAGTGCTTAAAACTTCAAATACGTCTGTTTTGTTCTTAAGAACGGGTTTTTGTCGTTCCTTTTGTAATTTTTGTCTCTTTCCCTTTGTTTTTTATTGCTTTTTATTTTTGTAATTTCTTATGTTGGGAAAATTTTGTGTGTAAAACAGGATATGAAAAATGAGACCAATTTTCTGTTGCTAGAAATAATGTAAATTTTGGGAACTTTCATTAATATCTCGAAAACGGTTGAAAATCTTGGTAAAAGGAAGAATACCATTAGAAAGCTTATTAAATGCTCTACATAAAAGGTTCTAATGAAAGTTTTGATTAGGCGATGACAATCGGAGAAATAAGAGCTTAAAGCTTTAAAGTAATTGATTTCGCTTATTCGAACTGTTCTTTTTGTCTGTTTTTTATTCCTTGTTATTTTTTAATTGCTTATAGTTGGATAATGTATTCGAAAATAAAACAGGTTTAGTAAAATAACAAAAACAATTTATTGTTAGAAATATAGAGTTCGAAGATTCCAAGACCTTGTAACTAGCGGGAAAGTTTCTAGTGATGCCGACCCTTCCAGGTAAGATTGTAAATCCTACCTTTCAAGACTGTTGGAACCAAAACAATAACTGTCGGGGTTCGGTCACTGCTACTTTTATCGTAAAAATGGTTTTATTGTGCCGACGTTTCGGCTTGAACTTCAAGCCTTCATCAGGGCTGTAAATACAAGTAGGACATATTTAACACTAATATATGCACATATCTATGTAAATATACCTAACATATATATATATATATATATATATATATATACATATATAATATATATATATATATATATATATATATATATATATACATATATAATATATATATATATATATATATATATATACGCACACATATGTACATATATATGCCCACATACATACACATATGGGGTATGTATTATTATGTAGCAGTGACCGAACCCGGACAATCCCTACCTTGCATCATCAACGGTCAACGATCTCCTCTCAACAAAATAATAACTGCTTCTATTTTAATCTTTCGAAATTAGACTAGGGATAAGAACGGAACCGCGCTAAGATGAGGCAGTTCCTGCGAGTCGGACTTTTTTTGTAGAGCATTCAGTAAGCATTCGAATGGTCACTTTCTACTTACGACGATTTCCCAACTGTTATCGAGATATTTACGAAAAATGTATGGAGATCCGAAAACTTTTCATGTCTATTAATAAAAATTTTTTTCCGCATAATTCCTTAAATCCAAATATAACCAAAATTTAAACGTCTTAGTTGGGATTAATTTCTAAGATGTAGAAAATATTTTAATTGAATCCCGCGATTCTAAGTACTCAGAAAAAAATAATGACTTACAAAAACATTGATTCCACTTATCTCAGAAACGGTTAAAGATATCGCCTTCAAAATGGTTTCATTCGTTTTCTTATGTTAAGAAACCTATAAAAAAAGTACCTGCAAGTATATAAACTCAAAAACGTAAGCGTTACGTTTTTTTTGCGCGAATTTCGCCCCAAACACTATCTTCTAGTGGGCGGATTCTGCTGGTTAACGAACTTGACCTTTCAAATTAGACGACAGATTTTTGTACCAAATTTCGTCAAAATCGGACCATTTTTGAGCTTGCTAGAGAGCGAACAGACAAGCATATATATATATATATACATATATATATATATATATATATACATATATATATATATATATATATATATATATATACAAATTTTAGCCACCTATATTTTCGTGATCTATAGGGTCTGAAACGTGAAAGTTTCTAGTCGGTACTTCCGGATTGCGTCATGAGGTCAACCTCATAAGCGGGTTCTCCCTATGGAGATAGGGAGTAACCGCGCTAAAACAGACAAAAAGAACCGTTCGAATAAACGAAATCAATTACTTGAAAGTTTAAGCACTTATTTCTCCGATTGACATCACCTAATCAAAAATTGTTTCAGAATATTTTTTGTAGAGAATTTATAAAGCTTTCAAATAATTTCTATCCACTCATCACGATTTCCCAACCTGGTTCGAGATATTAATAAAATTATTATTAGTTCCCAAAACTTTTCATGTCTGTTCATAAAATATTTTATTGTAACCCTTCCTTAACTCCAAACGTAACCAAAACTTTAACATGTTAGTTTTGATGAAATTCAAACATGGAAAAAATGTTTCAAATGAATCCCATGATTCTAAGTACTTAAGTAGTAACTTTTTTCCGATTTTCTCAAAAACGGTTAAAGCTATTGCCTTAAAAGTAGTTTTATTCGTTTTACTAGCCCAAGAAGCCTATAAAACGAGTACTTACAAGCATATGAACTCAAAAACGTAAGCGTTACGATTTTTTTTTGCGCGAATTTTGCCCCAAACGCCATCTTCCAGTGGGCGGATTTGGCTGGTTAACGAACTTGACCTTTCAAATTGGACGACGGATTTTTGTACCAAATTTCATCAAAATCGGACCATTAGGGACGCCTGAAATCTGCGAGCAGACAAATATATATATATATATATATATATATACAAATTTTAACCGCCGTTATTTTCGGTCTCTAGGGGTTCTGAAACACGAAATTTTCTAGTCGGCACTTCCAGATGGTTTCATGGGATCAACCTTATATGCGGGGTTCCTCCCTATAAAGGGAGGGAGGAACCGCGCAAACCCCTTTTCATGTTTATTATAATGCCCATAATGTGTACTGGAAGCAAGAATAATTTATAAAATGAAATAAGAGATAAACATGAACGTGATCAAGAGTTCCCGACCAATTTAATAAGCCAAGGTTCTTTTCGACATAACACTTATAACCAGGCTTTTGCCTGGTTTAAGTACCCAAACCAAAAACTTGATTCAACAAATATATTTCCTTTTTTCTCAAAAACGGTTAATGCTGTCACCTTAAAAATGGTTTCCTTCGTTTTAGCGCGGTTACTCCCTATCTCCATAGGGAGAACCCGCTTATGAGGTTGACCTCATGACGCAATCCAGAAGTGCCGACTAGAAACTTTCTCGTTTCAGACCCCATAGAAAATATAGGTGGCTCAAATTTGTATATATATATATATATATATATATATATATATATATATATATATATGTATATATTTATATATATGCTTGTCTGTTCGCGCTCTAGCAAGCTCAAAAATGGTCCGATTTTGATGAAATTTGGTACAAAAATCTTTCGTCTAATTTGAAAGGTCAAGTTCGTTAACCAGCAGAATCCGCCCACAGGAAGGTAGTGTTTGGAGCGAAATTCGTGCAAAAAAAATCGTAACGCTTACGTTTTTGAGTGTATATGCTTGCAGGTACTTGTTTTATAATTTACTTAACATTAGAAAACGAATGAATCCATTTTTAAGGCGATATCTGTAACCGTTTCTGAGAAAAGTGGAATCAATGTTTCTGTAAGTCATTATTTTTTTGTGATTACTTAGAATAGCGGGATTCAATTGAAATATTTTCTACATTTTGAAAATTAAACAAAAAAGGTTCTGAAGCAATATTCGATGGGGCAACGTCAAACAGAGATATAAGCGCTTAAAACTTAAAAAGTGTTTTGTTGTTTTGAAAGGGTTTTTCTCTTTGTTTATCTCACTTTTTAATCGGTTGTTTCTTGTTTTAAATTGCATTTATCAGTAAAATTAGTATTGTAGTAAAATAAGCTAAGAAACGGTAAAAGGTATTAGTTATATGTTTAGAGTGGCTGTGGTAATCATGGTGGCAGAGGCTACTCATGATGACGTAGTTCGTTTTGAACTCTCCTATCTATATAACCTTCCTCATAGCCTCCAACTGAAGTTATTGTTATTTCTTATTTTATAGAAAGATTTAACCCACGACAGAATGCAATTTTATTCGCCATGAAGCTCAGATTTACAGTTGATTATAACAGTAAAACGAATCCCCAAAAACACATAAATGTGAAATAGAGGCCTGCCCCCACAAAGAAACACTCCCTTCCTTAAAAATATCCCTCCCCCTAAAACCCCCCCAAAACGCCTTACCATTCTACACTCCAAAAAAGTAGTATGAGTTGGTGTATTTATTCAACCAAAAATATTTGCCAATACAAGAGATGATACAAGAATGAAATGTCCATGTTGATTACTTAAGAGCCCTCATAGTTACTTACTAAGAACAGTAAAGACACTTCAACTGACCTTTAAAAACAACAATAAAAATACTTATATCCAGTTACTAAAATATCACTTTCCTCAATCAGGTATATTCTTAAACTTGGCAATGTTTTTTTTTGTGCCAAAATTATCTTTAGAGAAAAACTAAACATTGCCTTGTTTTTTTGGGGATCTCATTACTTTTTACTAAGTATTAAATAGAATTTAGTTGCCGCATACCTACTGGCTTTTGTACTTCATATAAAACCAGGGTCTTTGGATTCTGCTTAAGGTTCTCCTTACTGCTTGATATTTGATACCAATAATCAACCTACATACATCTAATCACTAGACTAGAAAAGTTAGAAGCTCTTCCAGATGACATTACCCTAGAGGACAAACTGATTGCTCTCTTAACTTAAGTATTAAGTAAAACACAGGAACCTTATCCCGAGGATAAAGATCACAATCTTTATTATTATAAAGATCACATCATTGTGATCTTTATAAAGATCACAATCTTATCTAATGTCGAGGAATGAAGCACCAGAGTGCCCAGCTTGTGGTGTCGTAATTTCCATCAAACATATCTTCTCTGAATGCCGTGTCTACGAGAATGAAAGGTCTCTATTTGAGCTCTCGGGTAATTTACACACAACTTCTAAATAAACTATGATTGTTGTGGCCCGGGGTTGAAGTAAACCGAAACCCCGGCACCAAACAGAAATCATTGCTCAAGGTACTTAAAAAAACTATCAACAAATATTTAAATTAAGTAACATAAGTTTAAAAATTCTAATATTCGATAATATATCATTTTGAAGACAATAATTTAATCACATAAAGGCTTAATAACAACTATTACAACCATAAATTTATAAAATAAAATTCTAAACTTTATTTAACATCTGTGGCGTTAATATCCTAAAAGGTTGGTACGCCTTAAGGAACAAAAAAAAAAAAAAAAAAAAAGATCACAATAGGGAAAGTGCAGAAGGCCTTCAAGAAAAATATAAGAACAAAGACGATACATTTTGGGTTTGTGATCCTAAACTTTGTAATTTAGATGGCTCGACTTTGAAAAACTTAGTATCTGCTTTGAAGTATATTATGCAGTGAACCCCTTCGACTTTATTTACTACATTTAAGAAAGAAGTCACAACTGTTTTTGTTAAGTTGCGTCGAAATGTTTTTTTAAAACATCAAATATGGGTTCTCCTTACCAAGACGATTTATTTGATACCCCACATGATGGGTTTCAGAAGGAATGATGGCATTTCGATGGAGCAAAAAGTAGAAAACGTCATCGGTAATATGACACTCCCGTATCAAGACCTACCTGCGTGCCAAGTTTGGTCAAAATAGGCCAAACGGTGTGAATTTGTATAAGGAACAATCATACAGACAGACAGCTGAAAGACCTGTTTTACCTAGCCTAGTGCATTCCCCAGACCAAGGCCTACCTGTGTGCCAAGTTTGGTCAAAATCGGTCAAATGGTGTGAATTTGTGTAAGGAACAAACATGCAGACAGAGAGCTGATAGACGATTTTGACTAGCCTATGACACTACCCGGATAAAGACCGACATGTGTGTCAAATTTTGTCAAAATCGGTCAAACGGTGTGTATTTGTTTAAGGAACGAACAGACAGACAGACAGCTGGTATAAGATTTTTACCGAGCCTATATGCGTCTAATTGTTTCTTAAAACATCAAATATAGGTTCTTCATAACGAGACAATTCATTTGATACCCCACATCATGGGTTTCAGACGGAATGATGGGTTTCCGAAGGAAGTACAAAACTGGCACGCCCCCGCCCCGGAAGCGGAGTCAGACACAACTTTTCGCGACTTTTAGATTTTTTCCTTTATAACGTCTTCATATCTATCTTCATTCAAAATTTCAAGCCTCTAGCATCATGGCAAGTGCCTAATAATTTTGATGAGTGAGTGAGTGAGTGAGTGAGTCCTATAAATCCCGATTTTTGATCGCTTATATCTCAGAAACTATTCGATGTAGAATTATGAAAATTTCCAGTTTTACTCACATCTAGTAGTATAATGCCTGTGTAAAATATCATTACTTTATCTTCACCTGGTTGAATGTTATGAGAGGGTAAAAATCGGCTCTAAGACCGCCTGTAATATACACACAGTATGCTTAGGCCGGAACTTGGCCTGACGCACTACCGTGCGCCTAGATTTTCTAGTAAAACAAGATACTTCAAATGAAAACGAAATCCCCAAAAAAAACATAAATGTGAAATAGAGGCCAAGTTCCTGCCCCCACAAAGAAACCCTCCCTTCCTCAAAAATATCCCCTCCTAAAACCCCCCAAAAACGCCTTACCATTCTACACTCAAAAAAGGTAGTATGAGTTAGTGTATTAATTCAACCAAAAATATTTTCCAATACAAGAGATGATACAAGAAAGAAATGTCCAAGTTCATTACTTGGAAGACCTCATAGTTACTTACTAAGAACAGTAAAGACACTTCAACTGACCTTTAAAAACAACAATAAAAATATTTATATCCAGTTACTAAATTATCACTTTCCTCAACCAGGTATATTCTTAAACTTGGCAATGTTTTTTTGTGCCGAAATTATCTTTAGAGAAAAACTAAACATTGCCAAGTTTAAGAATATACCTGGTTGAGGAAAGTGATATTTTAGTAACTGGATATAAGTATTTTTATTGTTGTTTTTAAAGGTCAGTTGAAGTGTCTTTACTGTTCTTAGTAAGTAACTATGAGGTCTTCCAAGTAATGAACTTGGACATTTCTTTCTTGTATCATCTCTTGTATTGGAAAATATTTTTGGTTGAATTAATACACCAACTCATACTACTTTTTTGGAGTGTAGAATGGTAAGGCGTTTTTGGGGGGTTTTAGGAGGGGATATTTTTGAGGAAGGGAGTGTTTCTTTGTGGGGGCAGGAACTTGGCCTCTATTTCACATTTATGTTTTTTTTGGGGATCTCATTACTTTTTTCTAAGTATTAAATAGAATTTAGTTACCGCATACCTACTGGCTTTTGTACTTCTTGTAAAACCAGGGTCTTTGGATTCTGCATAAGGTTCTCCTTACTGCTTGATATTTGATACCAATAATCAACCTACATACATCTAATCACTAGAATAGAAATAAATGTTAGAAGCTCTTCCAGATGACATTACTCTAGAGGACAAATTGATTGCTCTCTTAACTAAACTATTACACTGTAAAACACAGGAACCTTATCCCGAGGATAAAGATCACAATAGGGAAAGTGCAGAAGGCCTTCAAGAAAAATATAAGAACAAAGACGATACATTTTGGGTTTGTGATCCTAAACTTTGTAATTTAGATGGCTCGACTTTGAAAAACTTAGTATCTGCTTTGAAGTATATTATGCAGTGAACCCCTTCGACATTATTTACTACATTTAAGAAAGAAGTCACAACTGTTTTTGTTAAGATGCGTCGAAATGTTTTTTAAAAAATCTAATATAGGTTCTCCTTACCAATACGATTCATTTGATACCCCACATGATGGGTTTCAGAAGGAATGAAGGCATTTCCATGGAACAAAAAGTAGAAAACGTCATAGGTAATATGACACTCCCGTATCAAGACCTACCGTATCAACATATCTTCTCTGAATGCCGTGTCTACGAGAATGAAAGGTCTCTATTTGAGCTCTCGGGTAATTTGAGTGAAGATATGGGTGATAGCCCGACTAAGATCAAAAATGTATTTAATTTTTTAGAATACACACAACTTCTAAATAAACTATGATTGTTGTGGCCCGGGGTTGAAGTAAACCGAAACCCCGGCACCAAACAGAAATCATTGCTCAAGGTACTTAAAAAAACTATCAACAAATATTTAAATTAAGTAACATAAGTTTAAAAATTCTAATATTCGATAATATATCATTTTGAAGACAATAATTTAATCACATAAAGGCTTAATAACAACTATTACAACCATAAATTTATAAAATAAAATTCTAAACTTTATTTAACATCTGTGGCGTTAATATCCTAAAAGGTTGGTACGCCTTAAGGAACAAAAAAAAAAAAAAAAAAAAAAAGATCACAATAGGGAAAGTGCAGAAGGCCTTCAAGAAAAATATAAGAACAAAGACGATACATTTTGGGTTTGTGATCCTAAACTTTGTAATTTAGATGGCTCGACTTTGAAAAACTTAGTATCTGCTTTGAAGTATATTATGCAGTGAACCCCTTCGACTTTATTTACTACATTTAAGAAAGAAGTCACAACTGTTTTTGTTAAGTTGCGTCGAAATGTTTTTTTAAAACATCAAATATGGGTTCTCCTTACCAAGACGATTTATTTGATACCCCACATGATGGGTTTCAGAAGGAATGATGGCATTTCGATGGAGCAAAAAGTAGAAAACGTCATCGGTAATATGACACTCCCGTATCAAGACCTACCTGCGTGCCAAGTTTGATCAAAATAGGCCAAACGGTGTGAATTTGTATAAGGAACAATCATACAGACAGACAGCTGAAAGACCTGTTTTACCTAGCCTAGTGCATTCCCCAGACCAAGGCCTACCTGTGTGCCAAGTTTGGTCAAAATCGGTCAAATGGTGTGAATTTGTGTAAGGAACAAACATGCAGACAGACAGCTGATAGACGATTTTGACTAGCCTATGACACTACCCGGATAAAGACCGACATGTGTGTCAAATTTTGTCAAAATCGGTCATACGGTACGGATTTGTAAGAGGAACAAACATACAGACAGACAGCTGGTATAAGATTTTTACCGGGCCTATATGCGTCTAATTGTTTCTTAAAACATCAAATATAGGTTCTTCATAACGAGACAATTCATTTGATACCCCACATCATGGGTTTCAGACGGAATGATGGGTTTCCGAAGGAAGTACAAAACTGGCACGCCCCCGCCCCGGAAGCGGAGTCAGACACAACTTTTCGCGATTTTTCGATTTTTTCCTTTATAACGTCTTCATATCTATCTTCATGCAAAATTTCAAGTCTCTAGCATCATGGGAAGTGCCTAATAATTTTGATGAGTCAGTGAGTGAGTGAGTCCTATAAATCCCGATTTTCGATCGCTTATATCTCAGAAACTATTCGATGTAGAATTATGAAACTTTCCAGTTTTACTCACATCTAGTAGTACAATACCTGTGTAAAATATCATAACTTTATCTTTACCTGGTTGAAAGTTATGAGAGGGTAAAAATCGGCTCTAAGGCCGCATGTAATATACACACAGTATGCTTAGGCCGGAACTTGGCCTGGCGCACTACCGTGCGCCTAGATTTTTGGTTGTTTAGAGTAGAGCCTTCTCAGCTGTACTCTAAGAGTAAGTACGTTTTCAGTACATAATTGTATTAACTTATACAGATTAAGAATTATCCGCTTCTGTGTAAGTTGGCTACTGTCAGTTTCCTGTGATTTGTGATGCTAATCTATTTCATTTTTTCGAGATGTACGTAACCGCGCTAAGATGACGCAGTTCCTGCGAGTCGGACTTTTCTAGGCCAAGAGACTTATAAAACGAGTACTTGCAAGTAAGCGTAACGCTTTTTTTCGCTCCAAAAAACATGTTACGGTTGACGGATTTTGCTGGTTAACGAACTTGACCTTTCAAATTAGACGAAAGATTTCTGTACCAACTTTCATCAAAATCGGTCCATTATTAACTGAGCTAGAGCGCGAACATACATATATATATATTCTTTTATATTAGGAGGCATGGGGTCGTTAAAGCAGTCTTCCTTTATTATACTACTTTATTTATAGGCCCGACATGTTTCGTGCATCTTTTCTTCGCACCTCTTCAGGGGCACGTCTACAACAAAATATCATTTTTTGAAATCCAAACAAACAATTTTCCATTATATTAAAGCTAACAATAAGATCTATGGAATGTTCCACAAAATGCATTAAAACATCATCAATTTCCCAGAAATGTTACCCCTACCCTAAATATTGCAGTAATTATACCTAAATTATATATTTTTATAAAAAGGTTTCGAGTCCTACCTTGCTAGGAAGTCCTCTCATTACCAAGTACTCCCTCTGGAGTCTGGCTTAATACTAACAATGTAAGTGGATTGCCAAAATGGCCCTGTCTTTCTCTGTCCTTCGTTGTTATATATATATATATATATACACACAAATTTGAACCACCGTTACTTCGTTTTCTAGGGGTTCGGAAACGTAAAATGTTCTAATCCGCACTTCCGTATAGCGTCATGAGGTCAACCTTTTAAGCGGGGTTCCTCCCTATGGAGGGAGGGACGAACCGCGCTAAAATAGATGACCCTAAATTTGTATGACAAATGTACAAAACCTGACAGTTAATGTAAAATTATTACAACAAATAATTCTAATAAAAACTATTAAAAACGCCAAAAACCGTCTGGCTTTGAATGCCTACAATTTTGGAGTTGCTTACTTAGGCCACCAGTTATGATTTCGCACACGAGTGAGTCCATAGCTCCATTCCACTGTATGTGCGCTCCAAAGCTTGCCACTGTGCTCCGCTCCGCTGAATGTGTGTTTCTACCCATAGGTACTACCTTCTTCCTTGGCACGTGCATAAGCTGTTAATTGGTGATTCCTCCCGCGAAGCATTAAGGAAGTTTGATATGAAGGTTAGAGCAGCGGTACGAAGTGGCTGATACTGCCAAAGTTTATAGCAGTCGGATATTTCCATGTTTCGTGCACAGTCAGGGGGTCGGGTGTGCCTTGCATGAACTTCCGGCTCTGACAATAGGCAGTCTGTCTAGAATGAAACGGTCTGGTCTGGCCGTAGCCGGCGAAATGCGAGGGAGGCCAATTGGCCAGGTAGGGCTTGATACATGAAGACGCCTGTTCAGCAATGGTATTTTTCACGGGGAAGTCGCTGTCTGAGGCATGATACTGTGATGGATGTGAGGCCTAAGCCGGGACGAGGTTCACCTCGAGACAGTCCTGAGAGGGGATGGCCCGCGATGAAGGCATGATATAATTGTGGCAGAAGGGGGTAATGCGACTATTTTGGACGCACAGATTGTTAATGTAACACCGATCTGAGCACGCTGCACCGGGCAAAGTGTCGGAAGTATGGGACACTTGTCCGTTTGGTGGTGGGGCGAATGTTAGGCGTGTCTGTTACAGACGTGGAGGTAACGTCCTGTACATTGAGCTGGAGGGGTGTGTGAAGCGGGGTTTCTGCCAATAGTTTAATGCAGCTTGGAGTACCAATGGCTGTTTTATTTTCTTATTATAATATTTATCATTTTTATTGTTAATTTTTCTTTTATTTATTTTATTTATGTGTTAATCAATTTAAGTTTTTTACATATTATGAATCGTAATGTTTTTATTTTTTATTATGTTGTACTGTTAAAATTGATGTATTATAGAGGGTGATCCGCACATATGGGACACCCCGTATATAATTGATGTAGGTCTCACAGCACCCAGGCTTCAATAATGATGCTTTCAAGTCTAAATAGTGAGGGTGAAGGAGAAGCCCAATTATTAAGTTGACCACGTGTAAAGCTGGCAAAATTCGGAAAGGATGACGCCCTTCCGCTATCAATCTACTCAGTCGCTTTCTACAAAAAGAAATATTAGATAAATTTTAGCATCAAAATGCTCGCTTTTAGTAGTGGTTTCGTTATACCAGGTATTTAAATTTGTTTAATATGGAAGCGTTAACATGAATTTATAGATATAGTATAAAGTTTCCCGGTAAAATAGCAATAGGCTTGGCAGGAAAATATTAAGAGGTTCCATTCTGAGCTTTTTAGGGACATAGCGGGAATACAAGTCACATGGAAATACGCAATGATAATGGGACCTTTTGGAAGATCATTCCTGTGCACGTCTTGCTTTTGCTCTAGCCGGCGGCATGGGTTCGTGCAAGCCGGAAAAGACCTTGGCTGTGCCGCGGCAGGCTGGGGCAAGTATGCCATTGGAAGTTCGCCACCGGAGCGAGATATTCGCGGTCAGTCAGTTGGCAGCCCTGCTCCGATTAGGAATATAGTCAGCAACACGCCGAGCTCGCCACGATGGCAGGTAGGTTATCGTTTCAACGGCTTAGGTAGTCATTTTATGTGCTTATGTTTACCATTATTGATTAGGACGGGAAGCGGGAACCGGTTCATCAGGCTAATAACCTATTATATTGGTTGATAATTGTTTTTAAGTATTATCTCTATACATTGAAACGAATATCTATTTGTGTCATTAATTATTAAAGTTTTATCCCTTTATTATTTGTTATTAAGTAACTGTAATAATAAATAACAAGGAGTCAACCGAAAGAAAAACCTTTCTATAGTCTTTTGCACGTGCAAAAGGTTGCTGCCAATTCGACGAGTTGTCTCCTTCCCGCCTTTTTCAAAAAGCGAGTCACACATCACATTATACAAGACGGGCTGACCATGACAATATTGGTCGTTTAAATTGGTATGTTTGCTTGTGAGCTTATATATTTTCAGTTCGCGCTCCGAAAGAAACAAAATTAGTCCAAACTTATTGAAATTTAGTATAATTTTTTTTATAACTCCTCCCTCCCTCCATAGGGAGGATAACTTTCGGCCAGAAGTGCCGAAAAAAATGTTTGTAACTCATCTTCTGTTTGGGTACATAAAATCGTGGGATTCAAATGAGATAATTTATGCATGTTTGCAATTCCTCTAAACTAAGATATTTTAATTGTGATTACATTTGGAGTGAAGGAAGTATAAGAAAAAAAATGTTCTGAATAGATTAAAAGGTTTAGGGATCTTCGTAAATATCTTGAAAACGGTTAGGAAATCGTGGTATGTGGAAGGTTACCATTGGCACAAGAGTGTGAGATTCCTCAAAAAAACACCTCCCTTTTCACCTCAACTACCCTAGGGAACCGCCCTCAGGCACTACTTCTTAGGGGGAGTTTTGGCCTTATTCCTTTCTCGTTATTCGACTACATATTTAAGCCGCGGTAAGGCCTTTTCTCTGTCATTCCTCGATACTGAGCTTCTTGCCGATGAAAGCAGCGTATCCCGCAACTTCCTTCCAGTTCTCGTTGTTAGCCAGGATTAGGCTGACAAGATTTTCTGGTTTCAGTGCCTCTCCTAGTTTATTTTCTAATTCAGTGGAAAATCTTGGGCATTCGAAGTATACATGATTCGCCGTTTCGTCTACTGGGGCACATCTAGGACATGAAGCCTCATCATCTAGCATAAATCGACATAGATAAGCCGTGAAGCAACCATGCCCGGTGAGCAATTGAGTCAGATAATAATCAGCCTCTCCATGTTTCCGTTCTGACAATCTCATGATGTTGGGTATTAGCAGTGTGTTCATCTTCCCGATGTCGTCGTGTACCAATGTCTTTGCCAGCTCTCCATTGTTGTATTGTTCTCTTTTTTAGCGCGGTTCCTCCCTCCCCCATAGGGAGGAACCCCGCTTATAAGGTCGATACAATGAAACAATCCGGAAGTGCCGACTATAAAATTTCGCGTTTCAGAACCCCTAGAAACCGAAAATAACGGTGGTTCAAATTTGTGTATATATATATATATATATATATATATATATATGTATATATATATATATATATATATATATATATATATATATATATATATATATATATATATATATATATATATATATATATATATATATATATATATATATATATATATATATATATATATATATATATATATATATATATATATATATATATATATATATATATATATATATATTTGTCTGTTCGCTCTCTAGGTAGAAGACGAATGGTCCGATTTTGATGAAATTTGGTACAAAAATCTGTCGTCCAATTTGAAAGGTCAAGTTCGTTAACCAGCAAAATCCGCCCACTGGAAGATGGCGTTTGGGGCGAAATTCGCGCATAAAAAATCGGAACGCTTACGTTTTTGAGTTCATAAGCTTGTAAGTACTCGTTTTATAGGCTTCTTGGGCTAGGAAAACGAATGAAACCATTTTCAAGGCGATAGCTTTAACCGTTGTCGAGAAAATTGGAAAAATAGTTTTTGAATACCGTTTTTGGTTTGGGTACTTAGAATAACGGGATTCAGTTGAAACATTATCTGCATGTTCTACTTTCATTAAAACTAATATGTTGAAAGTTATGTTACGTTTGGAGTTAAGGAAGGGTTAGAATAAAATATTTTATGAACAGACATGAAAAGTTTTGGAAACTTCGTATACTTTCATTAATATCTCGAACACGGTTGGGAAATCGTGGTAAGTGGATTGAAACTATTTGAAAGCTTACTAAATTCTCTACAAAAATGATTCTAAAACTATTTTTGATTAGGTTATGTCAATCGGAGAAATAAGTGCTTAAAACATCAAATACGTCTGTTTTGTTCTTATGAACGGGTTTTTGTCGTTCTTTTAGCGCGGTTCCTCCCTCCCCATAGGGAGGAACCCCGCTTATAAGGTTGATACAATGAAACAATCCGGAAGTGCCGACAAGAAAATTTCGCGTTTCAGAACCCCTAGAGACCGAAAATAACGGTGGTTCAAATTTGTATATATATATATATATATATGTATATATTTATATATCGCGCTAAGATGACGCAGTTCCTGCGAGTCGGACTTTTTTACAACCGCCTTCCAGTGAGCGTCGAGATCATCTTTTCTTACTCTGTAGATCCTATTACATTCCTATGCCAAGAGATCAATTGGAGTCATATAAGCTAAAACACACGCTGCGTCATATGATACAGTACGGAAGGCCCGTACGACACGTGGAGCACTTCGACGATAAATACGCTTACAAGTGCAGGCGTATGCCTTTATCGCCAATTGCGCTTGACCAAACGGGAGCTACATACAGCAAGGTAGAGCTGGCGACATGTGTCAGCAGTCTTCTTGTGTGTGTGTGTATAAATTCGAACCATCGTTATTTTCTAGATCTATGAGTACTGAAACGTGAAATCGACTAGCTGCCACTTACGGATCACGCCATTGTGTCGGCGTCGTAAGCAGGTTTAATCCGTTGGAAGAAGTGTCGAAATGCACTGAAATTAATATGTATTTATCTTTCCTATTTATTGGGTGTATCTATCTTCTTTCTACCTACCCACTTACTCATCTACCTCACCAAAGATTCATTTATGTATAGAAACATCTACCCTAGCGAAAGTAAGAATGTATCTGAAATTTATCCTTTTTTTTTATTATTTTTTTTAAATAATAGATCCCCCGATTAAAACAATCGCAAAAGAACAGAACTTTTGAGTTCAAACATACATATGTTTGTGACTGTTAACATGATGCCCGTCAGAATTGCTTTTGCCACGAAAGATAGGCATATGGCATTCCCCTAGCAAACGGTTGAACGAATTCATTACCCAGCAAAATCGGTCTATCTATCGTAGAGATTACTAATTTATCAATTACTGATTTGTCAATACCGGCGGGGATGTTACAAGCTTGAACAGAGGATTCGAATTTAATGAGTACTGAAGTTAAAGTCATCATGTCTTAATGATTAGGCTAGCGAATGTTAAATGAAAATATTCAGCGCCCTAAAATGAAAAACTCTTAATGAATGAACCCGCCAACTGCTTGGCGACATAGGAACGTCTAGACTTGCTCAATAACAAGTTTATGGGTTGCCGGTGATTTGTCGAAAAGTATTTGTAGGAGGGAGACTAGGAGCGGTCGATGGTCTACTTCAGTTCTAGAACTTGGATTATGCTCTTCTCGCATTTACTCCAAGGAAGGCTCAAGAGAATTGCTGCTACTCTTAACTCTGGCGAGGCTGTAATGATTGTAATTGTGGGAAAGATATCCACCATAGAAGAGTCATTATTAATTAGTTGCTACAGTCAGAAGTATTAATGCCGTTAATTATCTGAGTAATTTTTGCGTATTTCTCCAGTCGGAATCCCTTCCTAACTTTCCTGGTCCTAACTCCTAAGAACCCTGGTCGTTGGGACGAGTATATACACACACACACAAACACACATGTATAGATATTCTTCTGTAAACTCTCTGGCTGTCCAATTAATAACCCGAATTTGATACAAAAGTCTTTTGTCTGATTTGAAATATCAAGTTCGTTAACCGGAACATTGTTTTTTTGGGGGGAAATATATCGTAGAGCTTAAGTTTTAGCGTTTAGGCTTGCAGGAGCAATGATTATGGTGTTTATTGAATGAAATTAAATTAATATCTCGAAATCAATTCGGAAATCGTGGTAAATAGAAGGCAACTATTCGAAATCAATTCTCATTAGAAACGGTTTTCAGGTAATTATCGGTGGGACGAACTTAAACGGAGAAACAAGTTAAAACTTTGAAAGTGTTTGTTTCTTCTTTTCTTTGAACTGTTTTATTGTCTGTATTTTTCATTAATAACTGTTGATTTTAGCGCGGTTACTCCCTATCTCCATAGGGAGAACCCGCTTATGAGGTTGACCTCACGACGCAATCCGAAGTGCCGACTTGAAACTTTCACGTTTCAGACCCTAACGATCTCGAGAATATAGGTGGTCCAAATTTGTATATATTTATATATATGCTTGTCTGTTAACGCTCTAGCAAGCTCAAAAATGGCCCGATCAAATTTAGTACAAAAATCTGTCTTATAATTTGAAAGGTCAAGTTCCTTAACCAGCAAAATCCGCCCACGGGAAGGTAGTGTTTGGGGCGAAATTCGCGCAAACAAAATCGTAACGCTTACGTTTTGGAGTTTATATGCTTGCAGGTACTTGTTTTATACGTTCCTTAACATAAGAAAACGAATGAATCCATTTTTAAGGCGATATCTGTAACCGTTTCTGAAAAAAGTGGAATCAATGGTTTTGTAAGTCATTATTGTTTTGTGAGTACTTAGAATCGCGGGATTCAATTGAAATATTTTCTACATTTTGGAAATTAATCCCAACTAAGATGTTTAAATTTTGGTTATATTTGGAGTTAAGGAAGTATGCGAAAAAAATTATTTTATTAATAGACATGAAAAGTTTTCGGATCTTCATACATTTTTCGTAAATATCTCGATAACGGTTGGGAAATTGTGGTAAGTGGATGGTGACCATTCGAATGCTTACTAAATTCTCTACAAAAAAAAGTTCTGAAGCAATATTCGATAGGGCAACGTCAATTAGAGATATAAGCGCTTAAAACATAAAAAGTGGTTGTTTTGAAAGGGGTTTTCTCTTTGTTTATCTCACTTTTAGCGCGGTTCCTCACTCCCCCCATAGGGAGGAACCCCGCTTATAAGGTTGATACAATGAAACAATCCGGAAGTGCCGAATAGAAAATTTCGCGTTTCAGAACCCCTAGAGACCGAAAATAACGGTGGTTCAAATTTGTATATATATATGTGTATATATTTATTTATATATATATATATATATATATATATATATATATATATATATATATATATTTGTCTGTTCGCTCTCTAAGTAGAAGACGAATGGTCCGATTTTGATGAAATTTCGTACAAAAATCCGTCGTCCAATTTGAAAGGTCAAGTTCGTTAACCAGCAAAATCCGCCCACTGGAAGATGGCATTTGGGGCGAAATTCGCGCAAAAAAAATCGTAACGCTTACGTTTTTGAGTTCATAAGCTTGTAAGTACTCTTTTTATAGGCTTCTTGGGCTGCGAAAACGAATGGAACCATTTTCAAGGCGATAGCTTTAACCGTTTTCGAGAAAATTGGAAAAATAGTTTTTGAATACCGTTTTTGGTTTGGGTACTTAGAATTACGGGATTCAGTTGAAACATTATCTGCATGTTCTACTTTCATTAAAACTAATATGTTGAAAGTTTTGTTACGTTTGGAGTTAAGGAAGGGTTAGAATAAAATATTTTATGAACAGACATGAAAAGTTTTGGGAACTTCGTATACTTTCATTAATATCTCGAACACGGCTGGGATATCGTGGTAAGTGGATAGAAACTATTTGAAAGCATACTAAATTCTCTACAAAAAAGATTCTAAAACTATTTTTGATTAGGTTATGTCAATCGGAGAAATAAGTGCTTAAAACTTCAAATACGTCTGTTTTGTTCTTATGAACGGGTTTTTGTCGTTCTTTTTGTAATTTTTGTCTCCTTCCCTTCGTTTTTTATTGCTTTTTATTTTTGTAATTTCTTATGTTGGGAAAATTTTGTGTGTAAAACAGGATATGAAAAATGAGACCAATTTTCTGTTGCTAGAAATAATGTAAATTTTGGGAACTTTCATTAATATCTCGAAAACGGTTGAAAATCTTGTTAAACGGAAGAATACCATTAGAAAGCTTATTAAATGCTCTACATAAAAGGTTCTAATGAAAGTTTTGATTAGGCGATGACAATCGGAGAAATAAGAGCTTAAAGCTTTAAAGTAATTGATTTCGCTTATTCGAACTGTTCTTTTTGTCTGTTTTTAATTCCTTGATATTTTTTAATTGCTTATAGTTGGATAATGTATTCGAAAATAAAACAGGTTCCAAGATTCCAAGACCTTGTAACTAGCGGGACGGTTTCTAGTGTTGCCGACCCTTCCAGGTAAGATTGTAAATCCTACCTTTCAAGACTGGTGGAACCAAAATAATAGCTGTCGGGGTTCGGTCACTGCTACTTCGGTCACCCTTCATCAGGGCTGTAAATACAAGTAGGACATATTTAACACTAATATATGCACATATCTATGTAAATATACCAAACATATATATATATATATATATATATATATATATATATATTTATATATAAGCATATACACATATACACGCACACATATGTGCATATATATGCCCACATACATACACATATGGGGTATGTATTATTAAGTAGCAGTGACCGAACCCGGACAATCCCTACCTTGCATCATCAACGGTCAACGATCTCCTGTCAACAAAATAATAACTGCTTCTATTTTAATCATTCGAAATTAGACTAGGGATAAGAACGGAACCGCGCTAAGATGAGGCAGTTCCTGCGAGTCGGACTTTTTAATTGGTTGTTTCTTGTTTTAAATTGCATTTATCAGTGAAATTAGTATTGTAGTAAAATAAGCTAAGAAACGGTGAAAGGCATTGGTAATAAGTTTGGAGTGGCTGTGGTAATCAAGATGGCAGTGGCTAATCATGATGACGTAGTTTGTTTTGAATTTTCCTATCTATATAACCTTCCTCATAGCCTCCAACTGAAGTTATCGTTATTTCTTATTTTATAGAAAGATTTAACCCACGACAGAATGGAATTTTATTCGCCATGAAGCACATATTTACCGTTGATTATAACAGTAAAACGAATTTGCTAGTAAAACAAGATACTTAAAATGTTTGGTTGTTTAGAATAGAGCCTTCTCAGCAGTAGTCAAAGAGTAAGTACGTTTTCAGTACATAATTGTATTGACTTATACAGATTAAGAATTATCCGCTTCTGTGTAAGTTGGCTACTGTCAGTTTCCTGTGATTTGTGATGCTAATCTATTCCATTTCTTCGAGATGTACGTAACCGCGCTAAGATGATGTAGTTCCTGCGAGTCGGACTTTTTTAGTTACATTTAGCAGTAAAACGAAATTTTAAGTAAAACAAGGTAAGTAATTTATTTTCGTTTAACCTTAAAAATTTAAAATTTAGAGATATAATATAACTTTTTCCACATATATAGCAAGATATGTGGCAGGAAAATTTGAAGAGGTTCTGTTCTAAGTTTTTTTTTATATCACACTAGGGATAAAGATTACGTTTGAGGGAAAAAGAATACGCAAAGATGACGCAGTTCCTGCGAGCCAGATTTTTAAATTTTGCAATATATTAACATATTATTTCGGGTTTTGACTAAGGTTCGATAGCTAAAGTGAAAAAAGATCCTAGACTCATGTCTACAGGATTCAGTAACGCAGTGTTAAGTACGCGTCTTTAACACGTGGAAGCAGTCTCATACCCAAAGTCCGACTCGCAGGAACTGCGTCATCTTAGCGCGGTTACATCTCGAAGAAATGCAAGAGATTAGCAGCACAAATCACAGAAAACTGACAGTAGTCAACTTACACAGAAGCGGATAATTCTTAATCTGTATAAGTCAATACAATTATGTACTGAAAACGTACTTACTCTTTGGCTACTGCTGAGAAGGCTCTATTCTAAACAACCAAAAATTCCTTTTCATTTTAAGTATCTTGTTTTACTAGCAAATTCGTTTTACTGTTATAATCAACTGTAAATATGTGCTTCGTGGCGAATTAAATTCCATTCTGTCGAGGGTTAAATCTATATATATAAAAATCACCTGTAAGTTTGTCTGTCTGTTTGTTCTTTATACAAATCCACACCGTTTGACCAATTTGGACCAAACATGGCACACATGTACTTCTTGATACGGGAAATCTCCTAGGCTAGGTCAAAATAGTCAAATTTCGAAATTTGGTCAAAAGGTCAAACGTTTTGTTCAAGAAAAATTGGCTACACTGAACCATTCATATTCTGACAGCCATTTTGAATAATGTCTCAAATTTATTTGTCGATGTTCTTGATAATTAGAATAACTCGAACTCATTGATGACTTTACATCATTATATAATCATATATATATATAAAATCTTTTAGGCTTCACAGTTCGGAAGTAACGAGTTCCAAACTGTCAATTAAAGAAGAGTGAATTGTTCAGAAATAGTAATTTTCTTTCCAGTATTGCCTAGGTGGAGATTAGCAAGCTAAAAAAACTTTCTTCTTTTTTTGCGAAAAGTTTTTCTTTTGCGAACAAAACTTTTCAGTTTTAACCTTTGTATGTTTATCTAAATTATAGCCGTTCTATTCTCAAGATTTGGACAAGTAATATCATATAAGATCAATTTTATTAATTTCTGATGAAAATGTAGAGCAACACTGAGCTCCTAGAAGCCGTTAACCATTATCCTTTTTTTTTGGTTTGTTTATCTAATTTCCAAAACTTTTTAGTTTTAGTAAAATATTTGTGTTTACCTAAATTATAGCCTTATATTCTTAGAATTTGACTAATATATATTAATAAGTAATTTAAAATATTAAGTTTTTGATCTGTTGCTAATGATGATTTTAGGTGGAGATTAGCAAGCCAACAAAACTTTTTTTTTTTGTTAAAAGTTTTTCTTTTGCGAACAAAACTTTTATGTACCAATGGGGGCCATGTACGTGAATTGGGGGAATCCGAAACGTATAAGTACCTTGGCATCCAACAGCACCTTAAGATCTGCCACAAAAATGTTAAGGAGGAACTTAAAAATAAGTTTTTAAAACGGCTGCGATTAGTATTAAGAAGTTATCTGCATGGAAAACACAAAGTAAAAGCTATTAACACCTGGGTAATACCTTCATTAACGTACAGTTTCGGTGTGATAAAGTGGTCAGATACATCATTACGGGATTTGGATCGACTCATTCGAACTGAAATGACTAAAGCACGCATGCACCATCCAACATCTTCAATGGCAAGGCTGTATTTGCCAAGGAAAAAAGGTGGCCTTGGCCTCATTAATATTGAACATTTATGTAGATCTCAAGAAAGTAATCTGAGGCATTATATGAGATCGAGTGAGAGCCACCTTTTTAACGAAATCGTTAAATTGGACGAGAATTATACAGCCTTGAAATTAAAGATAATTAATGAACCGGATCTAAGGACAGACTTGGATCGCCTTTCTGAATGGCAAACGAAAGAACTGCACGGGCGATATTACAGTCGTTTATTTGATCCGGAGGTGCAGACGACGTTGTCGGTAGCATGGTTGACTTCTGGTCGGCTATTTTCGGATACTGAGGGTTTCGTGATAGCCATCCAGGACCAAGTAATTGCAACACGGTCCTACCGTCGACACGTTTTAAAAGATATTAGTATTTCGGACAAGTGCAGATTATGTAACAAGGCGTATGAGTCGATTCAACACGTGACGGCAGGCTGCGAAATTCTTGCGGGATCGGATTACCTTCAGAGACACAACAATGTTGCCAAGATATACCATCAAGCAATTGCAGAAAGGTTCGGCATTATGGAAACTACGGTACCTTATTATCGCTACGTCCCACAAAGACTTCTAGAAAATGATAGAATTAAAATCTACTGGGACGAAGCTATGATTACGGACCGAACTGTTCACCATAATAAACCAGATATTCTCATCATCGACAAGCATAATAAGACTGCTGATATAATTGATATCTCAGTGCCGAATGATGAGAATATCCGGAAAGCATATGCCGAAAAGCTGCGAAAATATCAAGACTTGGCCATTGAGTTAAAAGATCTCTATAAATTAGATTCCGCGAGAGTTACTGCAGTTATCATTTCGACCAATGGTTTGATACCGAATACTACAGTTAGTGCCACCAAATATCTGAAATTGTCAGAGGAACACCTAATACTATCCCAGCAAGCAGTTCCACTCGACACAGCTAGAATCGTCAGAAAATTTCTTAATGCCCATAATTAGAAAAAAAATAAATTAAAAAAAAATAAATATAATTCTTTTTACTGGTTGGAACTATCCCCCAGTAAAAATATTCTCCAGTAATATGAGAGACCCCACCCCCATAATAATAATAATCAATGACCCAACTACCAGGATAAGTCACAGATTGTATATGGACGATCTGAAACTGTACGCAAAGAACCCTGTTCAGCTACAGAGTATGACAGACATAGTGCAAAGTTTCAGTGACACCATTGGCATGTCGTTTGGTGTTTATAAATGAGCCGTATTACATGTAGAAAGAGGACGTTCAGTATCAACAACAAATTTAATTTTATCCGATGGTGACCATATACGTGAACTCGAGTAACATGAATCTTATAAATATCTTGGGTTGAACCAGCATCTCAAAATATCCAGAAAAGATGTCAAAGATGAGCTGAAAGCATTGTTTCTGAAGCGCTTACGTTTAATTCTGAAAAGTTACTTACACGGTCGTAGAAAGATCAAAGCAATAAACACATGGGCAATACCCTCATTATTATATAGCTTCGGAGTCATTAAATGGTCGAATACATCATTAGAAGAACTGGATCGACTCGTACGAACACAGATGACCAAAGCACGCTTGCACCATCCTACGTCTTCAATTGAAAGGCTGTATTTACCTCCTGTATTCGGAACTTATGTCGCTCTCAGGAAATTAGCCTGAGGAGCTACATAAGGGCCAGTGAGACGCGTCTGTTCAGGGAAATGGTAAACTTAGACGAGAACTATACAGCTTTGAAATTAAAGATCAACAACTGGGATGAACTTACGACGGAATCGGATCGCCTCACGTCGTGGCAAAGTAAGGAATTACACGGACGATAGTATAGTCGTTTGTTGGACACGGATGTGCAATCAACATTGTCGGTGGCTTGGTTGACATCGGGAAGGCTATTCTCTGAAACAGAAGGTTTCATAATAGCCATCCAAGATCAAGTTATAGCTACAAAATCCTACCGACGACATGTTTTAAAAGAAACGAGCATCTCTGATAAATGTAGATTGTGCAACAAAACGTATGAGTCGATCCAGCATATTACAGCGGGCTGTGAGATCCTTGCGGGATCTGATTATCTTCAACGTCATAACAACGTGGCCAAGATATACCACCAAGCTCTCGCAGAAAAATTCGGGTTGTTGGATAAGAAGGTCCCCTATTATCGCTACGTTCCTCAAAGACTTCTAGAGAAAGGCACAATAAAAGTGTATTGGGACGAAGCGATGTTGACGGACCGAACTGTCCATCACAATAAACCGGATATTCTTATCATTGATAAAGGGAATAAGAGAGCTGATATTATTGATATCACTGTCCCGAATGATGAGAATATTCGGAAATCTTATGCTGAGAAGCTTCGAAAATACCAAGACTTGGCCATAGAATTAAAAGATCTGTATAAGTTAGATTCCGCAAGGATAACAGCTATTATTATATCGGCTAATGGACTCATCCCAAAAAACACAGTCACAGCTACAAAATACTTGAAAATCTCGGAGGAACTGATTAAAGACGCACAACAAGCGGTACTGCTCGACACTGCGAGAATAGTTCGAAAATTTTTAAACGAACTCCCGTGACAAGAAACATAAAAATATAATAATAATAAAAAAAACTAATATGAACAACAATTCTTTCGGTTGGCAATAGCCCCCGAAAGAATTTACTCCAGGAAACTGAGAAGAACACACCCCCATAATAATAATAACAATAATAATACTAGCCACTCTTGAAGACCAATTCATTACGGAACATCTTTGCTATGCCGGCATTCCGTTCGACCACAGGCCAAGTGTCCCTCGCATCACTTACAGTAAAAAGGCTTTTAAAGCAGTAATGGCGATGAATAAAGTCCTAGAAGCGCACGTTGAATCAGTCAATGATATAGACAACGTACGCGATTTAATATACTCAGGAGCAAGAGCAGTTTGTTACTACTTAGACTGCGGGCGGGATAAAGAAGTTAATGCCGATGGAACGAAATCAAAATCAGATAAATCCCCACCTTGGAGGAAAAGATTAGAAAAGAAAATATCTGAACTTCGCTGCAGAATTGGTATTTTAACCAACTATGTGCGATGTCCGCAGTCTGCTAGTAACAAACTAAAAGCTAAAATTGATGAAATAATTGTGCTTCATATAGGAATGATTGATGAGGAACGCTTGACTGAATCATTATCTACGTATTTAGACAAGCAAAAACAGAAACTGGCTGTTTACGCAAACAGAATACGTAGATACAATGAAGCGTTCCTCAGAAGGAAGCAAAATTCTCTTTTTAGCGCTCGAGAAAGGGACTTTTATCGCACCTTAATTAAAAGCAATAAAGACCAGGTAAGTGATGTAAATATTGAAATGGACAAGATGGTAGGCTATTGGGCAGACGTATGGGAAGTGCCCGTGTCCCATAGCAAAAATGTGGATTGGATGTCAAAAGTGCATGAGCAAATAAAGAATGTTCCGCAAATGGAAAACAGCCATATTCTTGTAGAAGACGTGACACAAGCGATTAAGAAATTGCACAACTGGAAAGCTCCTGGGCGCGATGGCTTGCAAAATTATTGGTTGAAGTATTTCACCAGCCTTCATGGAGCAATAGCACAGTGCTATCAAGACATTCTTGTAGGTCATATGCCAATTTCAGAAGATTTCGCTGAGGGAATCACTTATATGATTCCAAAGAAAATAAATGAGAACCTAGACCCAAAAGACTACAGACCAATAACATGCCTAAATGGTGTCTATAAACTCTTTACATCCATTATTGCATCAAAAATTCAAGATCATTTGAATCAATATGAGTTACTAGCCCCAGAGCAGCTCGGCTGTAAACGTGGCTCTAAGGGATGTAAAGAGTTGTTGGTTTTAGATACATTTATCGCATCTCAGGTCTCGGCGAAACAGCGAAATCTCTCGATGGCATGGATAGACTACAAGAAGGCATTTGATGCAGTTCCTCACACCTGGTTGGTCGAAGTATTAATTATCTACAAGATTGCTGAAAATATAACGGATCTGCTGTCACGTATGATGGCTACGTGGAAAACAAAGCTTAGCTTTAGAAAGGGCAGAAATAGGATTGAAAGTGAACCAATGAAGATACAACGAGGAATATATCAAGGCGATAGCCTTAGTCCTTTATGGTTTTGTTTGTCCCTCAATCCAATGAGCCAGTTACTTCGTGACAGTGGATTTGGTTACCAGCTAACTGTAAATAATCCCGACACCAGAATAAGCCACAGTCTATTTATGGATGACCTTAAGTTGTACGCAAAGAATCCTGTCCAGCTACAAAGCATGACGGATATTGTTCAAGATTTTAGTAACACCATCGGCATGACGTTTGGTATTGACAAGTGTGCCGTACTGCATGTTACAAAAGGGCAATCAGTTTTGACCAATAAAATTTCGTTAGCTGATGGTGATACTATCCGTGAACTCGAGGAAGATGAGTCGTACAGGTTCTTGGCGTACACCAACATCTGAAAATAGCCAAAAGAGAAGTAAAAGAGGAACTGAAGGCTGTGCTTCTTAAACGCTTGCGTCTGATTTTAAAAAGCTATCTACATGGCAGGCAGAAAATAAAGGCAATTAATACATGGGCAATATCATCACTGATTGTCAGCTTCGGAGTCATCAAATGGTCGGATACATCGTTACAAGAACTGGATCGTCTCATACGAACTGAGATGACTAAGGCACGTATGCACCACCCCATATCGTCAATTGAAAGGCTGTATTTACCCAGGAATAAAGGAGGGCGAGGTCTCGCAAATATTCAAGACTTATGTCGCTCCCAGGAAATTAACCTGAGGAGCTACATAATGGCAAGCGAGAATCGTCTTTTCAAGGAAATGGTCAAACTGGACGAGAATTATACAGCCTTAAAATTGAAAACAAGCAACTGGCCGGAAATTACGACAGAATCGGATCGCCTTGGCTCGTGGCTAAAGAAAGCATTACACGGGCGATACCATGGTCGGTTATTTGATCCGGAGGTGGTGCTCTCATGGTCGGTAGCGTGGTTGACTTCTGGAAGGCTATTCCCCGAAACAGAGGGGTTTGTAATAGCCATCCAGGATCAAGTAATAGCAACAAGATCCTATCGACGTCACGTTTGGAAGGATGTCAACATCTCTGACAAATGTAGACTTTGTAACAAAACGTATGAGTCGATCCAGCACATTACGGGGGGCTGTGAGATTCTTGCGGGATCCGATTATCTTCAGCGGCATAATAACGTGGCCAAAATATATCATCAAGCACTCGCAGAAAAATATGGTATGTTGGATGGTGTGGTCCCTTATTACCGCTACGTCCCAAATAGACTTTTGGAGAAAGGTACAATTAAAATGTATCGGGACGAAGCAATGTTAACGGACCGTACTGTCCATCACAATAAACCGGACATTCTTATCATTGACAAGGGAAGTAAGACAGCCGATATTATTGATTTCGCAATCCCCAATGATGAGAATGTCCGGAAATCATGTGCCGAGAAACTGCGCAAGTATCAGGAGTTGGCCATAGAGCTATAAGACTTGTATAAGTTGGATTCCGCAAGGATTACAGCCGTCATAATCTCGACCAACGGGCTCATTCCAAAAACGACGATTGCCGCAAATACATATTTGAAACTGCCGGAGGATCTAATTAAAAATGCCCAACAAGCGGTACTGCTTGATACCGCCAGAACGGTTCGGAAATTTTTAAATGAACGCCCGTAAAAAAACAACAAAAAAATCAATACAAAACAATTCTTTCGGTTGGCAACAGCCCCCGAAAGAATTTATCCCAGGTGACTGAGGAGAAAACCCCCAAAAATAATAACAAAAATCAACAATAAATTAAGTTAATACTTATTATATCATAGTAATTATATATTATATTATATATATATATATATATATATATATATATATATATATATATTTCTTTTTTACGGCGCGTCGACATCTAGGCCATCAGCGCCACCGGGTTTAAATATAAATATTCCATTCATTTAATGGCTTGAAAAATGTATTCACTTTAATTTAATTTTTGTTAAATATTATTATTTCTCAAAGTAGTATTATTCCAATCTGTGACTTATGCAAATAAAAAATTTTATGGCAGTTTCCAGCCACCTTGTTTTTATTCTCTGTGTATTTTCAGAGGGAAAGAAGGGCGAACTTAACACGAAAACAACCTTATAAGCGGGGTTCCTCCCTATGGAGAGAGGGAGGAACCGCGCTAAAATATACCTGAAGATTTTCGGAAACGTCTAGGTTTGGATGGCGGGAAAAAAAAAAAATTGACCGGATGTTGAATTCGCCCTTCTCATCCGCTACGCCTCATATGTTTATAAGTTTGTATCTGTGTATGCTTATTAATATAATAGTAATATAGTACAAAAAACATTATATAAGGCCAAGGCCTTGCAATGGGAAAACCTTGTATGCTATAAATAAAAAAAAAAAAAAAAGCACAATTACCAACGAGTTTAATTACGATAGTAAGCAAAATTTTACTTCACGACAATAGGTTATTTTACTATATTTTAAGTGCACTTCAAATAAACATAGGTTTTTTATGAACGAATTGATCCATATTTTTATACAGGACTTAGTTGTGATTAAATGGAATGGGAAGAAAGGGAGTTTGAACATTCATTTAACAGTTTTAAATAGTTTCCAATTAGAATGAGTCATAGGAGAGTTCATTTCGCAGATAGCTCTTATCGAAAGTAGATAGCACATAGTATATTCTCTCTCTCTTCCTGCCTCTCCGTTGTCTGGGTGTGCGTGTGTATATTGTTTTAGCGCGGTTCCTCCCTCCTCCATAGGGAGGAACCCCGCTTATAAGGTTGATCTCATGACGCAATCCAGAAGTGCCGACTAGAAAATTTTGCGTTTCAGAACCCCTGGAAACCGAAAATGATGGTAGTTCAAATTTGTATATATATATATATTTGTCTGTTCGCGCATTTCTGGCTTCCCTGATGGTCCGATTTTGATGAAATTTGGTACAAAAATCCGTCGTCTAATTTGAAAGGTCAAGTTCGTTAACCAGCAAAATCCGCTCACTGGAAGATGACATTTGGGGCGAAATTCGCGCAAAAAAAATCGTAACGCTTACGTTTTTGAGTTCATAAGCTTGTAAGTACTCTTTTTATAGGCTTCTTGGGCTAGGAAAACGAATGGCACCATTTTCAAGGCGATAGCTTTAATCGTTTTTGAGAAAATTGGAAAAATAGTTTTTGAATACCGTTTTTGGTTTGGGTACTTAGAATTACGGGAATCAGTTGAAACATTATCTGCATGTTCTACTTTCATTAAAACTAATATGTTGAAAGTTTTGTTACGTTTGGAGTTAAGGAAGGGTCAGAATAAAATATTTTATGAACAGACATGAAAAGTTTTGGGAACTTCGTATACTTTCATTAATATCTCGAACACGGTTGAGAAATCGTGGTAAGTGGATAGAAACTATTTGAAAGCTTACTAAATTCTCTACAAAAAAGATTTTAAAACTATTTTTTGATTAGGTTATGTCAATCGGAGAAATAAGTACTTAAAACTTCAAATACGTCTGTTTTGTTCTTATGAACGGGTTTTTGTCGTTCTTTTTGTAATTTTTGTCTCTTTCCCTTCGTTTTTATAATTTCTTATGTTGGGAAAATGTATTTGTGTGTAAAACAGGATAGGAAAAATGAGACCAATTTTCTGTTGCTAGAAATAATGTAAATTTTGGGAACTTTCATTAATATCTCGAAAACGGTTGAAAATCTTGGTAAACGGAAGAATACCATTAGAAAGCTTATTAAATGCTCTACATATAAGGTTCTTATGAATGTTTTGATTAGGCGATGTCAATCGGAGAAATAAGAGCTTAAAGCTTTAAAGTAATTGATTTCGCTAATTCGAACTGTTCTTTTTGTCTGTTTTTTATTACTTGTTATTTTTTAATTGCTTATAGTTGGATAATGTATTCGAAAATAAAACAGGTTAAGTAAAATAACAAAAACAATTTATTGTTAGAAATATAGAGTTCCAAGATTCCAAGACCTTGTAACTAGCGGGACCGTTTCTAGTGTTGCCGACCCTTCCAGGTAAGATTGTAAATCCTACCTTTCAAGACTGGTGGAACCAAAATAATAACTGTCGGGGTTCGGTCACCGCTACTTAATAAAACTACATTTTATCGTAAAAATGGTTTTATTGTGCCGACTTTTCGGCTTGAACATCAGGCCTTCATCAGGGCTGTAAATACAAGTAGGACATATTTAACACTAATATATGCACATATCTATGTAAATATACCTAACATATATATATATATATATATACATATATATATACACACATATATAATATATATATATATATATATATATATATATATATATATATATATATGCATATACACATACACATATACACGCACACATATGTACATATATTTGCCCACATACATCCACATATGGGGTATGTATTATTAAGTAGCAGTGACCGAACCCGGACAATCCCTACCTTGCATCATCAACGGTCAACGATCTCCTCTCAACAAAATAATAACTGCTTCTATTTTAATCTTTCGAAATTAGACTAGGGATAAGAACGGAACCGCGCTAAGATGAGGCAGTTCCTGCGAGTCGGGCTTTTTGTATGTCCTTGTGTCCGATCCGTTGGAAGGTTCCAGAGAAATGCAAATATCCTGGCTGAAAATAGGAGGAAGAATCCAGTTTGAATTCTAAACCTGAGTTCATGGGGAAGGGTTTTGGTGTCAGAGATAAATTTAACTATGACCCAACCAGCGTCCTTCCAGGTAGGCCAAACACTAATTTATTTTTGAAGCCAACCACTCAAACAGCAGATTATTGATTTAAACAAAACGTAGTCATTTTTCACTTCATTTCGTTAATAGGCAAGCTTTCATTTAACATTTTGTCATAAAATTAGTCACCTCTATGAACATTACAAAAATTGAAGACCAAATTAGACAGTTCGATGCACTAACCCTCCGCAAAACCCTTATAGCTATTTTAAAAATAGCGGAAGGCCACATATATTAAAAACTCTTCAACTTCTGATTAATATCCTTTATTTGATGCCGTAAATGTTTCACGTCCACAGGAATTTCTTAAGGAGACGCTTAAACTCTATACTTTACATTTGAGTCTTACGGGGTAATACTACCTTTTACCTTTTTTTTTACAATTTCTTTATGAGCTAAAATTCTTCCTTAACTAATTAAAAATGACATACAAGACTATTTATGTGAAGAAAAAATTTTTAAATGGGGAAAAATAGATTTTCCGAGTAAAATCCCGATGTCGAGTGAACGCGGAGCCGATTTGAAGATAATTTTTTGAGTGAGCTTCGATTGGTCCCTTTTTTTAGCGCGGTTCCTCCCTCCTTTCATAGGGAGGAACCCCGCTTATAAGGTTGATCTCATGAAACAATGCGGAAGTGCCCACTAGAAAATTTTGCGTTTCAGAACCCACCCCTAGAGACCGAAAATAACGGTGGTTCAAATTTGTATATATGTATATATTTGTCTGTTCGCTCATTTCCGGCCCCCCTAATGGTCCGATTTTGATGAAATTTGGTACAAAAATCTTTCGTCTAATTTGAAAGGTCAAGTTCGTTAACCAGCAGAATCCGCCCACCGGAACATGGTTTTCGGAGCGAATGTCGCGCGAAAAAAATCGTTCCGCTTACTTCATATGCTTGCAAGTACTCGTTTTATAGGCTTCTTGGCCAAGGAAAACGAATGAAACCATTTTCAAGACGATAACTTTAACCGTTGTCGAGAAAATTGGAAAAATAGTTGTTGAATACCTTTTTTGGTTTGGGTACTTAGAATCATGGGATTCAGTTGAAATGTTTTCTGCATGTTCAACTTTCATCAAAACTAATATGTTGAAATTCTGGTTACGTTTGGAGTTAAGGAAGGGTTAGAATAAAATATGTTATTAACAAACATGAAAAGTTTTGGTAACTTTGTAAATTTTCCTTAATATCTCTAAAACGGTTGAGAATCTTGGAAAGCGGAAGTTTACCATTCGAAAGCTTACTAAATTCTCTACACAAAAGATTCTAAAGAAATTTTTGATTAGGCATTGTCAATCGGAGAAATAAGTGCTTCAAATGTGTTTGTTTGGTTCTTTTGACCGTGTTTTCGTAGTTGTAAGCTCACATTTTAATGGGTTGTTGTTTTTTTTAATTGCATTTATTTATAGAATTAGTATTACTGTAGAAGAAATCAAGAAAATTAGAAACATTTTTATATTTGTTTTGATATTTGAAATAACTATTTCTAGTAGTGGGGCTGGCCAACCAGTGGTGGGTTGATTCCAGGTATAAGGGTACGCTGCCCCTTGGTAACGGGCCCTTTGTTTACGGGGGAAAGGTTGAACCAAAATAATAACGGTTTCTATTTCAATCTTCCCAAATGACACTAGGGATAAAAACTAAACCGCGCTAAGATGACGCAGTTCCTGCGAGCTGGACTTTTTTAATTATTAAGTTTATTTTTGGTCCTCCTTTAATACATGTCAAAATTGAAACCCATTTTTTATCTTTATTAAATTGAAGTATGAAAAAAAAAATTAAATAGAAAAAAAAAATAACATTCCAGAACATTAAACTTTAAAGTCGTTTTCTCAAAAGTATGATTTTCAAATCGGGTGATACTCAGGTGTCTTCAGTTTTTGCCCAATCAACTTCAAGTTTTAACTGCAGCTTCATCGTGATATTTGCTAGTAATGTACGTTGGATTTTTTTTCGATTCATTGAATTATAACGATTTTATGACTGGTTTTCGACGGATTTTTTAATAGAAAATGAATAATTTTCGAAAAAATTAATATTTCTTAAAAATCCTACGTACACGACTAGATTTAACCTTCTTCTTTCGAAATAATTTTAGTTTTTCGTTCTAGATTAAAAATTGCCGCCTGCTGACTATCGCCCGTGAAAAAAGAGGGTTTCCGTTCCTCAGACACAGCGCCGCCATTATTTTTATCGAAGAATTGAAACGTATTTTTTTGGATACTTTAACATCCCATATTTGATAAATAGAATTGAAAAATATTGATTTATTTGTTATTTATAATTTCAAGAAAATGACTTTGATTTTGATCACACAAGGTGGTATTAGCCCTTAACTAACGGAGACCTTCCACAAGTAGGGGGCAGCTATTTGTAATCGATAGTTTTATGGTTGATATTGATTCCAGAGAAACTTTTGTCATTAAAAAAATACTAGAATATAACACAATTGATATCAACATTCCTTTTGAGTTTGGATATTTTATGATATACTAAAGAGTACACTGTTTTGCCCTTTCTTGATACATAGTCTTCTGGACTTTTTTTTAACGAAACTCTATCAAAAAAAGGAGGACTCGTTTCACTACATGTGATGTCACATTATCTACTGGACATGGTCATTAGCCCTCAACATGACAATGAATACAACTCATGGAAAACTCACCAATGGGCGGGTTCCGGATGAAGCACCCCGAGGTCGTCATGGTCGCCAACATTTCGACAGCACGAATGTTCTTCTTGTTGGACGAAGCTCTTGTTCTATACTGAGCTTGTAGCAGTAGGCTATCTTATGGAGGGGACCCTCGCACATGCTCCCAGCTTCCTACGCTTACAGATTACATTCAGCAGTACGTGCAATCAAACTCGGGACGTTACTCAGTCCGGAAAAAGATATGCCAAGGACGGTGTAGTCAATCCACAAGACTGGTGAAGGCTTCCGATTTGTTTATCTCAGAGACCCTTACAGAAACGTAAAGTACTGCATGAAAAACGTTCATCAAATATTACAAAGCATAATAGATCTAGATCAGATTATTTAATTTGGCGAATTGGCGACACGAACTACTCAATATGGTCCATAAGGTATGGAGAGGAAACGAGGCAGACAAAGAAGAAGATGGTCAGATAAATGTGGGAGAAATTAAGGTTCTTTTTGCATTCCAAGGACCGTAAACTCTGGAAAGCTCCATTTTTAGGCAAAGTCAAGCGACTTTTTAGTTCCAACATAGGGAAAGTATAAGTATATATATATATATATATATATATATATATACAAGGGAAAAATTGTTCAAATAATTTTGTGGAACCCATGAGTATCGAACCTAAATATACATCTATCATGTTGCAAAATAACACCAGAGAAAATATGTTATGAGTCGTTTTTTTTTTTCAATCTGATGACAAAAAATACGTAATACATCTGGAAAGTTCATGCAGAGAGCTTCTTTTAATTTTTTCGAAGAAATAGCAGTTGACCAAAGATTTATCAAATTTGGTACTTCACACCACAGCGAGCTAGTTTTATATAGAAACTATTTATTTAGAACTCTGAATATTTCTAATGTGCACGAAATTCAAAATGGATTAAAATACACATGGTTCAAAAAGATACACCATGTGGACCAACCATAAAAGCACGGCACACAGTGGGGCCAAACGACATATCGTTTTTCAAAAGAGACTACAGCCTCTAAATCCTAACCGATTTCAATGCATTTGTTAAAAAAAAGAAAGCAAATAAAATTTAGAACAACTTCGACCAGCCAGATTTTTCTTTGTTTTCCTTGTTTATTAAATTTCCTGTAAAGAAATTAAATTCACGAAGTTTTACAATTGTTATATAAGTAGTCTTGGTAATGAATGGAAGCGCGTTGCAATTCCGATAGACGTGGAAGCACAAAATTTACATAAAGAATAACTTATGTTATTTAATTCATTTCAATTAGTATATATACTAAATATTATTTAAATTAATCTCATTGTTGATTAATGAGCCTGGTAGAACAGGATTCTTTCCAAAATTTGAATGTTTAATTTCAACGATGTTAGTGCTCACATTAAGTCAGATGAAAAATGAAATGGTCATTATGAAATTATGTTCAACGCATGAAACTTCGTGAATTTAACTTCTTTACACGAAATTTGATGAAGAAAGTAAAGGCAAACGTCTGACTAGACTAGGTTGTTTAATTTTATTAGCTTTTATATAAAAAAATGCATTGCAATCGGTTAAGATTTAGAGGCTGTAGCCTTTTTTTGAAACCTAACATGTCGATTGGGCCCACTGTGCCGCAGATTGAGTACAGCTGCTCTATACGCTCTCGAAAAAGTTAAGTGAAAGAAAGACCGATGTCTATAAGTCTAGAGAAAGACTGGAATTCTAGACAACAATGGGACTTTAGCATAATTGCGTAGTTCTTTTTAGATAAATAGGAGAAGCTCATAAATCAGGGCTTAGTACAGTAAACATCCTATAATCCGGCAAGTTCGGGACTTGAAGCATACCGGATTATCAAATATTCCGGATTATCGGATGCATGTCGAAAAAAAAATGGATAGAGGTGAAAATTAAACGAAATGTAGACTATAAGACTAGTATTTAATTTAATTTAAATGATTAAATAAAATTGCACGTCGTTAGAATTATACTGCCTGAGTCGAAAGCTATAAACTCGACTGGCAACAAGTACGTATTTGATAACAGTGAGGGTTTCCGGGAATTATACTGCCTGAGTCGAAAGCTATAAACTCGACTGGCAACAAGTACGTATTTGATAACAGTGAGGGTTTCCGGGAATTATACTGCCTGAGTCGAAAGCTATAAACTCAACTGGCAACAAGTACGTATTTGATAACAGTGAGGGTTTCCGGGAATTATACTGCCTGAGTCGAAAGCTATAATCTCAACTGGCAACAAGTATGTATTTGATAACAGTGAGGGTTTCCGGGAATTATACTGCCTGAGTCGAAAGCTATAAACTCCACTGGCAACAAGTACGTATTTGATAACAGTGAGGGTTTCCGGGAATTATACTGCCTGAGTCGAAAGCTATAAACTCGACTGGCAACAAGTACGTATTTGATAACAGTGAGGGTTTCCGGGAATTATACTGCCTGGGTCGAAAGCTATAAACTCGACTGGCAACAAGTACGTATTTGATAACAGTGAGGGTTTCCGGGAATTATACTGCCTGGGTCGAAAGCTATAAACTCGACTGGACACAAGTACGTATTTGATAACAGTGAGGGTTTCCGGGAATTATACTGCCTGAGTCGAAAGCTATAAACTCAACTGGCAACAAGTACGTATTTGATAACAGTGAGGGTTTCCGGGAATTATACTGCCTGGGTCGAAAGCTATAAACTCGACTGGCAACAAGTACGTATTTGATAACAGTGAGGGTTTCCGGGAATTATACTGCCTGAGTCGAAAGCTATAAACTCAACTGGCAACAAGTACGTATTTGATAACAGTGAGGGTTTCCGGGAATTATACTGCCTGAGTCGAAAGCTATAAACTCAACTGGCAACAAGTACGTATTTGATAACAGTGAGGGTTTCCGGGAATTATACTGCCTGAGTCGAAAGCTATAAACTCCACTGGCAACAAGTACGTATTTGATAACAGTGAGGGTTTCCGGGAATTATACTGCCTGAGTCGAAAGCTATAAACTCGACTGGCAACAAGTACGTATTTGATAACAGTGAGGGTTTCCGGGAATTATACTGCCTGGGTCGAAAGCTATAAACTCGACTGGCAACAAGTACGTATTTGATAACAGTGAGGGTTTCCGGGAATTATACTGCCTGGGTCGAAAGCTATAAACTCGACTGGACACAAATACGTATTTGATAACAGTGAGGGTTTCCAGGAATTATACTGCCTGAGTCGAAAGCTATAAACTCAACTGGCAACAAGTACGTATTTGATAACAGTGAGGGTTTCCGGGAATTATACTGCCTGAGTCGAAAGCTATAAACTCAACTGGCACCAAGTACGTATTTGATAACAGGGAGGGTTTCCGGGAATTATACTGCCTGAGTCGAAAGCTATAAACTCAACTGGCAACAAGTACGTATTTGATAACAGTGAGGGTTTCCGGGAATTATACTGCCTGAGTCGAAAGCTATAAACTCAACTGGCAACAAGTACGTATTTGATAACAGTGAAGGTTTCCGGGAATTATACTGCCTGAGTCGAAAGCTATAAACTCAACTGGCAACATGTATGTCTTTGATAACAGTGAGGGTTTCCGGGAATTATACTTCCTGAGTCGAAAGCTATAAACTCGACTGGCAACAAGTACGTATTTGATAACAGTGAGGGTTTCCGGGAATTATACTCCCTGAGTCGAAAGCTATAAACTCGACTGGCAACAAGTACGTATTTGATAACAGTGAGGGTTTCCGGGAATTATACTGCCTGAGTCGAAAGCTAAACACTCGACTGGCACCAAGTACGTATTTGATAACAGGGAGGTTTCCGGGATTTATACTGCCTGAGTCGAAAGCTATAAACTCGACTGGCAACAAGTACGTATTTGATAACAGTGAGGGTTTCCGGGAATTATACTCCCTGAGTCGAAAGCTATAAACTCAACTGGCAACAAGTACGTATTTGATAACAGTGAGGGTTTCCGGGAATTATACTGCCTGAGTCGAAAGCTATAAACTCAACTGGCAACAAGTACGTATTTGATAACAGTGAGGGTTTCCGCGAATTATACTGCCTGAGTCGAAAGCTATAAACTCGACTGGCAACAAGTACGTATTTGATACCAGTGAGGGTTTCCGCGAATTATACTGCCTGAGTCGAAAGCTATAAACTCGACTGGCAACAAGTACGTATTTGATAACAGTGAGGGTTTCCGGGAATTATACTGCCTGAGTCGAAAGCTAAAAACTCGACTGGCAACAAGTACGAATTTGATAACAGTGAGGGTTTCCGGGAATTATACTGCCTGAGTCGAAAGCTATAAACTCGACTGGCAACAAGTACGTATTTGATAACAGTGAGGGTTTCCGGGAATTATACTGCCTGAGTCGAAAGCTATAAACTCAACTGGCAACAAGTACGTATTTGATAACAGTGAGGGTTTCCGGGAATTATACTGCCTGAGTCGAAAGCTATAATCTCAACTGGCAACAAGTATGTATTTGATAACAGTGAGGGTTTCCGGGAATTATACTGCCTGAGTCGAAAGCTATAAACTCCACTGGCAACAAGTACGTATTTGATAACAGTGAGGGTTTCCGGGAATTATACTGCCTGAGTCGAAAGCTATAAACTCGACTGGCAACAAGTACGTATTTGATAACAGTGAGGGTTTCCGGGAATTATACTGCCTGGGTCGAAAGCTATAAACTCGACTGGCAACAAGTACGTATTTGATAACAGTGAGGGTTTCCGGGAATTATACTGCCTGGGTCGAAAGCTATAAACTCGACTGGACACAAGTACGTATTTGATAACAGTGAGGGTTTCCAGGAATTATACTGCCTGAGTCGAAAGCTATAAACTCAACTGGCAACAAGTACGTATTTGATAACAGTGAGGGTTTCCGGGAATTATACTGCCTGAGTCGAAAGCTATAAACTCAACTGGCAACAAGTACGTATTTGATAACAGTGAGGGTTTCCGGGAATTATACTGCCTGGGTCGAAAGCTATAAACTCGACTGGCAACAAGTACGTATTTGATAACAGTGAGGGTTTCCGGGAATTATACTGCCTGAGTCGAAAGCTATAAACTCAACTGGCAACAAGTACGTATTTGATAACAGTGAGGGTTTCCGGGAATTATACTGCCTGAGTCGAAAGCTATAAACTCAACTGGCAACAAGTACGTATTTGATAACAGTGAGGGTTTCCGGGAATTATACTGCCTGAGTCGAAAGCTATAAACTCCACTGGCAACAAGTACGTATTTGATAACAGTGAGGGTTTCCGGGAATTATACTGCCTGAGTCGAAAGCTATAAACTCGACTGGCAACAAGTACGTATTTGATAACAGTGAGGGTTTCCGGGAATTATACTGCCTGGGTCGAAAGCTATAAACTCGACTGGCAACAAGTACGTATTTGATAACAGTGAGGGTTTCCGGGAATTATACTGCCTGGGTCGAAAGCTATAAACTCGACTGGACACAAATACGTATTTGATAACAGTGAGGGTTTCCAGGAATTATACTGCCTCAGTCGAAAACTATAAACTCAACTGGCAACAAGTACGTATTTGATAACAGTGAGGGTTTCCGGGAATTATACTGCCTGAGTCGAAAGCTATAAACTCAACTGGCACCAAGTACGTATTTGATAACAGGGAGGGTTTCCGGGAATTATACTGCCTGAGTCGAAAGCTATAAACTCAACTGGCAACAAGTACGTATTTGATAACAGTGAGGGTTTCCGGGAATTATACTGCCTGAGTCGAAAGCTATAAACTCAACTGGCAACAAGTACGTATTTGATAACAGTGAAGGTTTCCGGGAATTATACTGCCTGAGTCGAAAGCTATAAACTCAACTGGCAACATGTATGTCTTTGATAACAGTGAGGGTTTCCGGGAATTATACTTCCTGAGTCGAAAGCTATAAACTCGACTGGCAACAAGTACGTATTTGATAACAGTGAGGGTTTCCGGGAATTATACTCCCTGAGTCGAAAGCTATAAACTCGACTGGCAACAAGTACGTATTTGATAACAGTGAGGGTTTCCGGGAATTATACTGCCTGAGTCGAAAGCTATAAACTCGACTGGCACCAAGTACGTATTTGATAACAGGGAGGTTTCCGGGATTTATACTGCCTGAGTCGAAAGCTATAAACTCGACTGGCAACAAGTACGTATTTGATAACAGTGAGGGTTTCCGGGAATTATACTCCCTGAGTCGAAAGCTATAAACTCAACTGGCAACAAGTACGTATTTGATAACAGTGAGGGTTTCCGGGAATTATACTGCCTGAGTCGAAAGCTATAAACTCAACTGGCAACAAGTACGTATTTGATAACAGTGAGGGTTTCCGCGAATTATACTGCCTGAGTCGAAAGCTATAAACTCGACTGGCAACAAGTACGTATTTGATACCAGTGAGGGTTTCCGCGAATTATACTGCCTGAGTCGAAAGCTATAAACTCGACTGGCAACAAGTACGTATTTGATAACAGTGAGGGTTTCCGGGAATTATACTGCCTGAGTCGAAAGCTATAAACTCGACTGGCAACAAGTACGTATTTGACAACAGTGAGGGTTTCCGGGAATTATACTGCCTGAGTCGAAAGCTATAAACTCGACTGGCACCAAGTACGTATTTGATAACAGTGAGGGTTTCTGGGAATTATACTGCCTGAGTCGAAAGCTATAAACTCAACTGGCAACAAGTACGTATTTGATAACAGTGAGGGTTTCCGGGAATTATACTGCCTGAGTCGAAAGCTATAATCTCAACTGGCAACAAGTATGTATTTGATAACAGTGAGGGTTTCCGGGAATTATACTGCCTGAGTCGAAAGCTATAAACTCAACTGGCAACAAGTACGTATTTGATAACAGTGAGGGTTTCCGGGAATTATACTGCCTGAGTCGAAAGCTATAAACTCAACTGGCAACAAGTACGTATTTGATAACAGTGAGGGTTTTCCGGGAATTATACTGCCTGAGTCGAAAGCTATAAACTCAACTGGCAACAAGTACGTATTTGATAACAGTGAGGGTTTCCGGGAATTATACTGCCTGAGTCTAAAGCAATAAACTCGACTGGCAACAAGTACGTATTTGATAACAGTGAGGGTTTCCGGGAATTATACTGCCTGAGTCGAAAGCTATAAACTCGACTGGCAACAAGTACGTATTTGATAACAGTGAGGGTTTCCGGGAATTATACTGCCTGAGTCGAAAGCTATAAACTCGACTGGCAACAAGTACGTATTTGATAACAGTGAGGGTTTCCGGGAATTATACTGCCTGAGTCGAAAGCTATAAACTCGACTGGCACCAAGTACGTATTTGATAACAGTGAGGGTTTCCGGGAATTATACTCCCTGAGTCGAAAGCTATAAACTCAACTGGCAACAAGTACGTATTTGATAACAGTGAGGGTTTCCGGGAATTATACTGCCTGAGTCGAAAGCTATAAACTCAACTGGCAACAAGTACGTATTTGATAACAGTGAGGGTTTCCGCGAATTATACTGCCTGAGTCGAAAGCTATAAACTCGATTGGCAACAAGTACGTATTTGATAACAGTGAGGGTTTCCGGGAATTATACTGCCTGAGTCGAAAGCTATAAACTCGACTGGCAACAAGTACGTATTTGATAACAGTGAGGGTTTCCGGGAATTATACTGCCTGAGTCGAAAGCTATAAACTCGACTGGCAACAAGTACGTATTTGATAACAGTGAGGGTTTCCGGGAATTATACTGCCTGAGTCGAAAGCTATAAACTCGACTGGCAACAAGTACGTATTTGATAACAGTGAGGGTTTCCGGGAATTATACTGCCTGAGTCGAAAGCTATAAACTCAACTGGCAACAAGTACGTATTTGATAACAGTGAGGGTTTCCGGGAATTATACTGCCTGAGTCGAAAGCTATAAACTCAAGTGGCAACAAGTACGTATTTGATAACAGTGAGGGTTTCCGGGAATTATACTGCCTGAGTCGAAAGCTATAAACTCGACTGGCAACAAGTACGTATTTGATAACAGTGAGGGTTTCCGGGAATTATACTGCCTGAGTCGAAAGCTATAAACTCATGTGGCAACAAGTACGTATTTGATAACAGTGAGGGTTTCCGGGAATTATACTGCCTGAGTCGAAAGCTATAAACTCAAGTGGCAACAAGTACGTATTTGATAACAGTGAGGGTTTCCGGGAATTATACTGCCTGAGTCGAAAGCTATAAACTCAAGTGGCAACAAGTACGTATTTGATAACAGTGAGGGTTTCCGGGAATTATACTGCCTGAGTCGAAAGCTATAAACTCGACTGGCAACAAGTACGTATTTGATAACAGTGAGGGTTTCCGGGAATTATACTGCCTGAGTCGAAAGCTATAAATTCGACTGGCAACAAGTACGTATTTGATAACAGTGAGGGTTTCCGGGAATTATACTGCCTGAGTCGAAAGCTATAAACTCATGTGGCAACAAGTACGTATTTGATAACAGTGAGGGTTTCCGGGAATTATACTGCCTGAGTCGAAAGCTATAAACTCAAGTGGCAACAAGTACGTATTTGATAACAGTGAGGGTTTCCGGGAATTATACTGCCTGAGTCGAAAGCTATAAACTCAACTGGCAACAAGTACGTATTTGATAACAGTGAGGGTTTCCGGGAATTATACTGCCTGAGTCGAAAGCTATAAACTCAACTGGCAACAAGTACGTATTTGATAACAGTGAGGGTTTTCCGGGAATTATACTGCCTGAGTCGAAAGCTATAAACTCAACTGGCAACAAGTACGTATTTGATAACAGTGAGGGTTTCCGGGAATTATACTGCCTGAGTCTAAAGCAATAAACTCGACTGGCAACAAGTACGTATTTGATAACAGTGAGGGTTTCCGGGAATTATACTGCCTGAGTCGAAAGCTATAAACTCGACTGGCAACAAGTACGTATTTGATAACAGTGAGGGTTTCCGGGAATTATACTGCCTGAGTCGAAAGCTATAAACTCGACTGGCAACAAGTACGTATTTGATAACAGTGAGGGTTTCCGGGAATTATACTGCCTGAGTCGAAAGCTATAAACTCGACTGGCACCAAGTACGTATTTGATAACAGTGAGGGTTTCCGGGAATTATACTCCCTGAGTCGAAAGCTATAAACTCAACTGGCAACAAGTACGTATTTGATAACAGTGAGGGTTTCCGGGAATTATACTGCCTGAGTCGAAAGCTATAAACTCAACTGGCAACAAGTACGTATTTGATAACAGTGAGGGTTTCCGCGAATTATACTGCCTGAGTCGAAAGCTATAAACTCGATTGGCAACAAGTACGTATTTGATAACAGTGAGGGTTTCCGGGAATTATACTGCCTGAGTCGAAAGCTATAAACTCGACTGGCAACAAGTACGTATTTGATAACAGTGAGGGTTTCCGGGAATTATACTGCCTGAGTCGAAAGCTATAAACTCGACTGGCAACAAGTACGTATTTGATAACAGTGAGGGTTTCCGGGAATTATACTGCCTGAGTCGAAAGCTATAAACTCGACTGGCAACAAGTACGTATTTGATAACAGTGAGGGTTTCCGGGAATTATACTGCCTGAGTCGAAAGCTATAAACTCAACTGGCAACAAGTACGTATTTGATAACAGTGAGGGTTTCCGGGAATTATACTGCCTGAGTCGAAAGCTATAAACTCAAGTGGCAACAAGTACGTATTTGATAACAGTGAGGGTTTCCGGGAATTATACTGCCTGAGTCGAAAGCTATAAACTCGACTGGCAACAAGTACGTATTTGATAACAGTGAGGGTTTCCGGGAATTATACTGCCTGAGTCGAAAGCTATAAACTCATGTGGCAACAAGTACGTATTTGATAACAGTGAGGGTTTCCGGGAATTATACTGCCTGAGTCGAAAGCTATAAACTCAAGTGGCAACAAGTACGTATTTGATAACAGTGAGGGTTTCCGGGAATTATACTGCCTGAGTCGAAAGCTATAAACTCAAGTGGCAACAAGTACGTATTTGATAACAGTGAGGGTTTCCGGGAATTATACTGCCTGAGTCGAAAGCTATAAACTCGACTGGCAACAAGTACGTATTTGATAACAGTGAGGGTTTCCGGGAATTATACTGCCTGAGTCGAAAGCTATAAACTCGACTGGCAACAAGTACGTATTTGATAACAGTGAGGGTTTCCGGGAATTATACTGCCTGAGTCGAAAGCTATAAACTCATGTGGCAGCAAGTACGTATTTGATAACAGTGAGGGTTTCCGGGAATTATACTGCCTGAGTCGAAAGCTATAAACTCAAGTGGCAACAAGTACGTATTTGATAACAGTGAGGGTTTCCGGGAATTATACTGCCTGAGTCGAAAGCTATAAACTCAACTGGCAACAAGTACGTATTTGATAACAGTGAGGGTTTCCGGGAATTATACTGCCTGAGTCGAAAGCTATAAACTCGACTGGCAACAAGCACGTATTTGATAACAGTGAGGGTTTCCGGGAATTATACTGCCTGAGTCGAAAGCTATAAACTCAACTGGCAACAAGTACGTATTTGATAACAGTGAGGGTTTCCGGGAATTATACTGCCTGAGTCGAAAGCTATAAACTCGACTGGCAACAAGTACGTATTTGATAACAGTGAGGGTTTCCGGGAATTATACTGCCTGAGTCGAAAGCTATAAACTCAACTGGCAACAAGTACGTATTTGATAACAGTGAGGGTTTCCTGGAATTTTTCTACACTCCCGTTGGGCACCACGGGGTTGTTGGGGTGGGGATTTCGCGGAATTGATGCATAAGAACTGAAGAGATGCGCTTTTGACACCCCTGATGTGGCCTTGACACCCCTGCCGTGTCGGATAATCAAGCGTGCCGGACCATAGGATGCCGGATTAGAGGAAGTTTACTGTAACCCGAAAGATCCCTTTACACGGAGGCTAAAGTTCGGATGACGAACTCTCTTATCTAGTGACAGATAAGAAGGATGTCGGGAAACCAATTTAGCTACCATTGAACTCCCATAACGCACATTCTCGGATAATAGGGATATTAAATTTATGTCGCTTCGAATTATTACTTAGAGGAGGTTATGTACGAAAGACAACTAGGAATGGTTCAGTGGAACAGGGTGTCCTGCATTGAGATGTAATAACTTTCGGGGTTTATTCTGTACGTCATTTGTAGTTCAGTGACTTCTGTCTTCTTTCACCCTTGATTCCGAAGTGCCCCCTACCCTTAATCAGAGCAAAAAAGGTGTACCTAGTGTGGGAAGGATGGCACATCTCTATTCTCGAGTGAAATGAATGAATGTGTTCGGAATGGTTCCCTCACACATTTATTGGTTTTGACTAAGAAATCAGTAAAAACTAGATTCAAACAATTCTTTTTCAGGAACAACGAGGTACCATTTCAAAGCATAATAAATAAGGCACCTTTTGAGGCAGCAGGCAAGCCTCTAAGTGTCTAAGTGTACAAATAGCTGATTAAGATTGATATTGAATCATTTAAGAAAACTCTAATATCATAAGTTCAAATCCATATGGCTTTTAGTATAGCTCCTACTTTACATGGTAATACTTCAATAAAGGGTGTTTCTGATTAGAAATAGAATGATGATTCTAAAAATGTGGTCGTTATTTACGATACATTCTTCAGAAATCCCCAAAAAACTGTTTTTTAAGAAAAACAATAGCTATGTTATATGTTGAGATAGAATGCTCATTTCTGCGTCTTTGAACTACAAAAGACGCGTAGAATAAACCCCTAAAGTTATGACACCTCAATGCAGGACACCCAGTGGAGTCTTTTAGATATAGATGTAAGCTCTCGATAAGTCGATCTTTAAAAGACCGCGAAAAATTGTTCGACTTACCGACAGTGCGACTTACAGAAAATCGCTTTATCGCGGTCATAATTCGACTTACCTACATGTAAATGAGAAAAATAAACAGAAAATAGGAGTTAAAATAATTTATGTTAAGTAAAATACATGCTGTTTGTAAGTAAATATCGATGATCACAAGTAATGATGGTGGGGTCTCCCGTGGTCTAGAGGCTAGCGCGCTGGATTCATAAGCGGGAGATGGTGGGTTCGATCCCCACCGGCGACAGGAATTTTCTCATCTCAGGGCTCGCTGAGAAAATGCCTGGTTGCACCCTGGAGGCCCGGCGCTAATGGCCAAGATTTGTCGATGCGCCGTAAAAAAAAAAAAATAAATAAATAAAATGACTTGGTTAATCTCAAAATATAAACTTTTCAGGACAGCTCTTATCAGAGAGAAAATTATACGTTATTGTACAAGATATTCGAGACATCTTGCCTCCAGCGTTTTCGTAAACGCCACGAGATTGTTTTCAGGGGAATCTATGCCGAGGCTTCCTGTGTTCCTTCAAGATTGAAGAGCAAATTCTTTATATTTGATACTGTACATATATATATATATATATATATATATATATATATATATATATATATATATATATAGTCTAGGTAGTTGGTAACAGCTTATTCAGTCTTCAATTATTTTATATTACATTTTTGTTGTGGAAACGTTTCGGCTATAAGCCATTTTCAATACAATTATCTGTGAAATACAATTAATTGTACTGGTTAGGATATTAAGTTAAAATATAAACAAATAATAAACATAAAAATTAGAGTAGACTATTGTATGTATCAACAACTGACATTATTATACTCTAATTTTTATGTTTATTATTTGTTTATATTTTAACTTAATATCCTAACCAGTATAGTTAATTGTATTTCACAGATAATTGTATTGAAAATGGCTTATAGCCGAAACGTTTCCACAACAAAAATGTAATATAAAATAATTGAAGACTGAATAAGCTGTTACCAACTACCTAGAACATGTTAGTTTTCAACTAAGGATCTACACACACACACGCACGCACGCACACACGCACGCACGCACACACAAACACACACACACACACATATATATCGAGATCTAAGGGATCTGAATTGCGTCATGAGGTCAACCTCATAAGCGGGTTTCCTCCGTATGGGGGCGGAAGAATCGCGCTAAAAGATTTTATCATATTTATTTCAATCAATTCTTTATTTTTTATTCTATTCTGCTTTAGGAGCAATAGGAAAAAAATTGACAAACAAAAATTGTCCGGTGAACTCCAGCCCTTATTTGTGGATTTCATTCCTTCTCAGAACAGATATGTATGTTTCCTGCCACTTTACAAAAGATTAAATAAATCATAAATTAAGATAAAAATAAAACATAAATCAAGATAAAATAAATGATAAATCAAGAAAAAATAAATCATAAATCAAGAAAAAATAAATGATAAATCAAGATAAAATAAATGATAAATCAAGATAAAATAAATGATAAATCAAGATAAAATAAATGATAAATCAAGAAAAAATAAATGATAAATCAAGTTTGGGAAAAGCCGACTTTGTAGGGGAAACCAACATCACAATAGACGAAATTAGTTCACGCCCGGCAACATTTTAGCCGAGGTCAACATCGGCCTAATTCAACCGATATTCAAACTGGTGCAATCTGTTGGGGATTCCGTGAACTATTTACTGCTTCTAACTGGGTCATTAGAATATTCCGGCAGCCAAGATATCATAAATTAATGTAAATGTGTGACAGTTGTCAACCACACTGTATAGCTGTTCCGATCTTCGGATTAGTCCGTAAAACAACGTATCCCGCGTGTCGAATAAAAACACGGAATGAACAGTTTGACTGAATTTAAACTATAAGCATTTAATATATGCTTAATCCTGTCATAGCTGGCTATATTCTAAATTTCAGCTTTTTGATGACGAATACAACAAAATAATGAAGTTATGAAATTGAGAAACGAAACATATATGCTTGTTGTTCTAACTATAGGTTCTTCAGTTAGGCTGCAGTTACATTGGACCCGTATTTCGCCCCAACCGATCCGATCCGATTTCGTTTGATCGACAACGGCCAAAGTAAGTCGATCCGATCCGATTTAGTCACAGCTCGACAGTAATGACCTCCTAGTGAAGTGAAAATGAGTGATTAAGTTAAGAAATACCACCTAATAAGCATAGAAACCTTCGATTAGGTTGAATGTTGGAGGTAAGAGAAGTATTGGTATTCATATTTTAAAATTATTTATAAGAAAGATAACTAGAAGGTTATAAGCATTGGAAGGTTATAAACATTAGAAGGTTATAAATATTGGAAGGTTATAGACGTTGTATGGTTATAAACATCTTTCCACGCAATTTAATAAACAAGGGAAACAAAAAACAAAAATGTGAATTGGCAAAATTGTTCTAAATGTTATTTCCTTTGATATAAAAAACAATGGATTGAAATCGGTTAAGATTTAGAACCTGTAGACCTTTTTGAAACACTAAATGTGGGTTGGCGCCATTTTCCTTTGTCGGACCGAAATCGGTCAAGAAACAAACACGCCAAGAATCGTCAACCTCCATTGAGACGCATGTGTTTGTTTTTCTTCCGACAGTCGGTGGCTACTGGATCGGATCGGAACGGCTCCAGTGAAGGTGCACCCTTAGATGGGAAAGCTCTATCCCGCACATGGGCGTATATAAAGGGGGGGCTGCAGCCCCCCCCCCACATTTTGTTTTGATGATAAAAGTTCAAGTAAAAAAAAGCCGATATCAACGAAAAATGTCTTCTACATTTACCCTGGTCTACTAGATGTCCAGAGGACCTTAAAACTCACCAATTCACACTAAAATATTTAAAATTTTCTCTACTCCCCAAATGCCTAGGTGCTCTCAGCCACCCTCCCCCTCACGAAATTATTTTCTATATACGTTAGTGATCGCGCATACACGAACTTCTATGAAAAAGTCGATTAAACTGATTATGTTTCGTTTAGTAGCTGGAAAGGCTTTGAGAGATCAGGCTTGGGAGATAGTGTTCAATGTTTATAAATACTTAATCAAAGCTAAGGCTGCATACAATTATGGCTATAACGTTGTCTGTTCAAATAGATGGTTTAGTTGGATGGAAAAGAGCGTGGCTTATATTCTAGGTTCGAAAAATTGGCGGTAGAAAATCTCTCTGTTATAACCTTATCTCTAGGAGGTTTAAAACGTTTTGTTTTGGTAAATATTGAAGACTATATCGCTTGTCTGAACTCTCAAAGCCTTCCCTAGTCTTAAAGGTGATATGATAAGTTTTTGTAATGTTTAACGTATCGTGTTGTGGATTGAATTATTGAAGACTATATCGCTTGTCTGAACTCTCAAAGCCTTCCCTAGTCTTAAAGGTGATATGATAAGTTTTTGTAATGTTTAACGTATCGTGTTGTGGATTGAATTATTGAAGACTATATCGCTTGTCTGAACTCTCAAAGCCTTCCCTAGTCTTAAAGGTGATATGATAAGTTTTTGTAATGTTTAACGTATCGTGTTGTGGATTGAATTATTGAAGACTATATCGCTTGTCTGAACTCTCAAAGCCTTCCCTAGTCTTAAAGGTGATATGATAAGTTTTTGTAATGTTTAACGTATCGTGTTGTGGATTGAATTATTGAAGACTATATCGCTTGTCTGAACTCTCAAAGCCTTCCCTAGTCTTAAAGGTGATATGATAAGTTTTTGTAATGTTTAACGTATCGTGTTGTGGATTGAATTATTGAAGACTATATCGCTTGTCTGAACTCTCAAAGCCTTCCCTAGTCTTAAAGGTGATATGATAAGTTTTTGTAATGTTTAACGTATCGTGTTGTGGATTGAATTATTGAAGACTATATCGCTTGTCTGAACTCTCAAAGCCTTCCCTAGTCTTAAAGGTGATATGATAAGTTTTTGTAATGTTTAACGTATCGTGTTGTGGATTGAAATTGGAATTTGCAAATGGCGGAACCGTCGGAAATATTTTCCTCAAATTCAACTTTTCTGTCTATCTGAACTGGCTATAATAGCTGATATTAATTCACCAACTTCAACCAGCAGAGAAAATAAAATCACCGTCGCCATAAATTATCCAGTTAATATATCATTGTGTGATATATTCTAAGCAACAATTATGCGAATGTATTAATTCTCTCGTTTTCATAATGAATCAGGCAACACCCACAAAAGGGCATTACGTTATTTTCAAATTAGATGCTATGGCGAAATGAATTACAAATTTTGGGAGCAATTTAGTTTTTCCATCGAAGTTAAGAATACATTCAGAAATAGTTAAGCGACAAGTTTGACCCCACTCTTCATTAATTATCCCGTCACAGGAGCGAAAAATTTGAAACATTTTTAAATTATCTATCTATATTGCAGTTTTTTTTAATATCTAGAAGCGTAAATAAATGTAATTTATTTTATATATTCTGAAACTTCTGTACAAGTACGTGACCATCGGCATTGGCCCACTTTATAAATCGACACCGTCACAGTCTTGTAATTTTCTTCATGGGAAGATAGACTATTATCGACCTCTGTGAACTTGGCACCCCACTTTCGAAAAAAAATATGACAATAGACTCAAAAAATTGCAAATCGTTTGTAGTTATTTGTAGTGAAAAAAATTTCGTTTGTAGTTGCCCCGTTTTTGAGAACCGGGGGGTCAAAAAATACCCCGCACCCGACTTCAACCGATTGGAACCAAACCACTTTTATTCGACGTAAAATCGTTTGTAGTTGTTTGTAGTGAAAGAATTTTCGTTTGTAGTTGCCTAGAAAAAAAGTTACAGCCGCTTTATGAATTTTCAAAATGGCGACTTTTTTAGTTTAAGAGGTGCGTGTTTTCTTATGGTCTCAATTCGTTCTAAATCGTTTGTAGTTGATAGTTTTGAAAGAATTTTCGTTTGTAGTTGTCTAGAAAAAAAGTTACAGCCGCTTTATGAATTTTCAAAATGGCGGCTTTTTTAGTTTTTGGGGTGCGTGTTTTCTTACGGTCTCAATTCGTTCTAAATCGTTTGTAGTTGATAGTTTTGAAAGAATTTTCGTTTGTAGTTGCCTAGAAAAAAAGTTACAGCCACTTTATGACTTTTCAAAATGGCGACTTTTTTAGTTTTAGGGGTGCGTGTTTTCTTATGGTCTCAATTCGTTCTAATACGTTTGTAGTTGATAGTTTTGAAAGAATTTTCGTTTGTAGTTGCCTAGAAAAAAAGTTACAGCCACTTTATGAATTTTCAAAATGGCGACTTTTTTAGTTTTAGGGGTGCGTGTTTTCTTATGGTCTCAATACATTCTAAATCGTTTGTAGTTGATAGTTTTGAAAGAATTTTCGTTTGTAGTTGCCTAAAAAAAAAGTTACAGCCGCTATATGAATTTTCAAAATGGCGACTTTTTTAGGTTTTGGGGTGTGTGTTTTCTTACGGTCTCAATTCGTTCTAAATCGTTTGTAGTTGATAGATTTGAAAGAATTTTCGTTTGTAGTTGCCTAGAAAAAAAGTTACAGCCGCTTTATGAATTTTCAAAATGGCGACTTTTTTAGTTTAAGAGGTGCGTGTTTTCTTATGGTCTCAATTCGTTCTAAATCGTTTGTAGTTGATAGTTTTGAAAGAATTTTCGTTTGTAGTTGCCTAGGAAAAAAGTTACAGCCGCTTTTTGAATTTTCAAAATGGCGACTTTTTTAGTTTTTTGGGGTGCGTGTTTTCAATGGTCTCAATTCGTTCTAAATCGTTTGTAGTTGATAGTTTTGAAAGAATTTTCGTTTGTAGTTGCCTAGAAAAAAAGTTACAGCCGCTTTATGAATTTTCAAAATGGCGACTTTTTTAGTTTTAGGGGTGCGTGTTTTCTTATGGTCTCAATTCGTTCTAAATCGTTTGTAGTTGATAGTTTTGAAAGAATTTTCGTTTGTAGTTGTCTAGAAAAAAAGTTACAGCCGCTTTATGAATTTTCAAAATGGCGGCTTTTTTAGTTTTTGGGGTGCGTGTTTTCTTACGGTCTCAATTCGTTCTAAATCGTTTGTAGTTGATAGTTTTGAAAGAATTTTCGTTTGTAGTTGCCTAGAAAAAAAGTTACAGCCACTTTATGACTTTTCAAAATGGCGACTTTTTTAGTTTTAGGGGTGCGTGTTTTCTTATGGTCTCAATTCGTTCTAATACGTTTGTAGTTGATAGTTTTGAAAGAATTTTCGTTTGTAGTTGTCTAGAAAAAAAGTTACAGCCGCTTTATGAATTTTCAAAATGGCGGCTTTTTTAGTTTTTGGGGTGCGTGTTTTCTTACGGTCTCAATTCGTTCTAAATCGTTTGTAGTTGATAGTTTTGAAAGAATTTTCGTTTGTAGTTGCCTAGAAAAAAAGTTACAGCCGCTTTATGAATTTTCAAAATGGCGACTTTTTTAGGTTTTGGGGTGCGTGTTTTCTTACGGTCTCAATTCGTTCTAAATCGTTTGTAGTTGATAGTTTTGAAAGAATTTTCGTTTGTAGTTGCCTAGAAAAAAACGTTACAGCCGCTTTTTAGCACTTTCCTCTGGAGGAAAGTAGCTATTGAGGTTGCACTCATGACGGAATTTTTGAAAAATTTCTTCAAATCTTTATCGATCCTATCTAGTAGACACCGAAAACGACCCCCGTTAAAATTTATATATATATATATATATATATATATATATATATATATATATATATATATATATATATATATATATATATTGCCCCACTCTTCCTTCGCTATGCCTTAGGCTGCCCTATACCAGCGGTTCTTCCAATTGTATCCAGCCGTAGTTTTATATACATATATATATATATATATATATATATATATATATATATATATATATATATATATATGTCTGTTAACACGATAGCGGCCAGAGTTTTTGTTTCTTCTTCACGAAACAAAAACTACTTTTATAAAATTGTGAAGTATTATTTAAATTTATTATTATTTACATTTATTATTATTATTTAAATTTATTTATGATCTAATTCAATTTTATAACTAATTTCGGTACTTTCCTGGTATCTAGCGTTCAATTAGCAAACGATTGAACGAGTTCGTTAACCACCAAAATCGGTCTAACGGGAGGGGGGGGGGGGGGTTTACCCCGGGCCCAAAACACTAATTTGACCATGCCAGCCGTAGTTTTTGTTATATTTCAACGAAACTCGGTATTCGTTATGTTAATCTCAAGAGAGGAATACGTTATAAAAATATACTATATCGGTTCATTAGGAGGGGAGGTTTACTCTGGACCCACATTACCGATTTGGCACTACTAGCTATAATTTTTGTTACATTTCAAAGAAACTCGGTACTCGTGGTGGTAATCAACAGGGAAAAATGGGTTGTAAAAATAAACTAAATCAGGTTATTCAGAGGGGGGATTTACCCCGGACCTAAAGTATTAATATACTCATACCGGTCGTAATTTCTGCCCTATTGTAACGAAACGCGGTATACGTCGTGGGTATCTCATGAGAAAGAAGTGTTGTAAAAATGAAGTAAATCGGTCAATTGGAAAAGAGAGTTTACTTAAAAATCTTTTTCATTAGAAATGTGAACCGCTAGACGTAGGTTCACAAAGCCGCCGCGAGGAGCGCTATCTCCCACTACAATCGAAAATTCTTTCAAAACTATCAACTACAAACGATTTAGAACGAATTGAGACCGTGAGAAAACACGCACCCCTAAAACTAAAAAAGTCGCCATTTTGAAAATTCAAAAAGCGGCTGTAACTTTTTTTCTAGGCAACTACAAACGAAAATTCTTTCAAAACTATCAACTACAAACGTATTAGAACGAATTGAGACCATAAGAAAACACGCACCCCAAAAACTAAAAAAGTCGCCATTTTGAAAATTCATAAAGCGGCTGTAACTTTTTTTCTAGGCAACTACAAACGAAAATTCTTTCAAAACTATCAACTACAAACGATTTAGAATGTATTGAGACCATAAGAAAACACGCCCCCCCTAAAACTAAAAAAGTCGCCATTTTGAAAATTCAAAAAGCGGCTGTAACTTTTTTTCTAGGCAACTACAAACGAAAATTCTTTCAAAACTATCAACTACAAACGATTTAGAGTGTATTGAGACCATAAGAAAACACGCACCCCTAAAACTAAAAAAGTTGCCATTTTGAAAATTCATAAAGCGGCTGTAACTTTTTTTCTAGGCAACTACAAACGAAAATTCTTTCAAAACTATCAACTACAAACGATTTAGAATGTATTGAGACCATAAGAAAACACGCACCCCTAAAACTAAAAAAGTCGCCATTTTGAAAATTCAAAAAGCGGCTGTAACTTTTTTTCTAGGCAACTACAAACGAAAATTCTTTCAAAACTATCAACTACAAACGATTTAGAGTGTATTGAGACCATAAGAAAACACGCACCCCTAAAACTAAAAAAGTCGCCATTTTGAAAATTCATAAAGCGGCTGTAACTTTTTTTCTAGGCAACTACAAACGAAAATTCTTTCAAAACTATCAACTACAAACGATTTAGAATGTATTGAGACCATAAGAAAACACGCACCCCTAAAACTAAAAAAGTCGCCATTTTGAAAATTCAAAAAGCGGCTGTAACTTTTTTTCTAGGCAACTACAAACGAAAATTCTTTCAAAACTATCAACTACAAACGATTTAGAGTGTATTGAGACCATAAGAAAACACGCACCCCTAAAACTAAAAAAGTCGCCATTTTGAAAATTCATAAAGCGGCTGTAACTTTTTTTCTAGGCAACTACAAACGAAAATTCTTTCAAAACTATCAACTACAAACGATTTAGAATGTATTGAGACCATAAGAAAACACGCACCCCTAAAACTAAAAAAGTCGCCGTTTTGAAAATTCATAAAGTGGCTGTAACTTTTTTTCTAGGCAACTACAAACGAAAATTCTTTCAAAACTATCAACTACAAACGATTTAGAATGTATTGAGACCATAAGAAAACACGCACCCCTAATACTAAAAAAGTCGCCATTTTGAAAATTCAAAAAGCGGCTGTAACTTTTTTTCTAGGCAACTACAAACGAAAATTCTTTCAAAACTATCAACTACAAACGATTTAGAATGTATTGAGACCATAAGAAAACACGTACCCCTAAAACTAAAAAAGTCGCCATTTTGAAAATTCATAAAGTGGCTGTAACTTTTTTTCTAGGCAACTACAAACGAAAATTCTTTCAAAATTATCAACTACAAACGATTTAGAATGTATTGAGGCCATAAGAAAACACGCACCCCTAAAACTAAAAAAGTCGCCATTTTGAAAATTCATAAAGTGGCTGTAACTTTTTTTCTAGGCAACTACAAACGAAAATTCTTTCAAAACTATCAACTACAAACGATTTAGAACGAATTGAGACCATTAGAAAACACGCACCCCTAAAACAAAAAAGTCGCCATTTTGAAAACTCATAAAGCGGCTGTAACTTTTTTTCTAGGCAACTACAAACGAAAATTCTTTCACAACTATCAACTACAAACGATTTAGAACGAATTGAGACCGTAAGAAAACACGCACCCCTAAAACTAAAAAAGTCGCCATTTTGAAAATTCAAAAAGCGGCTTTAACTTTTTTTCTAGGCAACTACAAACGAAAATTCTTTCACTACAAACAACTACAAACGATTTTACGTCGAATAAAAGTGGTTTGGTTCCAATCGGTTGAAGTCGGGTGCGGGGTATTTTTTGACCCCCCGGTTCTCAAAAACGGGGCAACTACAAACTAAATTTTTTTCACTACAAATAACTACAAACGATTTGCAATTTTTTGAGTCTATTGTCATATTTTTTTTCGAAAGTGGGGTGCCAAGTTCACAGAGGTCTATTATCGCCGATGCACTGTGAAGGTCAGTTAGACATTTTCTTCATCCTCTTTCATACTATAAAAGCAGGGGATTTATGCTATGACTCTCCCCAAATCAAGACCTACATATGTGCCAAGTTTGATCAAAATCAGTCAAACTGTTTGGATTTATATAAGGAACAAACAGACAGACAGGTGATTTTATATATATATATATATATATATATATATATATATATATATATATATATGCCTGTTAACACGATACACATCAGAGCTTTGTTTTTTCGCCTGTCTGTAGGGGGGGGGGGGGGTTACTGTAAACCTAAAGTAGTAATTTGCCCATACCGGCCGTACCTTTTGTTGTATTGCAACGAAACTCGGTATTTGTAGTGTTATTTTTAATGGATTTTTTTTTTTTAAATAAACTAAATTGGTTCATTAGGAGGGGGACGCTTACTCTGGACCCAAATTACTAATATACTCAAACCGGTCGTAATTTCTGCTGTATTGTAACAAAACGCGATACATGTCGTGGGTATTTCATGAGAAAGACGTGTTGTAAAAATGAACTAAATCGATCGGAAAGGAGGGTTTACTTTAAACTATGTTTGAATACAATTTGCCCGCCAGACGTCGGTTGGCAAAGCTCCCACTAGGAGCGCCTCTGTTTTGATATGACTTTATATGGGCTGTAGAGTTATGATTTCCGCCACTAAGAGCGCTGTATCATTTTCTTGCGTTCTTGCTGTATCCCATTCATTTTATGACTCGACATACGTATTTAATTGCGGTTTGCGAACATTTTGAAAAATAGCTCGAATTATAAGCTCCTTAGTAAGGAGCTTGGCCACCCTTGTAATATACATATACGGGTGTAAGGGACATGGTAAGTAATGTTTGGACTAAACAAGCTCACAAGCCGGACTACGAGGTTGCACATAGCTGCAGTGGAAGAGGGATAGCATGAGTCATAGCTTGGTGACCTTCAGTGCTCTGCTCGCCTACTCATCGCCCACAGTTAGAACTCTAGAAGGAATTCGTTCAAGGAATTCCTGAAAGAGATCGTGGGCGCAGGCGGGGGCATCAGTCAACTAGCGGTGAACTGGAGTATATTTGGCTTAAGATTGGATTTGAGGCTAAAGAAGAGACTATTTGATTCAAAAAAAGAGTAGATCTTGGTCTAAAAAAAGAGTGGATATGGGACTAAAGAAAAGAATATATTGTTTAAATGAAGACTGGATTTGAGCCTAAAGAAGAGACTATATGAGTCAAAAGTAGAGTAGATCTTGGTCTAAATAAGAACAGATATGGGACTAAAGAAAAGTATATATTGGTCTAAAGAAGAGTAGATATGGGACTAAAGAAGAGTACGTCTTGGTCTAAATAAGAGCAGATATGGGACTAAAGAAAAGTATATATTGGTTTAATGAAGACTGGATTTGGGCCTAAAGAAGAGTAGATATTAGTCTAAAGAAGAGTAGATATGGGCCTGAAAAAGACTAAATTTGGGTCAACGAAAGTGTAGATGTATATGTTAGGCGATCAACTACGGTTCACTACGGTGGGACAATTGAAGCCCATCAAGCGACAAAGACCGCCCACCCCCTCGGATTGTCTCCAAGTCTATCATTGAATCTTTCATATAACCAGCGCAAGGATATCTCAGGAAGGATTCTGTTTGGAATAGATATTCAAACTATATGAAATATAGTTAAGAAAGTAAGTAATAATGACGAAAAATCTCACTTCTTCAATAGATTTATGTATTCATAAGTTCTTAGAGACTTAGGATTTCCACGCGTTAGGCAACAATGGAAGTTGCTTCACACGGTGCTAGGGAACCGGTAACAACGATTTCATCCCAATTAATAGTTCTCAGTCATCGTTGCCTTCAGCTGTTCGAACGAGAATAGGCAGAGAATAGAATAATTGCATATTTGATGATGATAAGGCACATACAAATACAAAGTAAAGTATATTTTCTTTTCTGTATACCATTTTTTTGTACATTAAACCTGATTTGTAATAAGGAAAATTGGATCGGCCACCAAATAAGTACTATCCTTAATCACTTCAAAGCTTAGTTCTATCGATTTATTATTTATTCTTGGTTCAATCAGTTGTAAAATGAATCGGCAAAAACGAAGAATCTTTATTTAACAACATCTTCAAGTAATTATAAGAATCCGGCGATTCCAGTAATTACAATTTTCCATAAACGTCAGAGATGATTTTTTTTTTTGGAAAAAAAAGTAGTTGAGCATTATTCATCTCATTCCTAAACTTCAAGACGTGGTTCATCTCATTCCTAAACTTCAAGACGTGGCTCATCTCATTCCTAAACTTCAAGACGTGGCTCATCTCATTCCTAAACTTCAAGACGTGGCTCATCTCATTCCTAAACTTCAAGACGTGGTTCATCTCATTCCTAAACTTCAAGACGTGGTTCATCTCATTCCTAAACTCCAAGACGTGGCTCATCTCATTCCTAAACTTCAAGACGTGCCTCATCTCATTCCTAAACTTCAAGACGTGGCTCATCTCATTCCTAAACTTCAAGACGTGGTTCATCTCATTCCTAAACTTCAAGACGTGGCTCATCTCATTCCTAAACTCCAAGACGTGGTTCATCTCATTCCTAAACTTCAAGACGTGGTTCATCTCATTCCTAAACTCCAAGACGTGGCTCATCTCATTCCTAAACTTCAAGACGTGGTTCATCTCATTCCTAAACTTCAAGACGTGGTTCATCTCATTCCTAAACTCCAAGACGTGGCTCATCTCATTCCTAAACTTCAAGACGTGGCTCATCTCATTCCTAAACTTCAAGACGTGGTTCATCTCATTCCTAAACTTCAAGACGTGGTTCATCTGTTGGCTAAATTACAAACAGAGATTTATTTGTTCCTACATATTTATGGAATCTTTATACAATTCAAAAAACAAAACATTTTGTATAATGTTCACGTTATTCGTGAATCATATCATTATGATGGTCATCTTAAGTAATGACCTAATGCAGGCGAAGAGCTCTGAGGAGACAAACGACTCAGCGGCTATTATTAGTTTTACAGTGGGGTCCGCAGCCAACGCCTTCACCACGGCAGCTCGCTATTTCATTTCATTTTATGAGTTTTTCGAATCGCTTCAATTACTCGTAACTTGAAGCTCATGTTGGGGCGATTACTGCAGTCAGTGTCAGCATCTGCCAAGACCACATAGTATACTGTTTATATGCACTAAGTACACAGATGAATGTGATTCCAACGAAGGGTCTTTTTGCGAAGAGCACATCCAGGTACTTTTCCACTTACTTGTGAAGTATCAGTAGTATTACAACAGTGATTCAGCGCATAACTCATTCGCATTTCTATTGGTTATGGCTGGTAGTAAAGTAACCTTCATCATTCAAGTCAATCCAACTCGCAAAACTGAATAGAATTCTATTAATTTTAGCGAGTTGGATTGACTAGAGTTTTGATATCTTCTCGAGCGAGCGGAAACGCATAGCACGTATGCCCATAATGCAAAATAAATATAAAGTATAAATATGTTATAGAACCACCGGACAAAAAAAGTCGGTGAGGAGGCTCCTAAACTTCACAATTACCATTGATTTTTATAATATTAACCTTTTTTTTAATAAATATTGCTAGCCAAAATATATTCTGCTTACTTTCATTTATGTTTTACAAGCCTAAAAGTATTAGTTACAAATGCAATTTATCTAACGGTTAGTTAGAAACCATATTATTTAAATATAGTAATCAACAAAAGATACTTTGAAATACTCTGTGATTGCAGAGATTTTAAATACTTTTCATTACTATATTTATAATAGTAAGGGTTTCTACCCTTAGATAACCTGCAAAGAAGTAATAGATAAACTGCAAAGAACCTGTAAACTAATCCCTAAGTACCAAAATCACTGTTTAAAATCACGACAGATACTTCAAAGTAACTGGATGTGGTCTTCGCAAACAGACACACTCGTCCAATACTCAGAACTTTATCATCTACGGTATATGGACACATGAGTGAGTTTGCTACAACTACTAAGAGCTTCTCCAAGAATCTGCCAGTTCGTTTTCCGACTCCTGCCGTAGCACATTCCAAGCATTCCTGCCTGGAATCATATTGACAGATGTTTACCTTTTCTACAAACATTTCCACCAATACTTATCAACATTTATTACACCGTGGATTGGACAGGAGGAAGAACTGGTGCTATAAAGAGGCACGGCGAACCCACGATGGGCACGGCCTAGGCCTCGTTCCCGGTCATTCACCTCTTCATCTAATGCCCCCAGGTTTCACCTCCCTCTGAATACATTTAGCCAGAGAAATGAAGTCATGTCCTGTTTTAAAACTGCAGGGCACGCCCGGTGCCGCTATCGGAAGCAGAAAAGTATATTAAAAAATATATAGATAAATTCGTGGGAGTGAAATTACTTATTCCGATACACTTGTTCGTACTTTTAACAAAATACTTACACCCTCTAGAAACTTTTTGTGTATCTTATCAATGGAAAATCCTCTGCTTTGATCATTAGCCAAAAAATTAATAATTTATTTGTGACTCATATTATTTCTCTTATCAATATGATATAAAAAGAATTAACATTCGCCGAATGTTCACCTTCCAATTTTCGTTAAATTGAAGAGCAGCATCACTGCCACGTTTAATAGACTTGTGTATATTTGATAATAGAATACAGGGTGCTTCTATTTAATCCCTGTACAAAGGGAAGAGAAAAATATGATTGGAAACATTTTCTATCTATAGAACTTCCCCAAAGATTCTCGGTATTTTTGCCGGAAACATTAAATTACATTTATGCTGGGACATAATAGGAAGAAAATCACGTGGGCGTTTTTAGCTGACCGAAACAAAAATTCTCATTTTTCCCAATGATCTCAAATAGGGTAAAATATATCGCCTTAAAAGTGGTTTTATTCGATTCCCCTCTTTAACGTACGATAAGTGTGCCTGGAATGCAATTACAAACTGGCGTAAGTGCAACGATATTTTTCGCAGAAAATGCAGCGTTACCTTTAGCGGATACTTGTGGTTAACGAACTTAACCTTTCGTTTTAAGGAACGTATTTTGGTGGCAAATTTTATCAAAATCCTCCCCTTTTTTCGTCCCCTTTATTGAACGTTGACATTTCTGGTTCTCGACAGCGCCTCAGAATTAAGTCATCGGGGTCGACATTATAAGAGGGTTTTTAGCGCAGTTCATCCCTCCCCCATAGGGAGGAACCCCGCTTATAAGGTTGATCTCATGACGCAATCCAGAAGTGCCGACTAGAAAATTTTGCGTTTCAGAACCCCTAGAGACCGAAAATGATGGTGGTTCAAATTTGTATATATATATATATATATATATATATATATATATATATATATATATATATATATACAGGGTGTCCCGTAAATGTCTAGTCATATTGTGGGAGGTAATAGACGACTCTTAGGGGAACAAAAATGTTATGTGACGATTTTCCGAATTCTCACACATAAGGGAGAAAATGACATTTTATTGTTTTTTCATGACAAACGTGGTTTTTAGAAGAATACTCGTTGTAACTCCGCCCTAGGTGGTTCTACTAGAAAGGAAGTGAAACCAATCGAAAGCTGAGTAAATTTAGTATAAAACTAGTTGGGAGCAAATTTAAAAATAAATGAATTTAAGAATGTCTATCTTACCAAAAGAAAGCTATTCTAAGTTTCCTGACTTTTTCTTGATATTTCTTACCAGCGTTACTCTTCAATGGGCAGGATCTGAGATTTCCGGGTTTCAGAAAAACTTCTTCATTTAACCAGCTTTCCATTCGTGCATCACAACCCTGTGTTATTGAAGCAAATGAACGATTTAGGAACAAAAGTTTATAAAAAAATATGGATCTGTGAAAACAAAATTAATTTTTTTTTCCTCAGTTTATTCAAAAAGCTCAAAATAAATAGTTATTTTTATAAATATTTACTTAAATATTAAGTAAAAATTAACTTAAAACAATAAAAAAAATTACTTCCACGAAAATAAAAGAAAATATCCTAGACCAGTAAATACATAAAATACACATTTATTTTGAATTTATTAATTACAGTAACTTAAAATGGGTCCAGGAGGTGGCCATTAATGAACCCCAACCACACATTAACCTGAAAAATTATTATTTTTACCTAGAAAACGCATTTGAACACATTTTTACAGGACTATCTAGATCTTAGTTAATATTAGGGATGGGATATTTAATTACCACAACAATCACACATGGGCTCACGAGAATCCCAGGGTGGTTCACAAGCGTGGCCATCAGCATCAATTCAAGGTAAAGCATTGTTTTTTTTCATTATTAATACCTGTAAAACTGTGTTCAAATGCGTTAACTAGATAAAAAAATATATTTTTCAGGTTAATGTGTGGTTGGGGTTCATTAATGGCCATCTCCTTCCCCATTAGTTACTGAAATTAATAAATTCAAAATAAATGTGTATTTTATTTATTTACTGTTTTAGAACTTTTTTTTATTTTTGTAAAAGTAATTTTTTTTATTGTTTTAAGTAAATATTTACTTAATATTTAAGTAAATAATTTTTATAAAAATAACTATTTATTTTAAGCTTTTTGAATAAACTGAAGAAAAAAAATTAATTTTGTTTTCACAGATCCATATTTTTTTATAAACTTTTGTTCCTAAATCATTCATTTGCTTCAATAACACAGGGTTGTGATACATGAATGGAAAGTTGGTTAAATGAGGAAGTTATTCTGAAACCCGGAAATCTCAGATCCCGCCCATTGAAGAGTAACGCTGGTAAGAAATATCAAGAAAAAGTCAGGAAACTTAGAATAGCTTTCTTTTGGTAAGATAGACATTCTTAAATTCATTTATTTTTACGTTTGATCCCAACTAGTTTTATAGTAAATTTACTCAGGTTTCGATTGGTTTCACTTCCTTTCTAGTAGAATCACCTAGGGCGGAGTTACAACGAGTATTCTTCTAAAAACCACGTTTGTCTTGAACAAACAATAAAATGCCGTTTTCTCCCTTATGTGTGAGAATTCGGAAAATCGTCACATAACATTTTTTGTTCCCCTAAGAGTCCTCTATTACCTCCCACAATATTACTAGACATTTACGGGACACCCTGTATATATGTGTGTGTATATATTTGTCTGTTCGCTCTCTAGGTAGAAGACGAAAGGTCCGATTTTGATGAAATTTGGTACAAAAATCCGTCGTCCAATTTGAAAGGTCAAGTTCGTTAACCAGCAAAATCCGTTCACTGGAAGATGGCGTTTGGGGCGAAATTCGCGCAAAAAAAAAATCGTAACGCTTACGTTTTTGAGTTCATAAGCTTGTAAGCACTCGTTTTATAGGCTTCTTGGGCTAGGAAAACGAATGAAACCATTTTCAAGGCGATAGCTTTAACCGTTTTCGAGAAAATTGGAAAAATAGTTTTTGAATACCGTTTTTGGTTTGGGTACTTAGAATCATGGGATTCAGTTGAAA